>VWZV01010786.1:0-167734 GCA_013397155.1 Irena cyanogastra
GGCCCTGCCCGCCCGGCGGCTCCCGCTGGCCGCGGCCGCAGCGCCCGGCGGCTCCCCTCGGGCAGAGCCCGTGCCGCGGGGCCGGCGCACGGAACGGGCTTGCGGGGAAGGCCACGAGCTCTTCTGGCGCTCAGAGGAGCGAGTGTGTGTGGGAAGAGCCGGGATGGGCCGTGCCTGCAGCCCCGGCCCCGCGGGTCCGTGCGCCGGGAGCGCTCCATCGGGAGCAGGAGAGCCCTTCCTCCGCCTGTGCCCTGGGGGAGGCTCCCGGTCCTCGTGGAGCGGGAGCCGCCTGGGTCCTCCAAAACATTTCCCTGAGTGAAGTTTAAAGTGTGGCTGATTGCAGGGATACAGTGCCTGGTAGCGAGCTTGTAAGCAAAACCAGCTTGAATCCCATGAAAATAGAAACCTTTAATTTCATTTAACCTACTTGGAGGCTTTAGCAACTGAAACTTTTTTAGAAATGTATTTTAATAACACTTTTGGTAATAATTAAGAAGTGGAGCATATAGGGATTTTACTCTCTGTGACATCTATCTGTACTGCAGCAGGCTGGAATTTCTTGATCTCAAATTTGTGTATCATGTCTGTGCTTCTTAACTGAGATGCCATTATTTTGGCAATTGGGAAATTATATACTAAGTGTAGGGTATATTTCTAGAATCTTCACCCTTCAGCTTCTCTACCCTGTTTTTACCCTTTACCCTTCACTCACATATAAATGCCTTAAGATTCAGCCATTTCCCCATCAAAAACCTGTAGATAGATAGGAAAGATTAATTGTATTGGTTATGTTTTAATGTTTTTTTTTTCCTCTACCTGTTGCAGAGCTATAAAGGAATGACAAGTCTATATCTCTAACTTTTTACTGCAAGTACTTGGTCTTTATTGCTGGAGTGTAGGTATACTGAAGCTTTACTAGACACAATTTTAACAATTGAAAGCACGTTGCGGGGTTGTTGTTCTAAATTAAGTGTGGCTGTAGGTTTTGGACATGATAAATGTTATTCTTCTTACAGTTCCAGAATAACCCAGCCTGTAAACATTTTAGCCATCTATAGCAGCTGATACTTGTTGATAAAATTTAACATCAAAGCAAAACTATAACCATTCATACCACCTCTTAGCTCCTGAAAGGCCAAACTGAATCTCCTTCTGTCATCTTCCTGTTTCTGAATTCTAGCTCTTGGAGGAACTCCCAGTTCCTCATAAGGGTTGTTGTTTCCGGTGCTTGGAAGGGGATGCACAACAAACTAAAATGGTTATACAGCCACTTGGAAGGTTTGAGTGAGTGCCTGAGAAGGTCCTGGATGTTGTTGAAGACATGAATTGTTGCAGTGACTGCAGGCTTGGTTGGCTTGTTCAGCCAGAAATTGCATGTGTTTGGTTTTTTGTCACAAAATATTCAGTGTTTGAGGATGTTCAGTGTAGTTTGCTTGTTACTTGTCTGCAGGAAACAGAGCTGCTGAGTGGCAAGCTAAAAATTCTGAAAAGGAGCCAATATCAGCAAAAATTGTGCTTGGCTAGTTTGGTACGTTGTGTGGAGGACTTGCATTATATAAATATTTGTTGTGTGGGCATGGCTAGTACCATCACACACATCCATGGCATTTCTCCCTGTTGCTGATTCCAAGCCTTCCAGTAATAAGCCAATTTAGCCTCGACACTTGCACAGTTTGGAAGTTGCAAACTGTAGTAACAAATCCTTTCTTATCAGAATAAACCAGGTATTCCTTTTTTTTTTTGTCTTCTGAGTGTCTCCCCCTCAGGATTTGTAGTGAGCATCGTTCTTCTGTTGAGCTGCTTCCAGCAGTGGGGACCCCAGGGATGTACCCTGTCACCTTCTCCCCTCGGTGGGGTGACAAAGTGCTGGTGTTGGTATCTGTGTGTGCACACTACCTCCCGCCTTTCCGTGCCATTGTTCAGCAGTGGTGTTTGTACATTCGTGGAGCTCCTTGTGCAAGAGGTGTAATTGATAGATCCGAAGAGGACGTTCATTAGCATAAAGAGGAGTTAAGATTGGAGCTCTCGGCATCCACACACGATCAGTATCGGCCGTCCTGCCGAGTAAATAGCTCTTTAATAGCTCTTCTCCTGAGCAGGA
The DNA here is from genome assembly GCA_013397155.1 of Irena cyanogastra. Lineage (NCBI taxonomy): Eukaryota > Metazoa > Chordata > Aves > Passeriformes > Irenidae > Irena > Irena cyanogastra. Next base: position 2,102 of record VWZV01010786.1, read on the forward strand.
GGAGGAGGAGGGAGCCTGCCAGCATCCTGTTTGGAAGACAGATAGGCAATCTCTTGGTACAACTTGGTTTGAGTATCTGTTGAAGTCACTTTTAAAGGTAAGATAATTGAGGAAATGAGGCTTTTAGTGTTTTGGCTGTAGTTTGTTCCACTTGCATTGGAAGAAAGGAAAGGTAAACTAGTGTGGGGTTTTTTTTTTCCATTAGAAGTTGATTATCTTTCAAATAAAACTTGGTAGAACAGTTGTCAGATAAATGAGTAATTTTTAGGTATCAAAAGAATTATTGTGCATTCCTGCAGGAACATAAAATACCATTTAACTGCAAGAGATTTGGGAAAGTACAGAAGGAGTCTGGAAGTGTTGATTCCTAGAACTTCAAATTAATCGTGTAATGTCTATTGTAAAATGTGATTCAGACCTTCTATGTAATTTAAAACATGAGAAGAATAAGAGCTGGGCTTTTTGTTCTTGATTAAGTATTCCAAGTGTAATTGCTTTGTGAATAATAAGTTTGAACAGAACATAATTGCAGGTGTAGTTTTTGGGTAGTTATCCTTGTCTTGTCTGATCAATATGGAAAATGTGAATCTGGGTTTTAGTTACCAAGATTAAGGAGTTAACCCTGGAACTTAAAGACTGAAAGTCTCATATCACTGAAACTTGTCAAACTGATGAGCACTTGAATTTTGTGTGCTCCCCCACTCCCATCCATTTACTTGATTTTTGGCTTCCCCTCTCAGCAAAATGACAGTATCACAGTAGCAACTGGAGCAATGATCCTGCTGCTGCCAATGCTTTCCCTAGTGATAACCAGGGCTGGATATCAGCAGGCTCAAGTGAAGGCTGAAGTGATGCCTTTGGCCTGTTTTCCTAAGGCAGTGAATAACAACTGAGTGATGGAGAGAGTGCTGCTCTGCTCATTGTGTTGTAGATGTGTCCTTCAGACAGGTTCTGTTCTCCTTTCAGGGTTAACTCAAGAGTAATGATTTATGCAAAGTAAGAGCCATGATTTATGCAACTACCCTGATAAACAGTGCGGCTTTATCTTGTAATCCTTTCATAACCAAAAGTGCAAGTGAGATTTCTAATGCAGATTTCCCATTAGATTAGACAAAATGATCTGGAACTCAGCTTCTGTTCAGCAAATCTTGAATCTGCCTGCCTCTTGATTTTCTGGAACTTGTTTAAAATTCTCCCTATATGTGTGTTAAACATGTTTTCACATTAACTGGAGATAGAGTACAGTAAATGTTCTTACATGGGATATGCTTTCCTGGAATAGCTTAATTTCTGACCTGATCTGTGCCCACTGTGCAATTTTGAGAAATGAGTTTAACTATACCAAAAGAGACTTTTTTTTTTCCCTTCACTGTGCACCTGATGACTAAGCTCAAACACTAAGCAATTTAGAAAAACATGAACTTATAACCTAATTATAAAGGGATAGTAAAACCCTTCTACTTTGTTCTAATTCATTTTTGGAGGAGGGACCGTCTGTAAAAGAAACACATTTAGAGCAAAGCAAGGGACTTTCCTAATATGTACTTTGTGAACAGATTACTTACTAAGAAGTAATTACAAAGTCATCTGGTACGGAATTCCTCTGAGTAGAAGCACAAGTAAGTGGAAATTTGTAGTAAAATCAGAACTTTGGCTGAAGGAGGGTATGTGAACACATGCTTAAGAAATATCTGTGTAACCACATGCATTGAATAGCTCTGATGACAGAGTTCTGCTGAAATCTACTCAACAGTGGCCCACATTGTAATCAGGTTCTGCTCCATAAGACTGAAGGATTAAAAGAGGTTAAATACTCCATGATTGTGAGCACAGCCCTCACTTCAGAGTAGCTTATTTCAAGGGTGTCTTCAGTGAAGTAATTGATGAGTTGGGGTGGATTCTCCTAATAAGTTATTGGGTGGCCATGGGTTAGGTGGTCCCAATTCACCAGCTTCCCAAAGCAATTGAATAAATACTGTACTTGCGTTTTGTCATTGTCATCTAAAAGAAAGTGCCAGAAGTACTTCCATGTCTGGTATCAATCTGAATTTTGATATTAATGTGCTGTGGTGCTGTTAAATAGATCATATGTAGTATTAGCTAAGTCTCACCTAAATCAATTTAATAATGCTCCTTACCTTGAATGCATGTGCTGCTAGAGGTACTAATATATCCAGCAGGAATGTAGCTTGAGGAGCACACACTCTAGGGCATGCTTTCAGTATCTAGCATGTTTCAGTGGTTAAGAATAGTGAAGAGAACTGCTTGAAAAGCAAGTCGAATTTATTTTTGTACATAGAGCTATACACTCAGCTATGTCAACTTTGACCTAACTAGATTGGTTACTTGAACTGGTATTGTGTTTCATTAGATAAATGATTTAAAGAGGACAAATCTCTTCATTGGTAGTTGGGAAGTTTCTTTCTAGTCTTCAATCCTGAAGATATTCAACTAGTTTAAAATGCCTTGTTATTTTTCAGAAATTCTCTTAAATCACTGAGTGTCAGCTGCAAGTTTGCCATATTCTTTGCCATAGAGTTTTGGGTCTTCTGGTGGCATTTATCCGTGCTGCAGTTGTGACTCGGGCCTGGTCCTTCAGATTGATTTAGTTTTGTTGTATTTCACGCGTAGAGAGCCCAGTATTACCCTGAATCCATCCCCATTATTGTGTGGAAAATGTGCAGTGAGACACCTGAGGTCTGGCGTATTACCAGGACCGAGCCAAAGACTGGCTAGTTGGTGTTGGATTAGTGGGCCCATTTTGATAATTCTTCAAAACTTAGTTGTTCTAATGAGCTTCCAAGCCTGCCAGTATGTTTTCCAGTTCCTGGAGGTGTGTTATATTTTCTTGGTCCCTGGCTTACAGCTAGTAAAGAAAATGAACTTGCAGAGAGTAGATAAGAATGCTTGTGAAATCTAAAACATGGATAAGCCTGTCTTTCTGCTAGTTGAGGGAAGACTCCCAAGTCTTCCACGTGATTAGGAAGTTTGGAATAGGTATGCTTTAAGGTTAACTTGCACCCAAAGCAGTTTACAGTCCCTACTCATCTTTTAAAGCAGTATCTTTCACAGATAAGGTTTCCCAATGGATATAACCTTGGACCACAACGACAAACAGACTGTATCCTTTGGAAATACGCTGGCTAGGTGTTGGCCACATAGGGTAGGTCATTGGCCCTTGTGGTGCTTGAAAATGTGGGTATTCTGCTGATAGCATTCATTGATTTACTTTTGTGGAAACAAGGCACAGATGAAATGAGACATGATGATATGATATGACATGACCCAGACTTGTCTTTCTGGCAGTAACCTTGTTTAGATGAGTTAAATATTACTTCCTTCGTTGCCTGAGTCTCTCCAATTTCTCCAGTTCCCAGAGTTTTATTTTTTTTGGCTTGCGATAGTGTCCTTGCAGTGTGGCAATTGGAGCTCTATATGAGGGACTTCTGTAATGATTTTTGTCTGGTGTGGATGCAGTGGGGAGTGTGGTGTTTAAACATACTTGGTGCACTCAGATTTGATGTCTGGACAAATTTCGTCTTCTGAATATACGTAAACAAAATGCTCCTACCACCTTACTTTTCCTGATTTTTATTCCTGCTAGTGCTGGGTTCAAGCTGTCAGAGGGAAGGGGGGAAATTGATTTGTTGGGCTGTGTTTTTGCAGAACTTTGTGGCTTTTTGCTGATGTTTGAGAGGTTGGGAAATGCACATTTTCCATTTCCTGTGAGCGATAATCTTGATAGGATTGAATTTGGAGGGAGCATGCTGTTGACCTAATGTTTGTCAGTGATAAACTAGAAAACAGAGCATTTAATCTCTAACAAGGACACACATGTACACTTGCTAGTTGCTGGATTTAGCATTTAAACATTCAATGGAAGTGCAGCAGGCTTTCCTGGCACTTGGAAAGCACATATTTAAGCATCTTGATCTGTGTTTGGACAAATCTGGGAACTGATCATTTTCCTGTTACAAACAGAATTGTCTTTGTTTTGAGAGTCAGAGCCCTCTGAAGCTGTGAGTTAAATATTGCTGCAGTAGCTCTGGAGGCAAACAGAGCTGCTGTTGTTTGTTCCATAATAGCACTTGCTCAGCCTTGGACACGAGAATTTTTTACAAGATGGGGAATGTTGGCTAGGATCCTGGAGTGTTGGTTTGGTGGTGGTTTTTTTTTTTTTTTTTTCCTGAAGTGCTTATGAACTCTTGATTTATCAGAGGACAGCACCCTTCACGCCAGCATATCTGTGAAGTGTAACCGTGGGCTTAGCCCTGAACCTGTGAATTCAGAAGGATCCCAGCAGCAGTTGCTCTGTAGCAGCTTCACGTAAGATTCCTCTAGCAAAGGCTGTTTATACCTATGGGTAATGTGGGAATTTTGATCATTTCTGTTCTAGAGCAAGAATTCTTTACAGAACTCTCATTAAGCCTTTCAACTGTCAGATTTCTTTATTCTAGACTGGTATTGCTTATTAGCTCTAGAGAGTGTCTATGATACAGGATTTTAGATATCCTGCAGTATGCATTAGACAAGTTGTGTTTGGTAGGAGTTCTCTGGGTGTGTTTGAAGAGGTAGCTGTTAACAGATGATTGGATAACTGGTGACAATGTATGCTGGTTAACAGCTTTTGTAAACATACAAGATGTACTCTAAAATAGATGAAGTGATTGCTGACACTTAACAACCTTAACATGTTAAATTTGGTTTTGCTGTGGTGTCTTGCAAGGTAGGTATTTTTTTTGTACCTGCACCAGCTTGTTATGTGGTAGAGACTAAACTAAATTTCTGATAGGAGCTACATGTATTTCTTGACAGTTTTATTTAAAAACAGAATTAATAAAGTAGTTCTTCCAACCCTATCAATTCTGTGATTCTTCAGTAATTCGCTGCTGTAAAGAACTTTAAGAAGTAATATATTGTACCTTGGAGGTAAGACCCTTCTGAGTTAGAGATGAGGAGTTGCCAGCAGTGCTGTGCTGGCATGTGAAGATGCATTCTCAGAGAAGGCAGGGAAAAGTAGGTGGAGAATGAGAACATTCTTTCCTTTTTCTGTGCTTGAGATAACCTTTCTTTCTTACAGAGTGAAGCATAGCCTGCTGTTTTCAGACTTGGATCATTCACACCTAGATTCCATGCATGGCTTTTACCCTTTAAATCCAATTTGGTACTTTTAGGCAGTTCCCTCACAATCCCTTTGTTTGTTGCTGTAATGTTGACAGCAATGTGCACCTCTGAAAAAGTCACCAATTATGTTTTCTGTGTGGAATCTTCCAGAGTAATGGAAGAAAAAGACAATCTCAGTGTGGGAAGTTGCTATGAATAAGGTCTGCCAAGGTCTGGTTGTTGGAAAACAGAGTAAAGAGAAATGGGATTGAGAATTTCTTAAAGAAAACATTTCTCAATCCTTAAAAAAAAAAAATTAAATATTAGCCTGCAAATATATAAGTGTTGCTGCCTCCCAAGTGTGAATGTGAGTATTTGTGGATGTTCCTGGTTTTTTAATTGAACCCATTTCATCGTTTTGGTTCACCATAGCTCTGGATGTTGATGTTTTGTCGGTTCTGGCATTCTGATTTCAGCCCCTTACACAAAAGAATATGATCAGAAATGACTGAGGCAGGAAACTTTGATCTATTTTGTGCCAGTTTTCTCTACATCACATGAGCCTAAATATTGGCAGATTTTGCAGTCACTCTAAGGGCTGGACTACAGCAACACAGGTATTTCCACTGGCAGCATAACTTTTCATTGCTTTAGCTTTCAGAAACAGATGTTGGACCACAGCCATGTACTGGGTGTTGTCCAAGGTTCCTGTGTGGACGTAGCCAAGGCACTGCCCATGTGAGCAGGTTTGCAGGCTGAGGCTGTGGAATAGTGTCAGAAGCAGGATTAAACATTTCTTTGAGGAAGGACAGGTGAATGGGTAGTATTAGATACTCTATTGTAGAGTCTCAAAGTGTAAAAAACTAGAAATTATGGCAAGTTAAGTAAATTAGTAAGAAGGTTATGTAGGAACCATGACAAATCTGACAAAATTGCTGCAGTAATGATTGCATGAGTTTTTGCCTCCCTCTTTGAGGGAACTGAAATCCTGTCCTATATGTGGGAGCGATCATGCAGGTCTTTAGGAGGAAGTAGAATTGAATGGTGTGCACAAAGACCAGGAAAGTAAAAAGTTATGGGGAAGACATACCTGAAGAGCATTAACTGTGACTTTGAGTCATGGTAAAGACAACAGGCCCATATCTTAATTGAACAGGAAAAAATGACTCATAAGCATGCTGTGTCTTGCACTCCATGCTTTATGGCAGGAGGTGTGCTTTCAAATTTGCATTAATCTCTTAATTGTGTGGTGAAAGTGGTTTAATGTAAATAGCTTTTTCTCTTGACCTTCAAAGAAACAGTTCCAGATGATGTACTGTGGTCAGTGGAAATAGTAGTGCTTGTTCTGCTCTAAACTTGCTGCTGTATCCTACTATCAGTTGTTAGATGCTTCACTTCTCAAAGATGGGAGTCAAAATAAGGATTTGGAGTATGTGACATAGCACTTGGTACCCAAACTTGTGAAACCAGGACTTATGCAGGTAGTGACTAATTTGGAACTTGTTCGGAGACTATTGAGATACAAGCACATGAAAAATAGCACAATTGCTTTGATATGGTGGGTATCTGACAAAAAGGTGTTCAAAAATATTTACTTACAGGCAAAAAGGACAAATTAGCTGTTCACTCCTAACATACATTCTGTGCATTTCCTGGCAAGTCCCTACTTGCGGTATCTTGCTGTCTTGAAAGAACTGAGTGTATTTAGAAGTTGCACCTTTATTCCTGGGTGGCAGGTGAAGAAAGGTTCTCACTCTCTTAAGGTATTCAGTGTTGTAATCCTTATTTGCCTAAGAAGCATTCCATCTGTGTTTAGAGATTCTCAATTCTCTCAGATTTTTTTTTTTGTACCATGGTTTTATGGACTCTATCACTGAGATGAGCTCAGTTGGTCAGAGCATGATGCTGATAACACCAAGGCTGTGAGGTCAATCCCCTTATGGGCCATTCACTTGAGAGCTGGATGATCCTTGTGGGTCCATTCCAACTCAGAACAGTCTGTGACTCTCTGTGGTCCCTTTTTGGAAGTGTTTTGTTCGTAACAGTTTGTGTGGAACTGCCGTAGAGGACTATCAGTAGGCATTCACTACATCAGCTCAGGATTTTTGTGAGTCTAATAAAAAAATTGGTAAAACGTGGTGGAAGTGTGTGCATGATGCTACATTTTTATCTAGTGGAAGTAAGCTGGTTAAGGGTCACAGTAAAGATGTTGCTATAGCTGACTTAAAAGAATAGCAGCGCTGGATGATGCACTGTGATTGAGTCCCAGGGATCCTAAAGGTCGTGTTCTCACTTTATTGTGAACACATACCATATTTGTCCTTAAAAAGAGTTTCAATTTCTTTTAGCAAGAATGACATCATTTCCAAGAAGTTGATGAAGGGAGGGGAAAGAATCATGATTCTCAAGGTTAACTTACTAACTTAAGCAAAACCTAAAGCACTTTCTAGCTTTGTGCTGAATTTGAGTAGTAATCCCTTACCCTTCATTTTGTTAGGAGGTGTATTTGTGGCTTACTCAAATTTTAGTTTGTTGAGAATTCTAACAATTTTGTTTGTTTTTTTCCTCCCAAATGACTTAATGGATGAAGAAGTTGGAAAACTCTTATCTGTGGATCTGTATGGGTTTTTGCAATCAATATAAAACTATTAGGTCCCATTCCAAACAACTAACTCAACCTTCTCTCTGGTTTAGTTTAATTGGTAGGGAGGCTCATCCTAACAGTGGCAGGGGGCTCTGCTAGCACAGTCAAAATTCCAGGGCCAGCAATTGGGATGCCAGGCTCCCTGTCTTCTGTCAGTGGGTTTGAAGAATCCACTTGTGATTACATTTTAATGATATGACCTCTAATTCACGTCGGGCAGCCCCTTGGAGTGGTAAAGGACTGTGCACACAGAGGCAAAACTAGACTGGAGTTGGGCTATTTTCCTGGCTGAGTGGGTGTCTCAGTCCTTAAAACACTGTTAAGAGAGGCAGTGTACCAGAAGATCTGGAATGACTGTAGTGACCCTGTGGGAGTCTTTCAGAATGTTGTAAAAAAAGACAGCTTCAAGTACTGGTTATAGGTAAAAAAATCTGTTAAGCAATTCTTTCAGGTATAAACAGCACAGATATAATTATTTAATCTTCTGCAAATCTGAACTCTGTAAGTTTTTCAGCATACTTTTTGTTTTTATCTTTTGTAAAGGTCACAATGGTTTCCATTCCTGAATACTATGAAGGAAAAAACATCCTCCTGACAGGAGCTACAGGCTTTGTGGGAAAAGTGCTTTTGGAGAAGCTGCTCAGATCCTGTCCTAAAGTGAAAGCAGTGTATGTGCTGGTAAGAAAAAAAGCAAAGCAGACAGCTGAAGCACGAATAGAAGAAATTACCAGCTCTAAGGTAGGTGTCATATGCTCACAAAGTTCATTTTTGTCTTTCATTATGATAGTCTCATTTCATTTTGAGAAGAGCATCAGTTTGTCTAAGTTAAAATGTTATTATTAATTTTTTTTTGTTCTAACAGAAATAGAAAATCTAAGACCTGACAGTGCTTCTGTAGTTGCTTCAGGATGTTAGTCTCTAGCAAAGCCAGTAGTTGAAAATTATCCTGTATTTAATTCAGGAGGAGGATGTTCAGCTGTAATGCAGAAATGAGAAGTAAAAATCTGTGTTAGGACATGTTAAGAGAATATAAAATCAAGTACAAGAGGTAGTGGACTGGAAGTTGTAAGATGGATTGAGACTCTTTTAAAGATCTCAAGCAAGTCACTTTTTCACCTTGTGCCTTCTTTTTTTTCCTGGAATGTGCTACTGGATCTAGCAGTAAATAAGTATATGTCATCTTAACAGGAACTTCCATTTGTAAGTGGAACAAAAATGTTTGGCTTAGCAGATCGTTACAGGTTTCTGTTGGTCAGCCTGTGACAACTAGAAAGGCACTGAAGGTCTGTGCTGTGGAATTATTGAAGTGGCTCTCTAAATGATTTTCTGTGCATGCTGGGTCAAATACTTTGCTCCTGAAAAGACTCATTACCTTGATATTCTGGTGACCTAGGCTGGCCATTCTTACTAAGTGTAGAATCATCCATCTCTGTTGCCCATCTTTCTCCTTAGAGAGTATCCTGTTCATGATGGGAAGAACTAACAGGATGAGGAGAGATTTATAGCATGAACTTTGCTAAAGCAGAGTTTGTTTATTTCTATCTAGGCCTTTCTCTTATGAAACACAGGTGTTAGCAGTTTAATTTCTTCATTGAGATGCAATGTAGCCTGTACAAAGTGTGTTCTTAGAAGGTGCTAAAGGGGAATCAATAAGGAACTATGAATGCACTTAGGGGTAAGTTGTTTAAAGTGTGGCAATGGATTTCTACAACTCTGACTAGCTGGGACTATAGCAGATGTGAGGATGGCTGTTCCCTAGTTCATTATTTTCTGTAACCAGTCAAAACTGTAGCTCATTGCTCAAAAAGCATCTTCCTGCAGTCTTATGCAATGTCATAAAACACAACAGAATGAGTTACAGTGGGGTTCTACCTTAAAATTCCGTTGCATGTTCTCTCTACATAAAACCCTCAGTTTGTCACTGCCCTGAAACAAGGAAAAGATCTCCAGACTAAGCTCTGAGATGAAAAAGGAAAAATTTCTCAATCCACTTTTTGTATACACTATTACCCAAAGAAAAATGGGGAGTGTTTGGGCAGAGAGAGAAGTAGCACTAGTGTGGACTGGCTTAAACTTTGGTAAGCTGTAAGAGTTAGTATGGCTTTTAGGAAACCTGTTGTAAAAGGCTTTTAAATTTGAGTCAAAGTCTGCTTGTAGTCTGTACCAGCTCCTGTTGAGATAAAAATCTGATGTGATTTGAGCCTTGGTGAGCACTTATTGCTGGAGCAGGTTCACAGCAGAGGTCCTGGTGAGCAGAGTTATTGCTTGGGGCAGGAACATGCAGGGATGGAGTTGCTCATTTATGCAGAGATGTAGAATAGGGCCAGATGTTTGTTCTGTCTTCATCAAATGATTAGACAAGATTTTAAATCCATTGTTTAAATGGCTTTAATGTCAAGATTCTTCCAAAACTCTATGAAAATTTTAATAAGATCTATTGTCTTAAGCTGTCCAGTTGCAAGGGCACTGCCAATAATTCTTCACAATTTAGATGGACTCATTAAGTGTTCTACAGATGTTTCAATGTTCTGTTTCTTGAGCAGTTTGAAATCTAAATGGGTGACTGCAGTAATAAATAAAATAAATATGAAATAAACTGAGCTACAAATAGCAAAACAGTGTTGAGGTTTCTACTTTCTTTGGATTTCAGATATCTAATTCCTCTGCTGATTTGCTGTATGTATTGCATGCAGTCTAGGTATTTCTTCTCCTTAGTACTGGTGTCAGTGCTAGTGAGAGGTGTGTAGGAATAGTGCATGACTGTGGATGTGAAAAGGGGTGTAACAGATGCAATGGATGTATGAAAACTAAAAACTGGCTCTTTAAGAGCTCATCCATGGTACTGCTTTCCTGTTATAATGCAATATCACACATTAATATGGTTAACAGGCAGTTGCTTCAGCTCTCTGGAGGAAGGTGCCATCATTCCAATCAAAAACATAGCAGGCTTATTTTTCAAAATCACACAAAGTTTCTGCCCTTAGGTAAGAACTGTTTGCTGTACCCATAAGAGTTGTAGAGGCTTTAAATGCTGTCTTGGCAGCTTTGTCCTATAAAGTGAAGCTTCATGTTTGCATGTCCAGTCAAGGCCTTGAAAGTGGAGATGTCCCATGTTCTCACTGTAGAATTAGCACTGCTACTTCTGGTGGCCACACAATGAGCTGCATTAGCTCATGTTTGGGCTGAAAAAAACATCTCTAAATAAAGAGCTGAACCTGAGCAGCTGCTCACACAGCTCTGGGGCTTCTTGCTCTTGCCAGTGTCAGAGAAGCAACAGGAATAAAGAACTTAAAAGGACCAGTCTCTGTGGTAGAAATATAAACTTACATTGCCTGAAGTGTTGTGAAACTGCACCTTTGGGTGACTTAATTTATAGTTTAAAATTAATTAACGTCATTCAGTAAGGAAATATCTTTTAACTGTTTGTATTTAGTATAACCACATGTTTGGGCAGGAAAAAGAAAGTACTACTGTGATTTTAATCCATTATAATTGACTGGTGTTGAAGCAGTTGCAGGATACTGGCTCTTGGACAGTAAAGAAGGGTCTGCTCTTCTGCAACTTTCAAGGGTGTTTTATTCTCACAGTACTATGTGGCTCAGGAAAACTTGCATACTAGTAAGTGTAAATAAGATGAGACAAGAATTTTGATCCATGTGTTAAGCCACCTGGTTAGAACCCAGCTTTTTATGGGGAGAATTCGTGATGGAATATAATTTTGGTGAGATTTTTTTTTCAGGGGGAATTGTTGAACACCAGTTTGATAAAACTTGATCAGATGTTCTAATGTGGTATGCCTTTTTTCTTTTAACTAGCCAGAGAAACTATTTCTTCTTGTTTTTTTCTTTTTTTAATAATCTGCAAGTTCTCCAAGACAGGCATAGTTTGAGAATAGCATTTCTTAAATCACTGGAAATTTGTAAATCTTAATGCAAGATTTCTAAACCTAAAATCCACCATGACTTTTATAAGAATTTGAATAGCTATTCAAGCTTGGAAAGTGGGCAAACTGTTCCCTTTCCTTATGTTGGAAAAAAAATATGGCTTATTTCATGAGAAGTCTGTAACATGTTACTGTATTGCTAATGCACTGTTCTAACTTCCTGATGATCTTGAGAAGCTAGGAGGTATAGAAAAAGAATGTGGGATTTTTCTTTACTTAAATGAAATGTTTCTCTTACCTTCACTGAGTTTATAGTCCTGTTATTTTTGACAGCTCTTTGACAAGTTGAGAGAAGAGCAACCAGACTTCAAAGAAAAAATAATAGTAGTTGTGAGTGAACTTACACAGCCTGAACTGGATCTTAGTAAACCAATCAAGGAAGAACTTATAGAATACATTAATATTATATTTCATTGTGCTGCTACAGTCAGATTCAATGAAACACTAAGGTGAGTCTGAAATTCTGTTTACCCTGGTCTGGTAAACCAATGGTGCTCAAAGGGGGGCGGTGAATCAGGTGTCTGCCCAATGTTGCAGATATGGGTAGAAAAGCTACAAATAAGTGTAGCTACACATACTGTGCTCCCAAGTAATGTTAGTTTTTTTTCCTGGTGTATAAAGAGCAGTGCAAACTATTCCTTTGGCCTTCCTTGTTAGAAAGAGAATGCATATTTTCAGATAGAGTTTTGTGAGAAAAGCTGTGTGTGGGATGTTTTAGTTTCTCTTACCTGATGAGAAAAACAGGAGATGAAACACAGCTCAGTGTTTCTTCCTGTCTTTTAAAAGTCCCTTATTAGTTTGCATTGGAAGAAGTGGGGAGAAGTAGATGCACAGGGAGAGAGATGAAAACAAGAAGTGGAAAAAGTGGTGCACACAGCTGGGATTATGAGCTCCTTTGACTTGTTGAAAGAGGTAGCAAACTAATTAGTTACCACTGATGTTAATTGCTTTGGGATAATGCTACCCTTTCCTGTCCCCCACTTCAGTAATAATGTGAGATAAAGCATTCTGGAACTTAGTGATTGTTTGAGGGATACCGATTTTGTTGTTGTTGTTAATGTAACACTTTTATTGCAAGGACTTTGAAGTGTTGCTTAGCTGTACTCTTGAAACTTGATAGTACACTGTGTACAAGGAAACTGGTGCCACAGCAAGTCTGTAGGCTGAAGAGAAGATGTAAACTATAAAATAATCATAGGAGTTGGTCAGCAAGCTGTTACCTGCTGGGAGCTGTAGAGATACACCTACTCTACTATAGTGTCCTTAAACATAGTAATGCCAGTCTCCAACTTGCTGGCCCATTAAGCCTCCAAGTTGTTGACCTAACTCAACTTGAACTTGGAAGTTCAGAGGTGCATCTTATGGAAGCTTGGTGTTATTTTGCATTATTTCCTTTATGTTTTATATGGTAAGCATACAGTTGGGATTTAGATTGAGGAAATCAAAGGATGCTGGTAAGAAAAGGGTACAAGGAGAATTATTCTGAACATTAAGAGGTGTTCTAGATTAGGGTTGTGGTATATTATTCTAAGCAGAAAATTAGGGCAGTCTCCATGCTGCTTTTTTGGGGTAGGGTGGAGAATTCAGGGATACTTTATATACCCGGCACTGAGGCATTTAGGAATGAATTTCTTTTTGCTTGTTTTTGTCTTGCTTTCTACTAACGGCATTTCTGTTTAATCAATAGAGATGCTGTGCAGTTAAATGTGGTTGCCACACAACAGCTCCTGTCCTTGGCACAGCGAATGAAGAATCTGGAGGTGTTCATGCACGTTTCCACCGCCTATGCATATTGCAATCGGAAACAGATTGAGGAAGTCGTGTACCCACCTCCTGTGGATCCCAAGAAACTGATAGATTCCCTTGAGTACGTGTTATGTTGTATGGATTTACTTGGGTGATCTGTGTCCTTTTTCTTCCTGCTATTGAAGTACCAAAAGAGCAGTTAGGAGCTGTAAAGATGAAGAGTTATCTTATGCTGTCCCATAGGTCTGACAGCATGACTGACACTCCCCTTTTCTGTGAGGGACATGGGTTGAGGTTTATGGTTCCTTTAAGCTGAGCTAGGTGTGGAGGGGTACTGAAGGAGAGGGATGCTCACATCTACTTGTGATGCTTCCTCTGTGCTGAGAGTGCCAGTCTTTCAGCTGTATGATTGCCTGAATCAGGAGATACTGATAACTTGTGCTGGTACCAGCATTGTGAAGAAAAGGATAAAACTAAGGTGCCTTGAACAGCTGCCTCTACTACCTCCACCTAAATGCCATTGCAAGATGCTCAAATGATATTACTTATTGTAGAAGTGGTTCTGTTAGGTATCTTCAGAGCTCAGACATTGAAAATCTGTTTTCTGTAGCTTTAAGTTTCTGGGCATTAAGGGTTGGAAAAATGACTCATTTGGTATTTTATTTTCTGTGTATATTACATATCCTGAGGTCTTACTTAGTAGCTGTCAAACTCTGAAACAGGTGACTATGTGGGATAAGTGTAATGTAACTCTGCTTCAGTCTATTCTTTCTTACCTGTTGTACAAAGTATCACCTCTTGGAAGAGAAGTATGAAACTGAACAAAACTAATTACAATTAAAATACCTACCTTAACTTATTATTTTAGGTGGAAGAGTGCTAACATTAAAACCAAATGAGCTACCACCTAGAATGCACATTGAGCCAGCCTTTTTTTATAATGTTGATTTTTAAATACATTTAAAAATGTGAGATTGCAAAACAGTCATATTTTTGAATATCTGACTTGTGAAGAGACAAATGTAACTTAAACTGTTTGGTGTGGGCTGGGACAGCTATGTGTACTTTAGAACTCCTGAGGGGAGGCTTTTGTAAAGTTTTAAAAGAGTGATCTCTAGCCTTCACTACCCCTCTTCCTGCCCTGTTTGTATCACAAAAGGAGTGTGATGTGTGTCCATTTTTTAACATTGGTGAAAAACAATAAATTTCATTTCTGTGATTAGGAGACCAAAGCAGATAAAATTCAAGTCCTGTTTTGTAGTGAAGGACACCAAAGTAGCAATAGTTGCAGAGGCACATCTTTCTTGCTTGTGTGCTATGACTGAAGGTTATTATGTTTTTCATATGAACTGGGAAGCAAGATGAAATTGCAAGATTTAACTGATTTAAAGGGAGAAACGCTGTGACCAGCTTGTTTCAGAGGTGATGTGTGATTGCTCACCACCACAAAGGTGAAGGGGATGCTGGTAGTGCAGCTGGGACTCCATTGCAGTGGTATCACTTTGTAGATCATAATGCAGTGAGCCCGTGCTCCACTTGCTGTGTCTGCACTCCATCTTTGAGAGCTTGGTTGGGAGAATTTGGATTACTGTAAATGAGTGTACTGCTTGCTCTGTAATTAGTGTGTTATAAAAGAATTACCAGGGCAAAAAATAAATGCCAGTATGCTTCTTTTGATGGACACTGAACGTGCAATCTTTCATTTTTCTGAGAAACTTGTTTTCATTTAGGTGTGTGTCTCTTTTTTTTTTAAATGAGGAAAAAAATAGTCAATGGTAACTTCACCATTTCACACCCCACCTCCCCAGTGAAGCAGCATACAGTAATTTACACTTGCTTCTTGTTTTGTTTCTTTAGGTGGATGGATGATGACCTAGTGAATGATATTACTCCTAAACTGTTAGGCAAAAGACCTAATACTTACACATACACGAAAGCCTTAGCTGAATCTGTGGTGCAGCAGGAAGGTGCAAATTTAAACATTGCCATTGTAAGGCCGTCCATCATTGGTGCCAGCTGGAAGGAGCCTTTTCCTGTAAGTCCCTGAGCTGTCACCTGACCATCTTGCTGTAGACTGTAGAACACACTGGGGGCCTCTCTATCCAGTAACCTTTGTAGAGGAAAATCTCTAGGACCATGAAGTTGTGTCTTGGTTGCTTCTGGATGACCGATAACAGTATGTAGTGTCTAAATGCTGTCATTAAAGCTGATCAAGAATGTATTTTGGTTGAAAAATGAAAAATACCGGAGTTGCTAGTCTAAAAATACTTGTAAACTTGAATACTTTGAACATAAACTTATTTTTATGGACAATTGCAGTTCATTCACTAAGAAATAAATAAGCATGTCTCTCTGAAGGACCATGGTGTCCTACGCATAGATCTCTTGTGTAAGTCATAGGAACTTGTTACATCACCAGAATATGCTATGGAAAAAATTTATTTAGCAACATAGAATTAAAAATCTTTCTCCTCTTTGGTCTCCTTTTCCTTCACCCCTTACACATGTAGAAACTGCTCAGATTTTCACTTGAAGCTGCTGACTTCAGTATGCTCTAACCAAATCCTTTCCCTCTCCCCCTTCCTAATAGGGCTGGATTGATAACTTCAATGGACCTAGTGGTATCTTCATTGCTGTAAGTAATGAATATATTTAATTTCCCCCCTCCTTTTGAAAAGCAGAAAAGCTTCATATGTTTTACTGCTGGGTCTTCTGTCTCTGTTTGTTGTTGTTTTATTCTTCAAGGCAGGAAAAGGAATTCTTCGAACAATGAGAGCTTCCAACGATGCATTAGCAGATCTTGTCCCAATAGATGTTGTTGTCAATACGGCACTCGCTGCAGCCTGGTATTCTGCAATTAATAGGTATAAATGGTGACAAAAGAGAGTACTGAGTCTTTGGAAATGATATTGTGTATTTAGTAAACCAGTCTTGTATTGAAATCCTCGTCAGTGTCCTGCTGTTCCCTCAGGACAAAGGAATCTAAGGTTAGTCTCAAAGTGTAGCTTGCTTATGCCGGAGGAAGACATCACTTACTGATATTATGAAGCTATGCCTGAAAATTCTTTCCTGGGTCTTGTTTGTGAGCAGTACAACCTGCAGTAGTGTAGGTGATGGTTTCTCTGAAATAAAAAATGTTATAATTAAAGAAGGAGAAAAATACTGAAAGATGCCAAAGCAAAAAATTGACCATGAGACTGATGCTTTCTGCTTTATATAAATGATGCAGTTGAGGAGAAGAATAACTTTGGGCATCTCTACTGTTGTCTGTGTTTTTAAAAGGTTGTTTTTCTTCTAACTTGCTCTTTTATCCTTTTTTTTCCCCCAGACCAAGAAAAGTCATGGTGTATAACTGTACAACAGGTGGCACCAATCCTTTCCACTGGAGTGAAGTTGGTATGCCGTGTTTCTTTTTTCTCATTAGCCTTAATATTAAAAGAAAGTCAAACAGGTTATAATCAGTAAACCGTAATGCATTTTTATTTTTGATATTTTAGCCATATCTCTCAATTTTGCAATGAATTGTGCTTTCTTATTAGCTTCCACTGTTAATTCTCTCCCCTCCCTTCCCCTGCAGCCTTACCTCCCTTTTGTTTGGTTCTTATTGGTATTTTTTTTTGTTACTCTTATTCCATTATTAACTTAAACTATGGGAGAACTGATTTTTCTGTTTGCTGCTGCCATGACCTAACCCACAGAGTGTAGGTAGTGTGTGGAGAGGAGTGTTGCTCAGAGGAGCAGTAGTGATGCTGGGTGTAATTCCAACATCAATAAATACATATGAAAAAACATATGAATAAGCAGCCCACAATTAAATGTTTTGTACATCTGCATAATTGAGAAGTCTGGTAATAGTTTTGCCCTTGTGTAGCTGTTTGTGTTTGGCTTAAGTTGATTGTTGGTTGAGGTGGCTTTTTTAATATTCAGATTGCTGCATGACACTTCAACAACTCATGTACAGGGAAGAGTAGCCTTTAAGGAAATATGACTACCTATTTTCAACTCTAAGATATCCTGACTAGGATGTAACCCACAGGCCAACAGCTTTGTGATAGTTAATGTTGTAAAGAACAATACGAGCTGTTTGACATAGTTCTGAAATTCAGATTATTTTTTTTCTTTCAGTTAACCTCAATAGTTACATCCATTTTACTTGCTTTTGTCCATTTTTGTGGATTTGTAGTTGCAAGCATTATTGCTTTAATTAAACTTGGAAAATTGCTGACTTCACTTATATTCCAGTTTGAATCAGGGTATTTAACTGCTGTCTATAAACAATAGCATAAAGTTATAAGAGAAAATTAAAAGGAGAGGTGAATTTCCACATAACTTTTAAAGACCCTGATCCTGCAATATCTGTTATGTACTGAATTTACAGGTGTTACCAAGAATTTCTCATGGAGTCCTACCCTAATTACTTTTTTCTTAATGCCTAAATTTGGATAAATTGGTTGAAAATGTAATTTAAAATCAGTTCAGATGACTGCAAAGTCCTCAGTCGGTTTTAAAATTCTTCACACAAGTGATCAGAATAACCCTCTTCATGAAATATAGATGACTATTTAAATAGCTTTACTTGTTTTATAAACTGAAATTGCTGTCAGTGTTTGAAACCACAGACTTCTAGGGTAGGGAACGGAAAGGGAGAAGCTACAATAAAATATGGTACTGAAGATGAAGGCATAAACCACCTCTTGATTATAATAAGAACCAGTTCAACAGTATTTTCATTTAAAAGCTTGTAGCTGTTTTGGTTTCTGTGCATTGTCGAAGAGTTAGGGTGGTTATTTAAATAAGACACTGCTGTTGATGATGTATCCTGTAATGTACTTTGAAAAGCATTACATTTTACATGGTGATTATCGAAGTTGTTGTGCAACTTTTCTTTCTCAGAATACCATGTAATTTCCACTTTCAAGAGGAACCCTCTCGAACAGGCCTTCAGACGGCCCAATGTAAATCTAACTTCCAATCACCTTTTATATCATTACTGGATTGCTGTGAGCCATAAGGCCCCAGCATTCCTCTATGATACCTACCTCAGGATTACTGGAAGAAGCCCAAGGTAATGGTGACTGGCTCTGCCTTGTTTGTTCCTCTGACTTTTAAATGAAGCTATGCTTGCACTGTTATGTATGTTGATTTTAATTTTTTTGGTTTTTTTTTCTTTCCCTGAATGTTTTGTGACTAAAACTCAACCTTTTTTCCTGAGAACAGGTCCTCGAATTCAAAGAGACTCTGAACTTTCTAGCAAAATGAGAATGTTTTTGTTGAATAGTTTAGGGGTTTGAGTAGTCAAGGTAAAGAGAATTAAAAGATATAGAACAAGTGATGTTTTTCCTTGGATAATAAATACTAAAAATACGTTGATCCTTATTTTTTCCTACAGAACGCTACATGCGTAAAGGTTACAAGATGTATCCATTTGAGAGTGTAGCAAGACTACCTGACTTTAGGCTCACCTCCAGCTACCTGTTCCATTACTATCGGTGGGCAGAGACCTTTATAGTATTTTCCTCCTATGATGTTTTGCTCACATTGACAGGTCGGAAAGCATGGTAAGAGGGACAGGGCTAAAAATATCTTGCCCGTAAGGTGGTGGAGACTTGTAAAGAAGACATGGCCTGGGCACTAAGTAGGTTTACTAACTAAGCAATAAGAATCCAGTGGCTGCATTTTGAAGAGTTTAATGACTGGCCTAACAATGCTGTCCAAGGGATGTCTTGGATCAGAATCCTAGTCAGTCATTAAAATCTCAGAAGTGGCTTATGTTAAGGTTGTTGTTGCTTTTATAAACTGAAAATGGAATGGGGGACTGAGCTTTTAATTGCAGATTATTCCTGTCGATGATACAATTTGACCTGGTATGTTGGTTTGTATCATCTCAACATTCCATTCAGTTTATAATATTTAGGCTAGTATTTGGCTAACTAAAGTGGTGAAAATAATAGGCTAAACTAAATCATATAGGTGTATAAGGTACCACTTCAGTTGTTTCAGATTTGCCAAACCATATGGCCTTAACTCATTGCTTATGTTACGTTTTCACAAGCATTTGCCTTCAGACTATAGAACCTCCACTGAAGTGACAGTGTATTGACACAAATGAATATTCATTTGTTGTCTTGTAGTCTAGGTCTGTCTTACAGGGAGGGTGAGAGCTCTGTAACACAGCACTGGACGAGTAGAAAGGAGCTGTGTGTAAATGGTTTGTAGGGGAAAACCTCTGAGCTGCAACAGTGTAATACTGAGAGCAGCAGCAGAGGCAGTCGGCTGTGCCTGGATAATAATCTTCCCACATTAAAACGTTTTAGAGATTTTCAACTCTAAAGAAGGTATTGTACATAAAACATCCCAGGTTCTCTTGCATTTTTCAAGTTATTTTTAATAAAAATTGATAGAAATTCCCTGACAGATACGAAAACTTCATCCCTCACAAAAATAGTTTTGCTATAAATGCCAGTGTCCTGTCTTCCACATGGTTGGGAAGGAGTGCTGCCAGAATCTTGTCAGGCTTTGAAAGGCAGCTGGTCTGCTGAATATTTGACCAGTGGGAGTAAAATGAGGCTGTGAATAATCATGCAGTTTAGAATAAATTTTATATTCTAGCGCTGGGAAGGTTGAATCGTGTTTTGCTTTTCCTGGAGTTCTTACTTGATGTCTAAAGATGGAATTTAGGACTTCCATCACTAGTGGTGATGAAAATTGGATGTCACTTGGTGACAATTGGTGACATTAATACTTGACAGAATAGAAAATAAATGTTTACTGATATGAATATTCCTACTTGGCTTACTATAACAATGATTGGATGGGATTCCTATGATGCACAGGATTCCAGTTTGGAGAAAAGATGGCAGATTGAACTAAACAAGCTATTGTTCAGTCACAGCTTTTAAGCTGGCTACACAGCCCACTTACAGGAATGCAGCTTTCATTAGACAGCACTCCTCTCTCATTTTTTAAAGCATTCAAAAATGGGAGCCTGCAAGAGAAGCAGTAACAGCAAATGAATACCTAGATGCAAGGAAGATGTGCAGTGTTAAATCCTAATGGAACAAGCCTGTATTTAGTAATACAAGAATTTTGAAACAGATCTTTTCTCTTTCACTTTTTTCTAGTACTTTGAAGCTGCTTTAACTGATGGGCTGGAGGAGTGTATTGCTGTTGCTGTGGTCGTTCTGTCAGTTGATAGAATGGTATTAATTACCAGGTAGCATGTACTCAGAAACCTCTAAAGACTTGGAAACACTATTGGATGTTCTTAAATTCAATATAACACTGTTCTGAGTGAAGAAGGGCTGGCATAATTATAACAAAAAAATGTGACCTTTTCCACTCTGATTTAGCAGAGCAACAGTGTAGTAAAAATGTAATAAAATCAGCACAAGAAAATACAAATACTGGGCTAACCTGCCTTTACATGGATGAGTGTTTGCCCTCTCTATGCTGAGTACATGAAGTGTCTACAAGAAAAATAAGTAATGAAATCACTGTGCAGGTTTAACTGCATTCTTGTCATACCATCAGAATATTGTACTGCAATCAAATGAAAATTTTTATCAAGTAGAAGAAAAGGAAGAAACTAGAAATAGATCGGGTCTATGATCCTTCAGAATTAAATGGTTATGTTAATAATAATAAAAATTAAAACAACAAATATTCCTATTTTCAAAGCACTTATCTATTATAATCTTTCTGCAATGGGAAGTCATTTTTTTTTGCACCTCACTTGTGGAAGCAATGTTTTTGATAAAATGGAAATCTTTTTGCTGTTTTTGCATCTAGTTGAAGGTTCTTGAATTTAACGATTCTCTGATAATATTAAAAGGTAAGGAAAGGGAAGGAAGAAATAACTTATATAATATTTCTTCCAAATTTGTATGGAAAGAACATGTACAAAAAGGACTGGCATAATGAAGACTTAATATTTTTTACTAAATAATGCTCTAGCATTGTGCAATTACGTAAATAGTGGTGATAAACCTTAGCATCCAAGTTTAAAGGTAGTGTTGGTAGCTTGCCATATATACCTAGTTGCATAGAAAAGCTTATTAGTTGTCTAATTATCTTTAATACAAGGCATAGTTTGCTCCTGTAACTTTGCATAGTGCTTAGCATGACAGAACTGTGTGTTATTTAAAAGTAGTTTGGTATATTTGAAATGTTAAAGCCTCTAAAAATGCGCACCAAGCAGATCTTACCAGTTGCTCTGAGAAAATATCATGTGACATAAAATATTTAAAGTTGTAGTTCAGAGATTTCTGCAGCAATTCTTCTGTTACTGCTTAGGAAGCTAAAGGAAAGGTGTGGCTGATGTATGGAGAGAGGTATGAAATTAGGTCTTTTACATCTGTCATTTCAATTTAAACCTTCTTAAAACTGGAAGCACCTCTAATGTAGTTACTGTCCTACAAACCAGATATCAGTTAGAAGCATAATCATGTTAAATAGATCAATATTTTTATATCTTCACTGTGCTTAAATTGTGTGCATAAAGCAACCACAGAGCTGCTGGAAAGATGAGAATTCAGTAGTGTGTCTTACAGTTGAAAATTTACAGCTGGGTGAAGATAGGAACAAACACAAATCTAACAGCTTGTTCTGTGTTTTTTGGAGGAGTCTTCAGAAAAAATGTAATTATCTGTAATGCTTCTGCAGAGACTTGCAGACTGCCAGCCTGTAGATCCACTGAGAGATCAGTCTGTATTTGGCATCAGGACTTGTTTTTAACCTGGAGACAATAGGCTGTGTGTAAGACTTCTTCAAATTGCAGTTATAGCCTTAAGCCAGGTCACTTTCAATTGTCTGGTATAGAAACAAGCCCACCTAACTTATGGATAATTAAATTAACTTGCTTAAACTTTTAATTCCTGTGATGTGCTTCTCAAACTGTTGTAATGTGCTTGGTCTTGATGGCAAGTTAGGACTGCAAAAGAAGGAGGCAAAATTCTACCTTGAGTGTGGGTGAAAGTCACCTAGACTGGCTGCCTGCCTCTAATGCTCAGTTCTGTGAGGTGGTCAGCAGGGCTGGCTTTTTTCTGCCTTCAGCTGATGAAGAAGGTGTGATGCAATGCTTGATCTTGCACTGACTGGTTATATTTGCTGTTAGTATTTATGACTCGTATCCAATGGCTGTCTTTGGAATAACTAACCTTAAAAACCTCACGTTGAGGGATAAAGCTCCATTGTGTGGCATTGTGCTGGGTTTTGAGTCGTGTGTGTTGCCATTCACAGGAGGAACATGGTGCCATTGAAGTTAAAGCTCAGTCTGCCAGAGCTACAGCAGTGTCTGCTAAAGGACACTCGTTGCTGACATCTCTCAATGTCACCAGGCTGCTTTTTCCTCCCCTCAAACAGAAGTGTAGTTTCCTGTTGATTTAGTGCAAACCAGCAAAGTGTCACAGAGAAACTTGGTCCACTTCTGCCATCTCTGTCATTGATTGAGCAGCTGAGATAATGTAGAGAATTGGATTCTTTGGGATGGTAGAGAAAGAAACTAAGCCTACAAAGAAAAACAATTTTACCTTCGTGAGTTGAATCAGCTGGTTCTGTGGTCAGCTGCTAAATCCAATTTGAGTTGGAGGGAGGGAGGGGAAAAAAACCTCTTTTAAGCTTTTTTTTTTTCTGTAATCAGCTTAGCTAAGCTCTAAAATCATATCCATGAGCAGAGACAGAAAGAATCCCAGCGGAGTCTTTGCATTACTTTAAATTTAGTTTGTTTTTTTTTTTTAGAAAAGAATGAAAACAAATGTCAGTGTCCAGAAACAAGTTTAAAATACACACTTTTCTAATCAGATATTCATTTGCTTAGTTAGTATTTTGCAAGGCACAAGGTTTTTCAACTGTAGCAGTCAAAGCACTCTAAAATTCAGCTGCTCGTCCAGCTTAGCATAAGGACACAGACTGGGAAGGTTCAAAAGGGCCAGTCAGGTTAAATAATCTTCAGACTGTCAGTGGACAGAGCTCTGCAAAAAGGCTTAAATGCTGTTTGGCACTAATTTTATCCAGACGTTTTAGCTCTGAGGTCCTTTCAGCTTATCTGACCAGTGAGATCTTTGCTTTCCAAGTTTTGAGTTATTTTCCTAATTTTTTTGTCCTAACTAACATCCCTTTATTTGGGTTCAGTGTAGCCTTGGTTGCACAGGCTATGTTTTGGATGCAGAGTCTATATTCCCAATTATTTCTGTATCAGAGGAGCTCCAGTTCAACTCAGCCCTCACTGATGCCCCCTTGCCCAAGTGGTGAAACTCTAAGCAGGTGTTTGAAAGCTCCTAGAGGTGCTTTGTAATAAAATCAGCTGGTGGACTAACATTTGAACTCAGTTCTGAATTAGTAGATAAATTCCTATGAGGTTTAAAAAAAAGTTTATGCCTTTTGTGACATTTTTCAGTGGTCTCTGTGGTTTGTGTTGCTCCATTCTGTGAGAAGAAAAAGAGGAAATTTTAATGTTTTAGATGCTGAGATGCCAGCTGCTAGTAAGGGACACTAATGGAATGCAAAATACTTTCTTTAGAAAAGTTTCTGGGACAATGTACTATATCCCTTCTACAAGTATGAATGCATCAAGGCAGTTTTCAGAGAAAAATAAGTTTGTTTTTATTGCTTCTATGATCTTTGGTGGCAAAATTTCCCATCAGAAAACCATTTCCTGTTAGTACTGGGTTCTGCTTTCTTTGCCTTCCCCCTTACCATTGTGCTTGAAATGATCAGTGTCCTGCTATAAGGATCAAATTGGAAGCAGTTTTCCATTTCTGTGAGATGGAAATACCTTGAGCACCCAAAGCAGGAATTTAATAGCATTAGGCCATGTGGCACTAGTTAGTACTTATTAAAATTGAGTGGCCATCACTAGCACTGAAACACTTGAAACAATTTTCTTGTCATAAATGTGGAAGCTTTACATCTGAGAGACTGGATGACTCATACTTTTTTTTGGGCTACTTTGGATGGTATGATCAAAGAGAAACTTGACCAAATTGATCCTTATAACATAATTTCTGTATATTCCAAGTGATGATTTTACAGAGTTTCTTCCTCTGCATAATAAAGGAAGATGGAATGTATTTCTGCATATTTTGAAGTAGCATAGAACATGATTTGCTATGATCTGTCTGTGCCCTTAAATATTTTCCTGCACTTTGCTGCTGGTTTTAAGCCTTGATCTCTTAGTAACCATAATGAAAAGCTCTGTTCTGTTACAGAGATCTGCTCTTGCACAATGTGCAGGAAGATCAGGGCAACTTCCTCCCTTGTTTAAGGGGAGGTCCTGCACAAACATTCTGCTCTGTGCAATTTGAGACTTCTGTCAAGTCAGACTCTTGAGTACAGCTAAATATTCCAGCATGCTGAAGGGAAAAGGGTTCCATCTCCCTGTCTCAAACTTAAGAGTTACCAACAGAAGACAACATATTGTTCCCCCTAATAAAAAAGAAAAAATGGCAATTTACAATTGCACTGGGAAGTAGGATTAGGGAAAAAAGGACTGTGATAATTTCTGGTTCTGTGCAGAGATTGGGCAGCCAAAGTTCACTTCAATACTATGCAGAAATATCCTAGTGCTGTAATATAATATGCTTTAGGTACAGAGCAAGATGGGATTTTTGGAGATGGTGGTAGGGGTTTAGAGGGTAAGAAATCCTATTGTCTATTACACTCATTTGACCTGACCTTTACCCTGTAACCTTCCATTCCATGCCTCGGATTGCAGGATGATGAAGACAATAACACGTCTTCATAAGTCCATGATGTTTTTAGAGTACTTTACAAGCAATTCTTGGACCTGGAACACTGAGAATATGACCATGCTGATGAACCAGCTTACCCCTGAAGACAAAAAGGCAAGTGGCTGTGTGCTGTGGCCATGGAGACTGAGAGGGGAATAGCAGCCCAGCAATTCAGGACAGAATAAGGACTTGATCTAATGTGCAGCTAACCTAGGAGAACTCAGCACTGCAGGTTCCTGGGAGATCCTTTCAGATGTGCCAGGTGTGAGAAGCTGCATCAGTGACATGAGGACATGAGGAAGGGCGGGGAGAAGTGTGTTACCATTATTGTAATAAAAGACACTCACTCAAAAGGCTGGGTTTGCAGAAAATCTACTTTATTACAAGTTCTTCTTTTATACACTGCTCTGATCCAGGTGGATCAGATTGGTCAATTAATCAATACATTCTACCTGGTTGGCTGGCCAGCTCAAGGTCTTAGAGCAAGGAGATAGAAAGTAAGAAAGAACAGCACCTGCAGGTTGTTTAGATTAGAAGATATCATTGTTTATATTAAACTGCTCAGAGGCTCACAAGCTGATTCTGGGAAACTTGGTTTTCTCACTCTTGTGAGATAGATTGTGGGGACCACAGAAGTGAAACAAGGATGACAGTTTGTTGAGGGAGAAGGAAAAGTTGTTTCTTCCCAGGTTTAACTTTACTCCAAATTTTCCCTATCTTCTCCACCAACAATGGCTGAGGTGCCCCAACTGAATTTAAACTTCCCTTCTACTATGACTTTGATTAATATTCAACAGAATAAAAATTACCAGTTACAGTTCTAAAAACTCAGATTCCCTTATGCATTTGGAGCAGCTTTGTCATTCTTAAGATGTCTTTGCTACTGTAATGTTTTCCAGAGTCAGTCAGTAGTTACATTCCAGAAAAGCTGCCAAATTTCTAAAGAAGTTGTCTAAAAGTAGGAAATAAAATAGCTTTTGGTGATTTTTCTGTGGATGGTATTTCCACTCTTTCCTGTCCTCTTGCCTCTTCCTAGCAACTTGAATTCAGGAAAAATTTGAAAAACAAAATGCCAGACACCAGAGCTTTGAACTGTTTACTGTTTCAAATTGCTGCATTTTGTTGGGATTTCAACACTGTTACTGTAGAATCTTGAGATGAGGAAATCAATACATCAGTAAAAAACTTGTGCATTGAATTCATCATACTGATCTTCTCCCCTGCAGAAGGCATTCAGTTGGTTGTATTTAAAATATACCTGTACAACTCTAAGCACAGCTAACAGGACCTTGCCCTTACAAAACAGTGAACTTGCCACAGAGCAGTGTTTATTTTAGAGCATATTAGAATTTTTTTGTTGCTTAAAAATAAATAACATACTAGAAAATAGTTGTTTTTAGAATGGAATTCCTTACAGACTGTTGAAGTGGGAAAACTGAGAAGTGGAGAGAAGAGTATTACTGCTGAGGAGGGAAAATAAGGCATGAAGTGATTGAAATTTGGAAGAGATTATGTCAGGAGCTGGTGGCTGAATCAGAAATGGAAGCTAAATCTAGACTGTTTCTAGGATTAAGGATAGGATAACTTTCTTGTGTCAAAGGCAAATTGGATTTATCTGGAATAAAGACATTTATTTTCATTTAAATTACATAGAGGTGAATTTTTAGGTGACTAACAGTGGAAGCTTTTCTCTTACGCAGACATTTAATTTTGACGTTCGACAACTACACTGGGCAGAATATATGGAAAATTATTGCCTGGGAATGAAGAAATATGTGCTGAATGAAGAAATGTCAGGCCTCCCTGCAGCTAGGAAACACTTAAATAAGTAAGTATAATCTTAATTTTTTTTTTTTGACTTTAAGTATAATTTTATATTTTCTATGCCCTGCATTTGTCCAGGTCTGCTTTTCCACGTAATGACTTAATTGTTAATTCACAGTTGCTTAATAGCAACTGTTTGGGTTCTCCACAATTCTTCTGTTCCAGTCCAGTGGTCTGAAGCATTTTCTAAAGCAAATTTGTTGTTCCTGAGTTGCTCCCAGAATCTGGGATAACTGGTGTGGATACTGTAATTCGGGTTTTTGATTTTACCCAAGTATCTTTTGGAAGGTCAAAGGTATGTGGCTACACAGGTCTGAATGGCTTCTTTGGGAAGTTTAATAGAGCAATAGCTGTTCTGGGAATGTGATCTTTTGAGGCAGGTGAATAGATAGGCAGAGACTCTGCACTTCAGAGCAGGACACTTTGATGTTGGTGCTCTAGGATGACCACCTTTAGCCTCTTGCTGTGGCTTAATTCCTGCCATTTGGATGGATTGGTACTGTCCAGAATTTTATCAGCACAGTTGCACTTGTTTTGTTCTTGGCTGATTCATCGAGGCAGCTGCAGACTTTATCATTAGTCTCTTTTAAGAGTGAAATAAAAATCATCTTTCTCTGCAATGCTACATTGCATCTGCAATCCTGATGGCACAAAGAGGAGCAATCCAGGTCGTGGCTTGTGTTGTCATTCTAAAGACAAGGATTTGCAGCTGTGGAGGGGTTTGGTATATGTTAAGATGACAAATACACTTTTGAAAGATAGTATCTGTGATAATTGTGGAAATAGCTAAACAAGTGTCCCTTCTGAGTTATTTTGTTTGGGTGGTTTTTTAAATTTCTATTTAGATGCCATTAAAAAATGCATAGAAATGATCACATAGTTGTTATTCTTTGTGCAAAGGATCATGGTGAAAATGACACGGGAAATAATCCTGTATTGGAGCAGCCTCTGGTTGCCTCCAGCTCTAAAGTTTGTAAGTGGATTGTTTAGCAAGAGGTTTAGATTCTGACTTGTATTTACTCTGAGGTATTAATTTGGTCTCTTGTTACCATTTAGTTCTTAACTCTAATCTGAACTTGGAGTCCACTGCCTTAATATTAACCAGATTTGTCAGCCCAGGGGACATTTTTCTCTAGGGAACCACTGGGTAGATTTGTTTCTTGAGTGGAAAAGTATTGCTTTTGTAACACACACATTTAAACTGTTTTTCTCTGCAAATAAGATTTGTAAAGGAACCCAGCCTTACCTGTAAACAAGATAAAGGCAGTATTTCCCTAAAAAGAGCTGCCTTTAAAATATAAATTGTCACGATCTACTGAACCAGAGAGATTGCTCTGTTTCTATGAAATCTGAGCAAATTCTGGTTGCTGTTTTTCTTGACGTTTCCATCTCTACATGTGAGAAGATTGCTAAAAAGCACAGTTGCTCTAAAAGGTCACTTAGTTTATCCTACACTTTAAATACTGTTCCTTGGGAAGGAAGGAGTTTAAAACTGCAGTGAAGAGGCTGGGTTATTTGGCTGGAAATGCCTGGAAAATCTGATGGGTTCTTGTGATGGGGTGAGGTGGTTTGGTTTTTTTCTTGTTATTGTCATCAGTGGCAGTTAGAGTTACTTCTATGTATTTAAGAAGTTTTAAGCACATGGTGTGGAGAAAGGAAGTTCAGAGTGTTAAATATTTTTTGGTTGGCAGCCTTCTGTAGGTAAGTTACCACTGTGATGTTGGCTTTAGGAGGTTTCCAACAAGCAGCTCTAAAGCAGAAGTACATGTGGTGAGTAACAGGGCTGACTCTGCTCCTTGGTTTTTCATTCTGCTTTTCAGCAATGAAAAGCTTTCTCTGTCATTCACTTTTGTCATTACTCATAATGCATCTTAAGATGAATAGATAAACAAATTGTATTCTATGCCAGAAGTTAATTTTTAGAGTGTTCCTTCTTCCTCAGTCTTTGTGTGCTGGTCCTTAGTGATTGCTTTTGTTTTTGCCCAGGTTAAGGAACATTCGCTACGGCTTCAACACGATTCTCGTGATCCTGATCTGGCGCATCTTCATTGCAAGGTCACAAATGGCAAGAAACATCTGGTACTTTGTGGTCAGTCTGTGTTACAAGTTCCTCTCCTACTTCAGAGCCTCCAGTACAATGAGATACTGAGGAAGAGAATTTAGCATTAGGACATCTATGCATCTGGTGGTCTAACTGCACAAACCCTGTAACATGTAGTCATCTCACATTTCGTGAAGCATAATTCCATTTTTAATTGAAGTGAGAAATAAGCGGTATGGTATTTGTAACGTTAGCTGTGTATCTTCCTGGAAACAGCAAATAAAAAGGGCAAGTGCCACACTGAATTGGCTTAGAAAAGCATTTAGATAACTTTAACTCTTTGACTTGAGGAAGACATATTAGACCACTGACCAACATAACTGTGCAATTTGGAGCGTGTTTGATTGGAATCTGCCTTAACGTGATTTTTTTTTTCTTTTAAGTTTTATGCCACATTGAGCAAGATAAATATTGGCATTGTAGATTCTAGTTGCTGTAGACCTATTTATTTGAAATTCTTCTAAATTACGAAGGGTTTTGCAAGTTGCAAAAGTGTACAAATGACTCTGGATCTCCTGAAATAAAATAATTGAGAACTTTTGTAATTTGTCTTTAGGTTTTGCCGCTTCTTCCTTTCCCCTCAAAGTAGGGATGCAATAATGGTGCCTCCTTTGCTTTAAAAGAAAAAAATAATTTAAAAAATGAACCAACCTTCCTTATTTACTGAAAGGCCTTTTGTATATCTGGGCTTCAGAATGCACTTTGTGATTCGGTTCTGTGCTTGAACCTGGCTACGTCCAACTTGCATTTGTGTCGGCATGAACAATTTGCTACTCTGAAAGCAGAATTGATCCTTGCATTGAGCAGATAAAAGGAAGTGTTACCCAGAGAGGGGTAAATAAAGTCATTGACTGTCTTCTTTTTAATGATTTTTTTTTTTTTTAATTGAGAACACAGAGCCAGCACTTCTGACTTCAAAGGGTAAATGTAATGAAAAGGAATTTATTATGCTTGGTTGCTATTTATATTGCTGGTAATAGTAGCTGGACAAGCTGTAGACTTTCATTAAGAGATACACCTGTTTTTAAGTTGTAAGCAATGTTAGCAAATACTTCAAGAATTAATAATTTTTTCAAAATCTGAGCTGTTAAATTTGAGGCATGGGCAACACCAATGCACAAGCACGCTTCCTCATCCCTGCCCTAGTAAAACCTCATTTCACTGGGCAAGCAGAATAAGATGCACCTTGCTCCAAAATGAAGAGATGTTAACAGTTCTTCCATCTATCTTTTAACTTACATTATTAGGTTTAAACCTGAAGAAATCTGGGTTTTTTCCTGCATGTTACTTTGTTTCACTAGGGAAGACATTTGTAAAAGTGGCAAGATGCAAGAAAAGATTGAATCCTTATTTCTTTAATCCAAGGCAATACATGAAGTTCCCTTTAAATTTGAGTTGCACAGATTTGAGAACACTGTAGTGTTCATCTAATTCATGCACTGACCAGCACCCTTGTCCAGTGTTTGTTCATTCAAATCAGTTTATACTGATGAATTTGTTCTTGAATCTGCCTGGAAAGGCAAATAATGACTTAATTACACAAGAACTACATTTTACTTGCCCTTGGTAGTTTTTTGTCCTATTGAATTAAATTTGTAAAGAACTTATTTTGCTATTATTCTAAAAACTGTTACTTTAAAGAGAACACCTTTCCTGTGGGTGTATATCTCATTTTGAAAAGATGATGGCTTCCTTGTTGAAGCTAAATATTCTGTAGTAAGTAGTTAAGCTGTAATTCCTTTTTAAAATTCCTGGTGTATATATAAAGCTAGTGATGAAAAGCCTGAATGGTCTAGGACCACACCCTGTGTGAGAGACCTGTGACTGTGGCTGAAATCAATTAAGGCTTCTGTGCTTGGAGATGTTACACTTTAACAGATACAGTAGGTGTATGACATTTTTAGCTGCCTCCCCAAGTATCTCACTAGACCTGAAAGTCTGCTTAAGCATTCCTGAATTGTAGACTTTATTCAGAGGGGCCTCCTGTCCAGTGACACCCCTTGTCCCATGTTGGCATGTGGCTGAAGTTTGCTAAAGATAAGTACATCATACTCTGAAAGTTATTCTGTGAAACAATCCACTTAGGAATTTTGGTTGTTTCTAACTGTACACGTAATATATGAACATTATAACATGATACTTCTAACATTGATTTGTTAAAACTGAAATAAACTATGAAGCCAATGAACCAAATACTTCTGGTCCAAGACACTGCTTAGAAATTTAGTCTTTTGGATAAAAAACGAAGAGAAGGATTACTTTAAGCCTAAGCTTATTTAACCTCTACACTAAACATTTGCCAATTTAGAAACCCATTTTTCCCCTCTTTGGAGACTGCTGTTCTGTGCCCTGTTGGTATTTTACACCAATTCATCAGTCATCCTATTGAACTGACAGATTCAGTGTCACATTTATTCTGCTGGTTTTGTCACTTCCCGTGGTCAGTCTGTGAAATTCTACCTGGAACTGTTGGGTTTTTTCCGTATGGGAGCTCTGTTCTCCTGCAGTTCTTCACACCAGTGATTGCACATGAAGGATGTTGGTCAGAAATATACTGGAACTATATTTTGGTCCAGGAAAGCAGACTCTGTTTTGACTAGCAAGTTACAGGAGGGGTATAAGCTGGTTAATAGGAAGAGGAACAGACTGAAACAACATTATCACTGAACTGTTACTGGTATTTAAATTGGGGACCAGGAAAAAAATTACATTTTCCTGTAATGTTTCTCTCTGCTGTAGGAACAGATGTTTGGAAACAAATGCTAATTCTGTGAGCTTTTATAAGACATAAACAGAAATATTGGGTGCCTTTGTTTGTAAACCAAAAATAAACAAATCCCTTAAAAGTGTTTTTACAGTGTGCATTGTATCTTTTTGTCTTGTTTAGTCTATTTTGTGGAAAATACCTGGATAATTTAAATGCCATCTTAATATACATGAACATGCTCTTTTCCTTTGTGAGAGACCATGAAAATCAGGTTATTGATTCACGTGCATTTTGAAAAAAGCATACCAGAAAAACTTCACAGTCACAAACCAAAACATAAACCCCTAGAATCTAAACCTTCATGAGCTGCTATCAGAACACACGGTGAGGTATCCCTGATCATGGTGGCTGTTTTTTGTGTGTCAACCTCCTTTTCCCCTTGCTGTCATTGCTTGTTAATTTGTACTATTAGTTTCAAATTTATTTAAATTATATGAACGCATCTGCATTTTCATATGGTTTAAAAAAGGTACCGTGGTTTTGCAGAAGCTTTAGGATTAACATTTCAAGCAACTCCAGTTATTTATGGCATCTGCATTTCGTGGTGAGGGAGGGAAAGGTAGCATTAAGTTAGTGCATCACCAGAATGCTGTAGGTTTTTGTTTTTTATTTCTTGGAATATTCAGTTTTCACAGATTCCTCCTTTTTTTTGGTCAAGAATACAATCCTAAAGATCTGCAAGCTGTGGTTTGGGGTCTGCCAGCTTTAACCTTAACATTTCCTTTAAGACTAAAAGAACCAAACCGAGATGGTTTTTGTTGGTCTTAAATTCAAACTTTGAAGCAAAGAGCAAAAAGATTTTAAGATGCTCTCCCCTGTGCCTTGTGCTGTTGAACATTTTGTCTTTTCTTCATAGTACAGGGTTAAATCCTGTGTTGTTGGGAAGCAAAGAACAGGTTTGTAAAGGTAACTTGGATTGAGAAGCACCCAGCACCGAGCTGGGAAGTAAAACTTCCCATAATTGTACATCTTTCCCAGCCTGTTGAGCAGAGTTGAAAACAGAAATGAAGAAAAGCCACCAAAGAATCCCTGCTCTGGAGAAATGTATTTAAGTGTATTTTAAGTATTTAAGTGTTTGTCAATCTCTCTGTGCTGAAGCACGAGCAGTTTTTGTTTGGCCTGGAGACATTTGCTGTGTGTTTGAGTAAATCTCCAGAAACAGTGGAGCTGATGGGAATTGCCAGCTCTGATTTTCAAGATGTGCCGTACCATCAGAAATGTAGAAGTGCGGCTTGACGGGTCTCACTTAGCACTTCCAGTTCCAGGTTTCCTTCCTCTCTCGTGGAGCACTGCTCAGCCCCTCAGGCAGCTCTGGCCTCCTTTCTGCCTGCAGAGCACTGCAGAGTTAAAGGTTGTGTAACCGAGCTGCTGCTCTGCCATCTCGAACTAAATTTAACCCTGCTTCCACTTCCAAGATATTTATAAATGCTTTTCTCCTTCGTCTTACCCCAGTGCTTTCCTTCAGTGCAGGAGCTTTGGCTTTCCTTGCTCCGCAGCTATTGTGACTCACTGATTATGATTACTAATTACTCACATCATTACTAATTGTGCAACTGTCTCTTCTGGAATATGGAACCATGACAGCTCTGAGCAGCTTTTATTCTCACTATGGGGAGCAGGAGGAGCCGTGACTAATTGGTGCAAGCACAAGTTCCAGCACATGAATGCACTGGAATGCTCGGAGCCATGGCCTTAGGTGGGGTGAATGGGACTTTTTAAATTCTTCATTCAGTTACAGGCATTAACCTCAAGTGTGGGATTGTTACCATAAGCCTTTAATATCGTTCTAATTGAACTGTTAGACCTTTCAGGATTGTCCTTCCGCAGCTACTCTCACTTTTGGAATATTCATGGCCTGACGTGGAGAAGCAAGGCCTCTTTTGCTTCTTTCCTTTTCTTAAGGAAAAAAGGAAACTTGCCACAGATCCTTAGAAGTTAAAAAATGAAAACCACCACTTAGTTATGATGTTCTAGGGTGCAGAATGAGCATTAAATCTTAAATTGCCCTTGCCCCTTATGGTAGGAGTTTCTTCTGTGTCCTTTGTGTGGAAACAGCAGTCCAGTCCACCAGCAGCAGAAAGGAGCTGTGCTATTCTTGTTTTCATCCACAAACATCTGATTTGCCACCTCAGTGAAAATGATTCAGTACTTAGACACTATTAACTTTTGTATGTCAGCCTTAATCCACATTCAAGATGGCAAAATAAATGGAATTATTTTTATCTTCGAAACTCAGCTGCTCCTCCTTTCCTTCATTCCTGATGAAATTATCCCAGAACTGGATGTCCAGGACACAAATAGTTATGCTTGCTGTTTTAGGCACCTACTTGGGTGGAATTCAAGAATCTAAAGCCAGGAGACTTGACTTCCTCTAGTATACAGCTTTCTCAGTATGATTCAAAATCATAAGGCAAATGCTTAAAATAAGCAGAGATTTTGCAAAAAAAGGAGTCACGTTGTGGGGTGGGAGAGACCTGTGGAAACAAAAGAAAATTGTTAAATTGAGGGAGAAGGAGGCTGAATATGGCTAATATTTGTTCTCATGTATTCTCCAGCTGTAAGAAATCACCTTTACTTTGAGAGAGACTGGTTGGGATTTTTTTTTGTCTCTTCAAACCCATCTTACCTTTCCTGTTTCATAAAGGCTCTCCCAGTTTAGGGCAGAAGCCTTCCATTTGTTGCATGATGCACACAGCATGTAGGTTCAGAATCTTGTGCCTAGTAACTAGGGGAAGGACTCAAGGGAACTTTAGGCCAGATTTAATGTAGGACCCACAATAATCACCTTTTTCCTCTGTGTCACTTTGCAACAGTGACAATCCAGTAGGCAGCTTCCAGGTCTCGAGTTCCACGTCCTCTTGCTGAAGAAGCTTTTTAAAAAGGAAGACCTGAGCTCTGGATTTAAATATGCTTCAGTAACTTCTGGTACTGGAGTATTTTATGGAGTGTTAGATTGCACTGAGCAAACCAACTCTTCAGGACTCTTGGCTCCTTTGTTTTCCTTCCCCACCCCAGATACTGCCATTGATGCTTGTGCTCTTGCCACCCACTCAGCTGACTTGAGACAAAAAGATTGGATGCTCTGGGCTGTAAACACTTCATTAATGCCAGGCACTGTAGGGAAAATGCCACTTTGGAGTTTTAATACTATTAAATTCTACTTCTTGGAAACAAATGAAAGGTTTCTAATTTGCCTGGGCTAACACATGCACTTTTAAGGTTACTTAGCAAGCAGAGCATGTCTCACCACTTTTCAATCCAGGTGTGTGGTTTTAAGTCACAGCTAATCTCTCCTTGTCAGTGACACCTGTGGTTTTCCTCTGATAAATATTTGATCTGGAAAGAAAAGCATGCGAGGTTACTCCCACTCTTTGTGACTCTAATTGAAAACCAAGTCTATCCATTTTTAATAGCAATAGGCTGCACTTAGCCCAGTAAGTCACCTTCTGGATGGAGCAGCTGCTGCTTTGCTGCTTCCTGCATTCCACGTGGTTTCTGCATTTTAGAGCCGCTGGGTGCTTAGCACCTGTAGAGGAGTTTAAAGAGCAGGGAATGTGACTTGAAATTCTATGGGACGTTAGGGGGCTGAAGATGTTGTAGGGGCTGAAGATGTTGAAGGGACTTCTACTCCAACAGTATTCTGTGAAGGCTTTTTTGTAGCAGTTCTCTGGTTAGAGAAAGAGAGAACAGTTCCATGTTTGCAAGTGTTGAGTGATCTCCCTGTTTTATCAGTCTCTGCCATGACTGCAGGGAAAGTACTGACAGGGGTTAATCTGTTGGTAGAAAATACTAATTATGTCTGAATTAATGAGCTAAAATAGTTTGAATATGGCTTGATAAAAAGAAAAATGCTCTGAAAACTCAGAGACACAGAATATGGAAGCAATTGGTGCTTTTCTCTTTAAAGGTTGTCCTATCACCTACCTAGTAACTTTGCTTCTAATTAGAAA
Organism: Irena cyanogastra; assembly: GCA_013397155.1. Lineage (NCBI taxonomy): Eukaryota > Metazoa > Chordata > Aves > Passeriformes > Irenidae > Irena > Irena cyanogastra. The sequence goes on from VWZV01010786.1 coordinate 37,906, forward strand.
TGAACTTTTTTAACCAAGTGCAAAAACATCTGCCAGTTCTTCTTGGCACTTCTTTTTTAAATTTGTTTTAGGCTTGTCCAGTCTTGTCACTTTAGTCATTCTGGTGGAAACTTGGGGTTTTTACTTCCTGTCTTGTTGAAATGTTATTATCCTGGGGGCCAGCAGTGATCAGTGTTGCTGTCATGGAAGCTGAATGAACAATTTGGAGAAAGATGCTCCTTTCACTTGTGGGAGCTTTCCAGGTGCTTGGCATGCAGGTTTAGCAATGAACCTTTTTATGGCAGGCATCTTTTGGGGTTAAGCTGGGAGTGTGGTGGCGTGGTAAGATGACTTGCCTGAAAGAGCCATCTCCTCAGGCACTTCAGAGCCAGAAAAAACACCCTAAGTGGAAAGCCAGTGTCACCTGCACACTCAGTAACACCCTTCATAATCCTGAGAGGTTGTTGTCACCACACTGCAATGTTTTTTGCATTTGCTGTCATAAAGCTATTACAGCATGACAAGTGACGATGATGACTTGCATCCTGAGGGATGATTATAATCTTTAAACCGTGAAATCTTTGTACAGGTCATCTTTCTCTTAATTCCTCTTCCCACCCATGCCACATTGGTTGGCTCCTATGTTAGGATCACCTTGTTATTTTTAGAAACTCAGGTGGGAGAGTTTAGAACAGGTAATTATTAGTGTGTGGTGCTGCCAAAAGACACAGGTGTTGCACAGTAACTGCCTGGGGCTTTAAAGCAGAACCAGGAGTTCAGCTGTGCCTCAAGTGATGCTGAAAGAATGGGCTGCCAGCACCTGAAACTGAGTTCCTGCTGCCAGCCTTCCTGCCCAGGGTGTCTCCTGTTCCATTCTGGGGTTTTGAGAGCTGCTGCATCTTCTCAGTCACCCTTCTAGAACCTGCTGCTGGTTCCCTTCAGCAGCAGCAGTTTCACAGGATCCTGTAGGAAGTCAGGAGATGGACCCAGAATGCAGGTGGGAGATGGTGCAAGATGGGAGGAAACATTTCAGCTTTATTGCAGAAATTATTGCTTGAAACTCGTCTAAAGTCTTCTGCGCTGCAGTCTTAGGATAGCAAGAAATACTTGTGCTTGAAAAGAATGGGAAATGGTAAAAAAATGTCTGATTTTATACAACTAACAGAGCTTGTTGGAAGTATTTGCACCTGGCTAAAATAAGAGTGGAAAATGAAAGTTAAAAAGGAAGGTAGATGATGAATCTATGAATCTACCTATCATCTACCTATGAAACTGCTCCTAAAATCTTTTTACTGCTGTCCTTTAGGGTGGCAATTGTAACTGCCTTCGAGATTGTATTTAGGAAGTAATCCCTTTACTAAATCATTGCAAGCACTGATTTTTGCTCCTGCAGGAATGGGTTTTAGCTGAATGTAAAATTGCTGCAGGGTGATGTCTCAGACTGTTGAATTCTGTCCTGCCAAAATGAACTGTCTGGGGGAAGATAAAAGGTACAAAGGCTGTAAGCGAAATTTGGTTGTATTGCAGGTTTTGAACAACAGGCTCCTGGCCACTGTCTGGGATGGTGTTGGGCTAAAATAATTTGAATACACATGATGATGCCTTAAGCAGCTGGAACAGAGGCCAGACAAAGTTCAGGGGAATAAAAGGATATTTATTAAAGAGCCTTCACAGGCCACACCCTGGCAGTACCAGAGCCACAGCTCTGGCTCTGCCTGGATGGCCCCAAGATGGAAGCAAAAGAGGGCTTGGTCGTGAGATCTCACATTTTTATAAGTTTTGGTCAATTAGCACATTGGAGCTAATTGTCCAGTTACAGCCCCAGCCCATGAAGTCCCATCCTTCTTGTGCCTCTCTCTTCCATCCACGCTGTTTATGCTCCTGCTCTGAGATCTGGATCAGCTGTCCTTGGGTCCTGGCTAGAGAAGGAATTGTTGTGTCTTCCTCCTCTGTGCAGAGAGCTCACCATCCCCTCATATGAAACCCAGACCCACAAACCAAAGCAGCACAAAATCAAAAAAAGGAGAAAATAAAAGCTAAACCCCAAGATATCAGTGATGTGGATTGATAGGCTCTGCTTGGATTTAACTGCACTAACATTTGAGCTGTGTGTGTTATTAAGCTTACCAGAAAAGCAATATTCAATATTCTGGAGAAGTGACATCAATTACTCTTGATATGCACTCAGACTGTAACATTACCAGAGCAGATTTTCTGACGCTGCTGCTCTTTCACTTCTTTTTCTTTGGAGAGGAACGACTGAAGATCACTTGTTTGCTGGGAGCTGAGAACCAGGGCCCGGGTCACTTTCACCCGGTAATTAACTCCTTAAGCAGAGTCTTGCCTCAGGGGACTGTTTGTAAGTGGTGCCTGCTACCAATATTGTGCTTTAAAAGTACTTGACTAAATAATCTATACAGGCAATACTTTTCAAATTCATTGAAGTTTAACACTTAGCAGACTACATGCTATATTGTGATATTTACCAGGCTGAACTGTATTAAAATTAAATATTTTCTAACTCATTATTAAATAGCAGATTAAAATGCTAGTGCCAACTTCTAAATAAAGACCATCCCCTCTAAATTACTTTGCAGCAAAAGCTTAAATGTTGCAGTGCAAGGTGGATGAGAGAATTTCCACTCCTCCAAGGAGCTGGAAGGTTTATCCTCTCCATTTCACCCTTACAGGTGGATTGAATGCCCTGTGGAGCCTTACAGTCCTGGGCTTGTTTAGTTACTAACAGAGAGCATGTATTGTTAATAAGTTCTGCTCCAGGACAATTGAGAATAGAAAGGATTAGTAAAAAGTGTGAAAAATTAAGAACTATGCCGTAAGAGCTATTTTTGCGGCTGCAGTAAGAGGTGTGGGCTGTAGTTTCTTTCCTGTTGGGGTTGAAAGCTTGACAATTGGAAAATGAACTTGCTGAGAGACAGTGTCAGAGCTTAGAAGTGGTCTTTGCACATGCTTCAGTAGGTAGCAAGAAATGGAGAGGTGAAAGTACAGGGTGGGTTCAGTTGCTTTGCATGACAGGCACTTTCCTCCTGCCAGTTAATGAAAACAACCTGGGACCTTGTAGCTGCACACATTTGAGGGGATTAAAAAAAACCCTTTCAGTTTTCCTTTTCCTACAGCTCTGCATTCTAGAGTTGATTTTTAAAGCCAGCTGGAATGCAGAGCCAGGCAGCAGTGGAGGGAATGTGCTGGTACCCTGTTCATAACAATATTGCAGATGCTGTTGCTCTGGTGTGTTTTTTGGAGTGACAACTCATTTTCCCAGGGAGGCTGAGCCAAAGAGGAGGTGTCCCTGCACTGGGGCTGTTGTTGCAGGCAGACCTTCGGGCAAGCAGCACTGAGCAGAGAGAGCTGCTGGTGGTGACTGCTCCTGAAAACTGAATTGTGTCCTCAGACACGAGCAGGGGCTGCTGTTCCCCCTGGTCTGGCTCTCCTGTGTGTCTCCCACGGAGGCTGGGTGCCCTGCCAGAGCTCTGGTCCCCTGTCCCACACCCTTTGTCTCTCCTGTGGCACTGCTGATGTGGCTCCGGATGAGGAATTCCTGGAGGCAGCTCCAAGGTGCTCACATTCCTGCAGCATCTCCCAGAGCCCTGGCTGTCCTGGAGTCTCTCAGGGTTTCCATGGTGAACTCTGAAGCTGGCTGGGTGGAATTTGGCAAACAGGCCAGGCCTGATCTGTCATTCCAAACCCGGGAGCACAAAGGGAAGGAATAAAGGGAATCTCCTGTGGAAACAGATGTTGTGCCAAGGGGAGTTTGAATGGCAACACCAACTCCTGTCACTGATTCAGGCCAGGCTGGACGGGCCTTTGAGCAAACTGGTGCAGTGGGAGGTGGCCCTGCCCTGGAACAGGATCATCCCTGAGCTCCCTGTCAATCCAAACCGTTCGGTCCTTCCTGTGCGCTATTACATTTCACACTTTGTTGGGTATGAGGAGTGTTCTGCTTAAAGGGAAGTTTCCTGAAAGCAAAAAAAGTGTCTGAACAGGCAAACCACCCAGCTCAGATGCCATTTGAGGCTGGCCAATTAAAGCTACACAGCAGCAGATGATTTAATCTAAACTTCAATTCTAAAAGCAGCACTTTTTGCTCGTAAGCTCTCTGTAGGAGAGAAGTCTGCAGAGCTTGCTGGGATGTTTGGGTGCCAACAGCAACCAAATTATGGCAAAATGGAGCTTCCTCTGCTCTCGTTTGCTTGGCCAAGGGGTCAAAATCATTAAGCCTCAGCTGGATTTCTCATCACTTCTCTATAACTCCTCTGTAGCCCCTTAGCTGAAGTTTTTGAGTGTCCAGATGGTCAAAAATATCTGTAAAATATGCAACAGAAGAGTGGCATCTCAGGGGTTCTGAATTGATTTCTTTTCTTGTTTTTAATGATTTCAGCCTTTCTGCTATTCTGACCTTTGCAGTGGCCACTCGTGCAACATGAATTGATACAAAATCCTAGTTTTGTTTATTTAATATTGTTTGTTATTTGTATCACTTTAATAATAGAATCTTGTACTGGGGATTTCAGAGTGAGGAATGAATGAGTACAACTAAAAATATAACATTTCAAGTTTAAGAAGCTTTAATCTAAAGTGCACCCAAATTTATTAGTCAAGGTTTTTCCTTTCCTTTTATTAAGTCCAGACAGTTGCTTCCTGTGTGTCAATTTTATATTTAACTCAATCTGGACAGGAAAACCTTGGCTGGACACAGCTCACAAGTGACAAAAGCTGTGAAAGCCCAGAAAATCAGGCTGTAACCAGAATCTTCTTGTGCTCAGTGGTGGATCCTGGCCCGTGGGAGAGGCTTTGGGGCCCTGCAGGCTGTGCCTGACTCTGCTGTTTGAAAAGTGACTCACACTGAGCACACCTAGTGAGTAACCACTCCCTTCCTGCCTGGTTCTCTCCTGCCTGTGACAATGACAATATTGGAGATTGCTGGAATTATTAACTCCTCCAAGTCCTAAACCCAGCATCCTTCCTGCAGGCTGAGAGGGGCTCTGAAGCTGCAGGAACGTTTTGCCTCACTTTCCTGCTGCCTGGGAGCAGCTCAGGTTGCCAAGGACTCTGCTAAGCCCACAGAGGACCTCTAGCATTGCAGGTAGAAATATTGGGGTGTGATGTTTTCTCTGTGGATTTTGTGTAATTTTTTTTTTCCTGGTAGGTTACTCTGGAGGTAAGGATGTACCTCATTGAAGTTTGCTGTGCTGTTTTTCTACCCTACCCCATTTCCACTCATCCAGCTGCCCATACACAAACATACCAACTCAAGCTTTCTGTGCTGAGGCTTTAGTTTTGGTTTGGTTTTTTGCAGGAAAAGATACCAAAAACTACATTTTACCCCTGATCCTTGCTGTAGAGAAAGCAGAGAGTTCCTAACCCATGAATTAGTGATGGAACTCCATACATATTACATTAGAGCAAGGAACAGTGCAGAAAGTGGTGTGTGCTAATTCAATATAAACCAGCACAGAGTGGCACAAAACTACAGCATTCTGCAGTATTTGTGATCCACAGTTCCGAGAGCTTGACGTGGCACTTTCCTACATAAAAAGGGTTGCATTGTGCACAAAGTTGTGAAAGAAACGCTGCTGTTCAGTGTGTTTCAGCTGTTTTTTCTGCAGGGAGTTAGTATTTGCTGTCTACTTTGTTGTGTGGCTGGGTTTTTGGCTGTTTTATTTTGTCAGAACTGGCCAGAGCTCTTGCACGATCAGCACAGGGCTGCTCTCCACCCCCATGGCCACCAAGTCTTGAGCATGCACAAAAGAATTTGTGGGTGGATTAATTCTGTCTCCTGTTTGCATCAAATGAAGAGCAAATCTTGTCCAGTTTAACTTAACACCATGTCTGCCTTGGCTGAATTCACGTGTCTTTGAGGCAGGAATAAATGTGGTGACCAATCTCCTTGTGCCTTGAATGTCCTCAAGGAAGAGGGCTGGCATTAAAACTTGCCTGCCTGCCTTAGGAGCACTCCATTGCAGTGGTTTTGCAAAGAATTCAATGGTTTCAGCTGCTGCTGATGGTGTGAATGTCTCATATCTGCTGATGAAAGGCAAAAGCCTTCCTGTCTCTGAGCGTGGTGTGGTTTCTGTGGTGCTCTGATGTTCCTCAGAGGCCCCAGCTCTTGGCTGCCTTGCTCAAGAGACTCGACCAGTGGCACAGTTCAGTTTTCCACCCACTGCAGTTTCACATCAGCTCTGGAACTCCTTTAAATCTATTTTCTTAAGCTTTTAAGACTGTTCTTTGGTCGTTTTGTTGCAATGTGCTGCTGGGAGCTGGCTCTGCCCTGTCATTGCAGGCCTGACAGGAGTAACCTGCACCCTTAAGCTCTGGCAACTTTGCCAAATATTGCTGAGACAGCTGAAATTCATCCCTTCCAAAGCAGGGGTGGCTGTACATCCATGACTCTGCCTCACAGCTTGCATGATCATATTTCTTAGAAAGAAACTAAGGGTATTTTAGGGGTTTTTTTTTGTAGCTCCACTATTTAGCATTTTCGCTTTCACTCTTTTTGCCTCTTCCCAATTATTTTTTCAAAGGCTTCGGTTGTGTTTGCACATTCAAAGTGCTGAATATTTTTAAGGCAGAGTTCTCATTTCCTCCTCATTATTTATAGCTACACCAACCGTTGCAGGGACAGGGAATCCCCCTGGTTTCAAGACAAAAGTTTTCTACTTCCCCTTGCTCACCCTGCTGTGGTATTTACTGTAGCACCACGTCTGTTCCCTAAAGGGAAGAACCAGAGCTTCACTGCTGGTGATACCTGAGCCACGAGTCTCCTGTGGCAGCAGCTATTGCAGGTGCTTGCAGCGGTAGAAGCTGCTTGTGAGCAGGAGTCTGGTTATAAAAGTACAAAAATAGGAATATGAATCCAGCTGGAGAATTCTAAGCTACCCTGAGCTTAAACCCAGGTGACTTCGTGTCAGTGCTGCAAGGGTGAATCCTACTCTGGGTTTGCAAATTGCTGCCCCTTGGACCCTCAGCACTGAGAATGAGCACAAAATGGGCAAAGCCAGACAGAAAGCCTGCAGCAGGATCTGTGCTGGCTGCGTGGCACTGATGTTCATCCTGTGGTTCCTCACTATGGTCAGAGAACTTTGCAGGTCTCTCAGTTTTCCTCAAGCTTTCTCTGCAGCCATGAAAACAGACTGAAATGAATTTCTGCAGAGCCTTGAAAGGAGTGTGAACCAAACCTTTTGATTTGGCTTCAAACACCTCACTGTGTTTGAATGAGTTTGGTCTTGCAGTACCAGGGGAAAACGATTCATGCCGATTTTTACAGCTGCTGGCACGGCTGCTGTTAATAAACCAAACCAGGGGAAGTTCACACACCCACCTCGGAGGCAGAGCTGGGGCTGTTCTGCCATCTGATGGCAGAGCTGGAGCAGAACACGGCTCCTGCCTTTTCCAGGGCAGGTCACTGGGGGTGTGTCCCACAGCATCCCACCAGCAGGATAAATGTATTTTAGTTGGAAATGAAGAAAAAAATCCCATCTTTGTTCATTTATCCTGCTTGGCCTGGCTTTCCTCATCTCTCTGGAACAGTTTGCTCCTTGGGCTGCCTTTGCTTGTGCTTCCCCCACTCCCACATTGCTCCAGGAGCATCAGGAGCAGAAGATAAAGTTCTCATTTTAACTTTTTTGCAGTTTCCCCCTCTGTCTCTCTTGTTCTCTGTGTCTCCATTTCTATGTTTAAAAGTGGGAACTGTGTATCTTGAAGTCTTTTACAAACCCAAACCCACTCCCTAGATTTCAGCCTGGAAATACCCCAAATTTAAAGAGTTTTAAATCCACCTTTCTACAGTTTTGGCACAACATAAAGAGCTTTATGAGCATGATACTTCTTCACTGTTGTCTCCTCCTTTCTGGCTTGATCTCCCAGTAGCTGAGGGCTGTGAGCCAGCTCTGAATAACATTTGATTGTGAGTCCAGAAAATGAGTGATTTAGCCATGGAGACCAAGCCTGGGAAAGAGCAAACAGACCCTGGGCCACGTTCCTGAAACAGGGGACACTTGGCTGATCAAGAGCAAATACATGGATTACTCCTGGACTTCCTTCTCCTGGACGTTTAAGCTAGTTTGACAAGGCATTCATCTCTTCCTACTCTTTGGGCTCAGCTCCATCTCCCAGCAAGGCAGAGGGACCTGCTGTGAGACAGGGACACCTGGAGTCACCTGCAGTTCTCTCCTTGCACCTCCTGGTCTTGGTGTGATGCACAGTGCAGGCACGACTGACAGCACAGCCAGGCTGATGTGATACATCTTTGCTTTAAGTATGTTTCTGAAAAAATCTGCAAGGATTCATCTCACTGCTGCCTGCCTGAGATGGCCTATTTATGGATTTTGAGCATTTTCTGTAAGCACTGTGCCACTGTAAAGCTTCACCCATGTTAAAAGCAGGCATTGAAAGGTGCTTTATGCTCTGTGCTCTCAAAAAATCAGGTGATGTACTGGATTTATTGTTTTTTATTTCTATTTACCTTAAGGAGCTGCCACTGTGCTCTTAAGACTTTGCATTTCACAAAACATTCCCAAGGGGAATGAGCTGGGAGTTAAGTGACCAACTTGCTTCTGAGTGTTGCTGAGTTGTTTAATCCATATGCCAAATAACAGCTGAAAAGCATTAGTATTGATCTGTCCTTACAAAGCATTTGGAGATATTCAGGTCAAATACTTAAGCTAAGCACAATTTTATTCCCTCTCTCTTCCTCCATTTGTCCTTTCCTAATTAATCACTTTAAGGGTGGACTCCATCCAAGAGAAGCTTTGGCTGATATCAGTGCATTGTGCTCTCCATACCCTGCAGTATTTCTGCATTTGTTGACATTGTTCACCTTGTTTGGTTTTGGTCTTGTTTGCTTTGAGAGGCAAAATTTCTGTCTGGGAGAAATCTTAGCTACAAAAGGAAAATTGCTCATCACAGATGTAAGTAACTGAGCCTGTATCTATAATTCTCATGTACTGGAAAATGGAAAAGTGGAGCTGCAGTGAAAAGAGGGAAAAGGCCAGCAGGTGCTGTTTCTTTTAATTCTTGGTTACCAGGAGTGGTGCTGGCAGAGCTGCCTGCCAAAGCTGCCAGTTTTAGGGGCAGGAGCAGCTCCCTGGTGAGAGGTGCCCCTGTCTGCACAGAGGAGAAAGGAAACAGCTTCAGGAGAACTATAAATAGGCAGCAGAAGAGGAGAACACAGAGTAATAGCACAAGAAAGCCTCCCCTTCTGTTCTGCCATCCCAGGTAAGCTGCAGCTTGGACAGAATGTGCCCCTCTGTGCTTTTTCTGTCTGACCCCTTCGATGCTGCACAGAAAGTGATGCCTCTCTGTGAGAAATTGGAGTGTGCTGATTGTTTCTCCATCTGCCCATTGCTTCTCCATCTTCTAGTCCACGTCAGCAGCTCGTGCAGCATCATTCATAACCATGGAGATGGATTATTCTTGTTTTTGTGCCATCCTGTTGTGGTGAATGACTGCAGAGCTCTGCTGCACATGGAGCTGGTTTGGGGGTCTGGAGGGTTTGTTTTGTCCCAGCAAAATACAAATGAATCCCTGAAGGAAAGCAGTTTTCAAAAGTTTTTTATTAGAGCTGGAGTTGTGTTGGTGCTACAGGTTTCAGAAGTGCAGAAATGGAGATTTCCTCAGGACTAGTAGGAAACCTGCATTCAGAATAAATTCTGTATATATAATAGAAAAAAAAAACAACTGCAACTCCAAGTTTCTAGGACAGGGTTTATATTCAGTTCTCATAAAACTGCATATTTAGAATAAAAGCTGGGGTTTGTTACCTTTGACTGGTGGGGGAAAGTATGGAAAACTAGAATTGAATAAACACATAAATGATTGTTGGAGTGGTCACTGATGGTGGACTGGGGGGGGATTGTTATTGGGAAACCCTTGGCCAAACAATAAAACACTGAGCATGCTGCCAACAACATTATAAACTTGTGGTGTGTTTCTCAGGTCTGTAATATTGGCTAAATATAAAGTGTGCAGGAAATATAAAGTGTTGCTACCTCAAAAGCTGTAGAAATTGTTGGGCCAAATAGCAATCTCTTCATGTGAGTTCTGTTTCCATATGTAGATCTGCCTGGGTAAGTTGCTAGCAAAGCATGCCATGGTAAATTCATTTTGCCTCAAAAAAAAAAAATAGAGAGGATTTCAGTATTTTACAGCAAAGACTTCAGTGATGGTGTGTAGAAGAACCATGCTATATTAAATTTGGAAAACTCATGAGTGGAGGTAAGTGCTTTGTGGCTGGATTAATGAGTGACTTCTCCTTCAAGGAGCTGCTGCTGGCCTGCAGGGCAGGGTTTGGGATTTCCCTCTCTGTGTCACAAACCCCCAGCCCAGGATGAGCCTTTCCCCAGCCAGCTGCAGCTGCTGGGGCTGCTCTGTGTCACAGAGCTCTGTGCTGAGCCTGCTGCTCTGCAGAAAGGGAGGAGGGAGAGTTCCCATCTTTTTAAACAGATTTAGGTCCTGGTGGTTCTGCTTGGCAGTGCTGATACCAAGAAGCTGCTGTGGCTTCACCCTTTAAGTTATCTGCATGGAAGTTTTCTTTCCATGAGTAATTCTTACAAAACTTTTGCCTGATTCCTTGATGATTCAGAACAAATAATGTTAAGCATGATTTATGATTGAACACATAAAATTAAATACTTTCAAATTTGCAGCAAGGTCATGATTCATCGTGACACCAGTGGGGTACAAACAGAACACAGCAGCTCCTCCCTTCCATTGTCTTATACCTTAAAATCCAGAGTATTCCTTTTAGGAACAATTCATGATAGCAATTGTTCCTTCTTCTTTCATGAAGATTTATTAATTTATAGAAAACAAGAATGGAAACCAGCAGCCTAAATGGAATACAAGAATGGAAACGTAAAGCAGTCAGGAATCTCTTGGGATTAAAACTGCCAAGGATAGGGCTTTTAGAGTTTGTCAAAACACAGATAATAAAAGTTTGGTAAAATATTTATGAAAAAATTAACTTATCACTTTTAAACTACTCTTGCATTGGAGGATAGAATTATTCAATGCTGAAAGAGAAAAATATTTTGTGAATCTGATTTTTTCAATTTTTTATTTATTCTCATTTGCCAAGTACCAAATTCTTTCTGGTAAAACATAAATCAATTTAAAAAAAAAAATGTTGTCTCTGTTTCCTCTTTCCCCTTCCTTGTGTCATTGCACAAGGGGAAAAAGGTGTGTGGAGTGATAATTAGGGAAGAATGGAAAAAAATCAGATAAATGAACAGGCTCATTTCTGTAGAAACCCTTTTTTATTTAAAAGCTGGTGTAAGTAGCATTGTGTCAGCAGAATTGTGTCACTTGCATCAGCCATGCTAATCCTGAGGTGACAAAAACCCCCTTTTTTGTAGCTGTTGGATTCACTTGGTAGGTTGGAGGATTCCACATTTCCCAGACAATTTGTACAAGTGTTGGTCCTCCATCCCTTGAATGCACCCTCCTATCTGCCAGAGCACCAACAAAATGGTCCATGATTATGGATGCTGCATTTTTCACTATGGAGAGTTTAACAGGGTTTGTAGTAAAATCTATTACAGATGTGTTTTCAGTGAGTGTTCATTGAAGCTTTCATCTTAAAGAAAAAAAAAAATTGCGACCACTGTTGGATTTGGGAAGTGCACTACAAAGAATTCCTCTTTTACAATTTGCTGCTGGGCAGAGCTGGTTGCTTTGCTTCTGTCTTTCTTAAAATACAACCAAATGAATAATTCCCACTGCAGATAATTGTTTCTATAAATATTCTCCTTTAGAAACACATAAAGGGTATCAGCTTCACCCAGCCATCGTAGATGATGATAACAGTGAGTTAAGAAGTAAATCTGGCATAGTTACAGAGGTTCTGGAGAAATCCAGCCACTGTTGTTGCTCATCAAGGTCTATTGTGTATTTTGACTCTGTTTGTCAAAAGTATTTTCAGTACAAATGCTGGTTGTGAAGAGATTTCTGAAATTCATAATGAAACAGTGATTTAGTTCCAAAATTTGCTTGGAAGAGAATATCTGCACATTTTTCTTAGCCCAGTTTAGCTTCAGCCTGGGCAGTTTGTATTAGGGATTATAAGATCTGTTTCCTGACATGGCAGAGAGACTGAATTTTGCACCAGGCTATGCCTTCCAATTCTATGTTACCAAAACAGAAGTAAAACTTGAATCCAGACTGAATCCTTCCTTCTTTTCCTCCTTTTCCCCCCTCAGATCCTAAGTGTGGGCAGCAAGTGTGAGAGACCAGCCCTTGGAGTTATTTTGCCCTTTTCACTTGGATTTTTGGAAGAAACCAAAAGTGAAGCAAGGCTCACACCCATGGCAGGTTTGCACAAGCAAATGTGGTTTTATCTGCAGAACAAAGCCCTGCAGAAGAGAAGGCTTTGGGATGACCTCATTGCAGCCTTCAGTACCTGAAGGGAGCCTGCAAGAGAGTTGGAGAGGAACTTTTTACCAGAGCAGGGAGTGCAGGACCAGAGGGAATGGCTTCAAGCTGAGAGAGAGTAGGTTTGGACTGGACATTAGGAAAAAATTCTTCACTGTGAGGGTGGTGAGGCACAGAGAAGCTGTGGCTGCCCCATCCCTGGAGGTGTCCAAGGCAGGATTGGATGGGGCTCTGAGAAAACTGGTCTGGTGGAAGGGCAGGGAGGATTGGATCTTTAGGGTGCCCTCCAACCTGAGCCATTGTATGATAAGGTATTGCTGAACTCCAGCCTGCTTTTAAGAAAAGCAGTGAAACAGGTGGAGAGGACTCAGACCCCATCCTGCTTCCTGATAAACCTTTGTTTATGATTTTTATTTTGTTTACCACTCTTTCTGGAAGAGTATCTGTAGATGAGTCTGTTGTAAATGGGTGAAACTGCTCAGAAATAGGGCACAGGACACCCCCCCAAGTCCCTGGGCGTCCTTGATTTGCAGTGCTCCCAGAACTCTCAATCAACCACTCACCTTCACAGCCTGAGTACCTCAGGGTTTATTACCTGTGTGTTGCTTTTCTCCAGGCCCCAAGGCACAGCTGAGGGGAGAGCAGCAAGGTTTAGGATCTCCTGGGCTCAGGGATTCTGACAAAGCCACGGAAGTGTGCGTGCTGGGAATGCAGCTCGTGCTCTGGCTGGGGGTGCTCTCCCTGTTCTTCCCCAAAGGCAATGAGAGCAGACACAAAGATTTTCTTTGTTGGGAGTGTCTTCTTTAAATGCTGTAGGTTTCCCCGAAGAGAAGGCAGAAGCATTTCTGTGGAGGCACCATTGTTTCTGCTCAGTGAGTGCTCACAGCAGCTCACTGCACTCTGGACAGGTATGGATGGGATATTCCAGGAGCAGGCTGCAGGTGCAGGAAAACATGGATTGGAAATGTGTGTGTGCTGTAGCAGCTCTTTGTGGTGCTTACTTACAGGTGCTACCCTTTTATTTGTAATCAGCATTTTTCATGTTTTTATAGAAAGGGAGAAAAAGCCCTCTGAACACCTCAAAATAATTAATAAATAAACTTACAGAGATTGACAAAGACTGATTTTGGAAGTCTATTTAAAAAAATTAATTTGAAGCATAATAAAGTTTAAACTCGTTGCTTTTCTGTTCCCTTACTGCACACCTGGTCTGGTACCAGGAGCCCTAAGGCAGGATTCACTGTGGTTTTATGGGTTTTTTAAAATCAACTCAGAATCATAGAGAAATGATCTTATTTATTTTGCACTTTTCTACATTTAAATCTTCCCTCCTCCTTCAAAAAGCAACGTGGCTAAACACTTTTAAACACAATAAGAGGACCTGATTCCTTAGTCGACCACCAAACCATGGTCAGGTCTGTAGCAAAAGGATTTTTCTTCTCAGTGCTTTTCCTCTCCCAATTCCTACTGCAGGGCTTACTCAGTTCTTGCTGACTGTACATCTTAAGTGCTCTAAAATCTGAAGATGAAAGATATTGGGTATCAAAAGTAATAACATCTCAGTTTAAAAACAACTCCATTTTTCCCTTTTACATTGAAGTTTGTGCAGCTGCACTTTAATTTTTCTGTTCCACAGGAACTTACTGCAATACCTGCATGGCACTGCAGGAGAGCACGACTTGGGGCTCAGGGAGAACAGTGAGCAGACACTGCCTGTCACATCTGATGTGAAAATTGCCATTCACTTGTTTTAAAATTTTAGAAGTTTAATAATAATAATAAAAGTAGTAATGAAAATAATAAGGAAAATTAGGACAATAAGAGACAATTAAACAGAGAATTACAGACATCCAGGTGTCTGGCATATCACCACCAGGCACACCTTGCTAACAAAGGATTACCTCTTAAAAGCAATAGATTGTTGCATATTCATATATCTCATACATAATTCAAACATTCTTTTCAAACTAGGGTGTTTCTGCTTAATTTCAGCTTTTCCCCCCATCTTGTAAACCAACCTGCTTGGTTCCTCGAAGTCTGAGCTTTCCCAATAAGGAGGCAATTATTTCTTCTCTTGGGATCTTGGTGTCTGTTGCTGTTCTCTCTATCCAGATAGGATAGTGCAAAGAATTTCTTGATTGTCTTTTCCATTCCTTGAGCTAATTACAAAAATTATCTTACAGCACATAGTTTCTATTTTAATATTATGCTATAGCCTGAAAACTATATTTGCCACACTACTTAAAAAAGAATAATACAGCACCACTTAAAAGATATTAATACAGCATAACTTTCCAACATAACACATACAGTATTCATTTTAATATCTGCAAAGAGCCAATCATAAAATATGCATTTTTCACATCTGTCATTCAGCACCCCAAGTGTGACCCCAGGACTCCAATGAACTGTGACATTGCCCTTCTGAAGCTGGATGGCACCTTCAACTTTACTAAGGCCAGAGTTAGCTGTGATCATTTTCTCCATTAAGAAAAAGGTATTGTTCTTTGCACACAGAAGATAAATTGCCATTATGAGATTAATTTTACAGATTCCACAAAAATAACAACATTTTTCTTTTTGTTAAAAACTCTCCAACGCTTATAAAGGAGGCTTTTTGTAAATGTTCTTTTAAATAGTTACCTATAAAATTCATGTCCCTGTGTGGCAGGTCCATTAGTTTTGCCAGTTTTCTTCCTCACCCAGGTGAGAAGTTTGAAGCAAGATATATCTGCACTGCATATGGCTGGGGCTGTTTAAGGAAAGTAAGCCACTCACATTATTAATTTTTTCCTGAAACTAAGAGCTTGATTGCCCAGGTCAGAGCCAGAGCAAAAGTAACCTTCAACTAGCCTTAAGAATTGTAATCTCAAAATGGGATTTTGCTTCTATGCCTGCCTGTGAATTACTTCAAAATGGGTAATCACAAAGTCTACACCTGCATTTGAATTTTGAAACATTTTGGAATTTTTTCAAGTAAAACCACTTACATACAAAAAAAAACTGGACGTTTGCCAAAACATGCTTGTAACCATAACATGGCTTGGAGCAAGTTTCCAACTGATTTTTGTGGTGTATTAACAGTGACATTAAGTTTACATTTCAGCTTTTCTTCTGAACATTGATTTGTGTTTCAGATGGACTGCAACCTCAGGTCTTGTACAAAGTCAATCTCCCAGTCCTAAACAGCAGAGAGTGTTCAGGAGCCCTGTCAACTTTAAAGAAACCCATCCAAGGGGGCACCATGATGTGTGCTGGATTTCCAGATGGAGGAAGAGATGCCTGCCAGGCCAGCTGAACACAGGGCTCTGTGTGCTTAGGAGTGTTCCTCAGGAGCTCTGTGTGCCAAAGTAAACAAATTCACTGTAAACTGGGAGGTTTGGATGTACGAATTCTTTCAAAATGGGGCAATGCACTTAATGACATGATTTCATATTAATCACTGTATGGGTTGTAGGACAGGTTCCTGAGAGCAGTTTTGCAATGCTCCCCAGTGCAATAAAGATCCTGAGGATGGAAGTAGAAAGAATTGGATTACAGAAAGGAAAGGAAGTGGGAAAAAGGCTAAGTGATTGTTCCTCACTCCTTTTTTACATGCTCAAGCACATCAGAGATTCCATTAGGGAATTAATCAGTCTCTCCCCTTCTTGACAATCTTGACTAAACACCCCAAAAATGTGTGTGTCTTCACAGCTCATTTAAAAATGACTGTCCCCTGTGTTGCAGGTTTTTAGTAAGGCACAGAAGAGACTTAAAAATGAGTGTCCCCTGTGTTCCAAGTTTTTAGTAAGGCACAGAAGAGACTTAAAAATGACTGTCCCCTGTGTTGCAGGTTTTTAGTAAGGCACAGAAGAGATTTAAAAATGACTGTCCCCTGTGTTGCAGGTTTTTAGTAAGACACAAAAGAGACCTCAATAAACTCTTTAAGGCTTGCTCAGCTGTACAAGCTCTGGCTCTGGGGATTTTGCTGGGCTTTTTTCCAGGGAGTTTCTGGAAGCCCCTTTTGTGTCAAGGCAAGCACAGGACCTTGCTGGTGTCACCTCCTGGGTGGGATGTGCCCACGGCTGGATAAGGAGCAAGAAGAAGAAACATTACAACAAAGGGTCCACAGGAATATTCCCAGACCTCAGCGTGGTTCTGTCCTGGGTTCAGGAGAACAGGAGTGCTGGTAATTAAATTCCCAACAGTAATGTGTCCCTTGCTTGTAACAAATCCTGTCTCAGAACATTTTATTTAATTTTATCTTTTTTCAGGATACAGCACTTATATGATTTCCTGTCAAAGCACTGCAGCATTTCACAGTCCCTTGAAGTGTGTGTTACTGACAGGCAGTTGTCAAAACCAGATTGAGAGCATTGTAAATGCACTTTACTTCCTGCTTGGACCTTTTTTATTTTTTAAGAATGATCCTTTTATGCAGCTAGCCAGTTAACATGTTTATTGGATTTTTTTTTTTAGTGGAAATCCACCAGTTGAAAGTATCAGAGATTCCATGTGCACTTCTTTGAAGTCATTTGTCATATTTCTCAACTAAAACATGTTGGATCAGATATCTGACAACATGGGGATAAGCCATGCTCAGAAGTGCTTTTGTTCACTCTTCCCAAAAGACCATGAATTCCCTCTGTGCTGGGGAACAGTGTGTGACCACTGCCAAAGTCATGGAGCTGGAGATATAAATGCCAGGGGTGAACTTTACTGAGTGTAACAAGAAACAGAATCGACATTTTCTTCTAGTTTGGGCTAATTTTTAAAACTAATTTTTAGTTTTGGAGACTGTGTTAAAACTTACACAGACAACTGAAAAACTGAGGGAGGGTTATTTAAGAGGTTTAGTCAAAGGGAAGAAAAAAAAATGGGAGGAGAAAAAGCAAATTTCCTATTAGAAACCATCTTGATTTGGTGATTCAAAGAAGAAATCCTCATAATGTGTCAGAGAGAAGTGAAAAGGGTTTAGCTCCTGAAAAAGTGCTGCTCAGACTGAGTAGTGGCATGTCAAAGCATGGTTCATTCTGGTAGTGGTTACTCCAGAGCTGTTTATTCTAATGTCAGCATTGCCTGAACTTGCAATTTTGGTTTGATTCCAAGCCCTATTTTATTGTAGGCACTGTGTCCACAAAAAGCCCTGGGAGTTGCCTCAGTGCCAGCTATACAAAATTGTCATTTCACATGGACAAAAGTAAATTGTGAATATGAAACTACAGTAATTTTTTCTTCTTTTTCCTCCCCCTTCTCTATTAGATCCCCTTCATTAGATCTGAAAGTGAAAAGCTACACAGATGAGTACATTACTTTTCCCCAGTATCTTCTATTTGTGTTAGAGGATAAAAAGCACCCCCAAATAGTTGTTTACATCATTTATAAAGGAAGAAACCTTTCGGAAAACATTTTTGCAAGTTTTTATTGGTCTTCCCAGGATGCTGCAGGGGAAATAATCTAATAAGTGTTTGACTCCTTGTATTTGTTTGTGTTTACATAGTTATTGATAAATGTTGCTCCTACTGGGTTACCTTGCAAGCAGAAGGAAGGGCAGGAGGAGATGATTTTTATGGTGTTGTGTTTCTGCTGACACTTGACCAAAGAGGAAAGCTTCTGCTTCTGCTATGAAAGTAATTTTTAACAGCACATTGAACTGTTGCAAAAGTCTCCTGCTGTAACATAATCAAGGAATTATTACAGATGGGCTGCCATGAACACTTTTGTTGTGCTCTGGGGTACCCATTTTTCCTGACAGAAAATTATTTGTACTGGAATCTTCATGTAGCCAAGAGTTTCTTTAAGGTAAAAAACAAGCACTGCCATTTACAGAAAAATGAGAGCCCATTGGCAGGGCTTCATTCTTGCTCTCACATGATGGGGTTTAAAGCTCATTTACCATAATTCCAAATAAAAGAGAGAAAGGAAGACATAGCATCAGTCTGCCAGCAGAAACAAAGTGCAGCTGAGCAATCCTGTCTCACAATATCTTCCAGATGTTTGAGATTTTTGGTGGAACAGCTGATTGCATACGTGTCAAACCTAATTTCTTCCATTATGATCTAACGCACAGCATTTTATAGTGTTCAGGATGACAAACCCTGCAACAGTGAAGGGGAATTACATTTTCCTGGAAGGCCTGAACAGTTCTATCAAAAACCACCAGTGAGTAGAGAAAACAAAGTCTTCCCCCAGAGAGTATTCCTCATGCAAGTGTAGGCTTTGGGGTGGCTTTGGTTGCATTTTTGTGAATGGGAACTGATTTCTTACTCCAGATTGTGTATATGGACTCTGTTTGTGCCAGAAGGGAATTACAACATGGCTTCGTTTCTCCCACTTTTAAGTAGATCCAGAAACAATCTGTGATTATGATTCTTTATCAATCTATTCAAAAGATGGCAGACTTGTGGGTGAGTTTTTTTCCCCTTGCTGTTTGAAACAATCATTCAGGTTGGAAAAGACCTTTAATAATAAGTTGTCAGAGCACTCCTTACTCTAGCAGCAAGTACACCCAGTGAGGATGTGGTGGTTGACTAGGTTTCACCTGCATTTGCTCAACTGATACATTGAGACACAGGATCTGAAATAAAAGAAACAGTGTGGGAGGTGAAGGGGCTGGAAAATGCCTGGTAGGGAACTGTATCACACTTGTGGCGTCAATGATTTTCAATTTTTAATAGTGTGAATCTATTTGGGCTCATGGATTAATAAGGAAAGTAGAGGGATAAATAGGAAATTTCCTTTAAATCCTAAATCTTTATAGCTAAGTATTAAAAATGGTACATGCAAGTTTTCTCAAGTAACTGAAGGCTGTAAACAGTGATTATTCTCTAATGTTATTTTTCAGGGAAATTCTGTGGAGGAGATCATCCATTACCTCTTTTGATTGGCTCCAAAAGCATAAGGCTGAAATTAGTTTCTGACAATGAGGATTATGGAACTGGTTTTTCCACTACCTACAAAGCTCTAACGCCAGATATTCTTCCTGGTAAGTTTAAGACAAGTAATGTGCCTGCCTACACTCTTGGGTGGAGACCTGGGAAAAAATGTCAGGAGGAAATAAACCAGAGGAAGCTCCTGTGGTATTTCTGGGTGGATGATGCTTTCATGAGGAGGCCTTGAGAGAGGCAGCTGAGGCTAAAACAGCTGGAGAATTGTGTTTGGTTTTTCTGTGCACAGCAGTTCACCAGCCCCAAGGATGGGCCCAAGGGCCACCTGCTGAGTCTTAAAAGAACTCCTGATGTTCTTTTCTGACAGCATTTCCAGCTGGTTCTTTCCTTCCCATTTTTGTCTGCCTGGATTTCCAGATGCTGGCTGTGAGTCCCTGGTTGTCCTCTCTGGAGAAGGAGGGTTGGAGAGTGTGCACTACCCAGAACACTACCTGGCAGGCTGTCAGTGGATTATCTGTGCTCCAGAGGACCATAAAATCAAGGTATAACATGAATCCTTTTTGTGTCCACATGATGGAAATGGGCACCACTGAGTTAACAAGAAATTATGCAGCTAAGGACAAACAAGATCAAGGAACATGAGCATGAATAATGCTGCTGGATGCAGTTAAGAGGAATCACTATCCATCCCAAAAGAGAGATAGGTTTGGATTTTTTTTTAGGTTATGGTAAAATAGGATTTCCTTGGTTAAATTTTATCATGACAGATTCTTCTAGAAAATTTAATATTTATGTATCACCAGTGAGAGGTCTGAATGTCACAGAAACCAAACATTGCAGGAGCACTCACAATCCTAAAGATCCTGTAGATCTTTGATTTTTTTCCATATGACTTTCAGAACAAGGTTCACTCTTTCATTTTTTAATTTAAAGCTTACATATCAGCCTTTTGAAGTAGAAGAGGGTGAAGATTGCTCCTATGGTGCCATGACTGTGTATGAAGATGTGGGAAAAGAGGAGAAAATTGGTTTGACTTTTGATTTTTTTATTTTGGGGATGTTCTACTTCTTTTATGACTTTCACTAGCCCTACTTTCCAGTGTAAACAAAGTTTGCTTGTAGAGTCTCAGGTAATGTTGTAGGTACTACTTTCAGTACCTTGAAAAATGCTTGCAGGTGTTGCTAATTCTTCTCAGCTTACAGAGGCAAAGCCACACTGAAGTGAATCATTTTTGAGTGTTTAAATTCTGTGTGAAATGCAGTTCTGAGTTAGTTCCAGTGAAGAGAATACATAGCACAGTAATTTCTGTCTACAGGAAGGATGACACACAAAGCACCCGAGATATCTCCTTTTCAGAGGCCAGCTGTTCTTCACTCCAGAGCATCATTCATGTAATTTTTGCCACTTGGCTTATAGTGAATGAAAGGAAGTCCTACTCCAAAAAACTGTTTTCAGCACTTGCTTGAAGCTGGTGCTTAGATTAGGGAAAACCAGGTAGCTGGGGTGTTTCATTCGTAATGAAGTTTGTGGGTGCTGCAATAGACTGTTGTGAAATGATGCCAGAAACTCCTTGTTCTGATGAGGAAACTGCTGAACAGGCTGCCAGGAACAGATCAGTCCTTCAGCCTCAGCCTGCTTATCTCTTGGTCATTGGTTACTTTTTACCTTCCTGTCTGAAAGCTGGACTATACAGAATATTGTGCACCCACTGTCGAAAGAGAGAAGTATTAAAAGGTATCTGTTAATTTGTAGTGAGCCTTTGCTTACTCATTTTTAGTCAAGTCTTGTGGATTTGCCCTACCAGCACCTGTTCTAAGCTCCTCTGCTGTGATGCTGTTGTCTTCCACTCTGGTGAGACCCTTGAGGATTCAGAGCTACAGTCTCCTTTGTTCATGTAACAGGTAATATAAAACTAAACAGAACCTTGGGAAAACCTCCTTGGGGCAGCACAAAGGGCTCTTCAGTGAATTGGCTGTTCAGAATTACTTTGCTCTAGGAGATTCTCATCCAACAAATTGTTTCAGTGCAAAAAAATGGATTGTGAACCTCTTCAGGCACTAAACAAAGGCCTAATGAATGGTGAAGACAAACAATGAATCTGGCCAAAACCTGAGAGTTGTGTTTGTGGCACATTTTAAATAGCACTTTTATACTGTAATAGCAGTACAGTAGTAGATCCCTTCAACAAAAATCTATTTCTTCTACTTCTTCTGTTTCTTCTTCTTCTATTTAAAATAAATAAGGAAATAAAAATTATTATATAATACAAATATTACTCAGGACATCCTGCTAACACTCACCACCCTCATTTGCTAGATTTAAATATTTTGAATTCAACTAGAGAAGAAGATTTTGAAAACATAAATGTTACTGAAGAAGAAATAAAGGTTACAACAGGTTACAAAGGCACAACAACCTCAGTTATGGGAATAGAGAGCACCTTTTGGACTATAAACTCTCAAAATACCTAATGGTTGCAGTTAGTCCAGATTTTTTAGTAAGATATTTTGAGGAAATAAAAATATGTACAGTGTCATTTACATGCTTTGGCTTTATCAGAACCTAATCTTTTTTGTTTCCTTCATCTTGCTAAGTCATGTACAGCAATTCAGTAACATTTCAGCTTGTATGTCAGTTTACAGCTACTTCCTTTGGTAAAAACAATTGCAAAGACTACAGAGTAATTGAAAATAGTAACCAGCATTTTAGAGCTTCCCTTTCCCCCTCTAGTATTCTATGGAAAATGGTATTACCCTGTTCATTAATGGCTACCCTGTTCATTGTAGGTTTGAGGCTAAAACTTTTGAAGATAAGTGGTAGCTTTCATCTTGGTGAAGCTCTGTTTTTGCTAGGATCATCTCCTCATGGTGGTCTAAACATCTGGATCCTTTTTAATGAGAGAAATGGGAAGATCTAGCAAAAAAGGGGGAGGTGGAGCTTGAGAAGCTGTGGGGTTGCCCTTAATGGGTATGTTCTTTATTTCTCCCAGTCTTAACCCAACCTCTAAAGACTTCTTGGAACATCAGTGCTTTCTGTTTCAGAAGATGTTTGTGGAATGCCTTCAAACCAGCCCAGGCTCCCCTTCAGTGGGATAGCTGGAGGTGAAGAAGCTGTGCCCTCCTCGTGGCCTTGGCAGGCCAGTGTGCAAATTGGAGAAGAACACATCTGTGGAGGAGCAGTCTCTGCCCAGGAATGTTGTCACAGCTGCCCACTGCCTTCATTCCAGGTGAGTGCACTGGGATGAGCCCTTCCTTGGGAATGTGTGTGACTGCACGGTGTGTCCCTGCAGCTGCTGCTCCCTCCAGGCTGGCACAGGGTTGGTTACACCTGTTACAGCTGGCACTGGCTCTGGATTCTTCTGCTCCACACACTTGTCTTAAGAACATAGCAGGTTTTAAGATTCACGGGTTTCAAGACTGATGTTATATCAGCCTGACAATGGACATTATTTTTTAACTTAGGGAAGTACACAAAGATTTATAGATGGTGGTAACAGGACTTCATGATCTTACAGAGCAAGAGTACAGGCAGAGAACACACAAGAGTGTGTTCTGCTTACTAATGAAATACAAATCAATCTTTCAAAATAGTTTTTAATGTAAATGTGATTCCCAAATTCTCCGTGATTAAGTAATTCAACAGAATGCATGCTGATCCTAATCTGCATTTATACAACAGCTTTTGTGTGACTGTCAGCACAGATCTGTGCCTTCACTGAGCTCCAAGGCTCAGTATCCCAGAGGATGTGGAAGTGAGAGGTGTATTGTCTCTGTACTCACTGGTGACTGTCACCAAGACAGAAAGAATTAGGGCACAAGTCAGCACTTTGCTCATACTGAATAAATGTGTTTCCAAGAATCTCTTCCTACCCTTGCTGGATGGACTTTTCTGCATGTTCCCTGTTCCATGTCACAGATGCACAACCTTGACTTGTTAATATCACAAGGGTGGTGGTTTCTGGAGCTGCTTTTAAATGTGTTCCCTTCTTAAGGCATCTTGGAAATTTACAAAACTGAAGCTACTTAAAGCCTCACACTTCCAAGTCTTTCAGAAAATGTCAATGTCTTTGCTTTCCTAGAAAAAGCTGGTCAAGCAGTATTTTATACACCCAAATTTTAATGAGACCACTCTGGACTCTGACATTGCAACTGGCTGAGCCCTTGGAATTCACCCCCTCCGTGCTCCCAGTGTGCCTCCCTGCCATGGAGGAGGTGCTGCAGCCCTCGAGGATGTGTGTGGTCACAGGGTGGGCTGCACCTGAAGCAGGTATGCAGTCTTTGCTGCTTGGGCATGTTGTGGCTGTGTTTTAAATACCACATTCTGTGCTGGAACAGTCCTTCTGTCTATACATTGGTTTTTGGAGAACAGACTTTTTGTTAAAAGTTTTCACTTGTGTAAGCTCAGCTAGACATGAAGGGACATGGGTGGGAGGAGAGAAATCAGGTAATTTAGATTGAGACCATTTGAAAAGGAGAGGAGTAAAGCTTCCTTCTGGAGCCACTAATTCATGCCTCTACTGGATGATGTGTTTTAATTCAAGATAGAGAAAAGGGGAAAAACTGCAGCAGCTGGAAGTCTCCATCCTGACACCTGACATATGTCAGAGCTAGTCCATAAATCTTCCCAGTAAAGTGATCCAGGGGATGATATGATCTGTGCAGGATTCCCTCTGGAGGAAGGCAAGGACTCATGCACAGTAAGTTACTCTTGGGCCAGATGGGTTCTAGAAAGGGAAGTGTAAAACCTGTCAAAACTGTTTTCTTTTAAACAGGCTGTGTTGATCTACAGTGACAGACTCCTTGGCAGTCAAATTTTAATTACCCATATTGCAGAAAGAGTTACTTCCCTTGAGCAAAGGTTGTGTCTTTCTTTGTCTTTAGAAATGGAAAACCCCAAGCACCGTGAGCAGCTGGGACCTCTCCTTGCTGAACTGAGATTTTAAAACCAGCAGGAGTGATGTTGGCTCATGACAAGGTTCCTTTGTCCTTGTGCAGGGTGATTCTGGAGGCCCATTGTCCTTCAGAAGACAACTTGGGGTTTTACACTCTCCAGGGAATTACTAGCCGGGGCTTGGGATGTGGAAGGAACTACTCAGGAATTTACACCAATGTTGTTTTTTTTGTTGACTGGATCAAGAAGAATATTAATAGTAATGGTATGTATGAAAAAAACCCCAACAATTCAATTTATCCTTTTGCTATTGTTAGATTATTAATTTGAGGTGTTTTCAGGGTGCCATTTTTATATTTGGGTCTCTGGCATTCCCCGAGATCTTGGCTGTTTAAAATATCCCTAGCTGAATGCCCAAAAAAGAAACAAACTTAAATCAGCAGTAACTTCTGAAAATCTTACTTCTTCCAGTTATTATTATTATTATTATTATTATTATTATTATTATTATTATTATTATTATTATTATTATTATTATTATTCCACTCCCTACTGCATTTCTTGTGTGGATGGATGTTTTCCTTGCTGTGTCTTTGCAGCTTAATTTCTCAGGGTTGGGAAGAAGTAGAGGAGCATGAACTGACACGTGGTGACAGCTGAGTCCACTTTGAAAAGTTTACAGCCTGTCTTTATTAATGATCTTTGCAAAGTTTACCCTGTTTCATTTTTTTTCTTTTTTTTTTTCAGATCTCCCCATTTTCATTGTGTGACTGTCAGAAGAACAGTTCTGATGGATCATGTTGTAAAACATTCCCAAAGCACAAATGTCATTGAAAACAAAATTTGGTGGGAGCGTGCAGGATTTTGACTGATGAACAGATTCCAGAGTAGCTGATACTTACCCTGGGGAATTTACTGCTGATTTACCTGAACTGAGACTTTGGTTTTACATGTGTTTTGGAGCAGTCACAAGTTACCTGCAGGCTTCTGGCACTCTGTTAATCCATCCTAGAAGGGAAAAGAGAGAAAATAAGCCACATAAGCCAAGCATGTCCTTGCATGAAGTGCTGGAAGAGTGCAAAAATACTGCAGGATATTTTTAATACTGCTTCTGGTTTTACAAATTGTTTGGTGTTTAAACAAAAGTGTTTGAAAAGACAGGTGTTACAGGCCAAGGGACCATGCAAGAACTGATAGCTAATTAATCCTAATTAATTTATGCATTAATTTGTAACTAGCAGTTTGTTAATGAGCAAAAGGCTGCTTACACAGAAATCTGTGGTGATAGGCTTCAATTAGCTTTGCAGACCCTTCTGCTCTCAGCTGTAGTGTTTAAAACTAGATTAGTAGGATAGTACAACAGGTAGCACAAGAATAATCCTCCTGTGACTTGATGGTCCAGATAATAACTAGAAGGTAAGATATCTCACTTAGTTTTTGTTGATATTAAATAGAAAAAAATATTTAGAGAGTTTTTCCCATACAAGCATTCGATGCCCGCAACCCTCCTTTTTTCCTATATTAGTTTTGAACTTTGGTTCTTTAGTTTTTTTAAGCTTTTAGTTTTATTCTGTAGCTGGGGAAACAATAATCTCACTGACTTTATCCTCTAATGAATAAGGTAAACATATTTCACCACTTTCTTCTCTTCACTGTAAAGTTTGAGGCAAAAGCCCACAAAATATTGAGTATGAGTTTTTTGTGAAGTTATGAAAATACTTAACAGTGGAAGGATTATGGTCAAATTGAGATTCAGTGATTCAGATTAACAGCTGTATGACATTATTGATAGATAGAGTATGCATGCCCTATTTTTGCCAAGCTCTCTGAAGAGATCTTCAGAGAGAAATGGAGAGAAAATATCCTTTGTTAATTTTTATCATAGAAGCCTGTTAATGTTTGGTTATGCTGGAAGTTGCCATTAGCTGACTGTATCAGTTTATGTTGGGAGCAGATGTGCATTATCTCTTGGCTGCTATTCTGTTTTGCTTGACAGGAACACAGTGACTTTTATTTGTTGATTAATTTAAGACAAGAATTTCAAGTGGATGTGTTTAGAAAAGCAAAAGGTGTATGGGTAGAACTACAGCTGATATAAACTGTGATGATATTGAATGCAGTGTTATATACTGACAAATTGCTATCTCTTATTCCTGTCTTAAATTCTGTCTTAAAATGTCTGGTTTTGATTTGATCGTTATGGCACTAACTTTTTGCTTGGATGCTCGATGTTGGCCTTTTGCATTTCTCCTAGTATGACCTTACAAGGAGCCTAGTTTTGCTTTTGTTTGTTGCATCTTTTTAGTCTCTTGTAAGGTGCCAGCATCTTTTAGCAACAATGTGAATTGTTTTCTGATGCAAACGAAATCTTGATTAAAAGAAACAAACTAAAAAAAAAAAAATTACTTTCAACGGGGTTTGCGTAATGGGATTGTATTTTAGTTTTTAGGTGAAGATCTGTGACTGTAGGTTGTTCTGGTTAGCTCTGGAATGGTGTCCCGATGGTGTCCTGCTGTCTGTGCTCCTCTGCCTGTGCAGGTAACGCATTCCGTGCCTTTCCTGACCCTCCTCCCGCCCCGGGACTGCCCAAAAGGATCTGACAACCCCATTCTCACTGGATCTTCCCTGTTTTCTTTCACCTTCACTTTGTTTCCCTTGCACTTTTCGAGAAGTGCCCCCACGAGGGCAGGTTTATTTCTCACTTAGGAATCCATTTATTGCCATGCCTTGGGCGCACAGAAATACTGCTATTTCTTATCTGTAGTGACTAGCTCGACTTTGTTGCCCCCCTTTTCTTTTTATTCGCAGAAAGAATTGTTAAGGGGCCGCCCAGGGATGCGGTGGGGTCACTGTCCCTGTTTAAGGAAAGGCTGGACATGGCACTCAGTGCCACGGGCTGGTTGACACGGTGGTGTCGGGTCACAGCTCGGCCTCGGTGATCTCAGAGGTCTTTCCCAACCTCATCGATTCTGTCAAACCAAGAACTTGACTCCCGGGGCAGCCTGACCCGCCCGGGCTGAGGGCAGAGCGAGACCCCCCGAGCGTGCCCGGGACCGGGAAGAGGAACCGGGAGGCGGAACCACGAGGCGGAACCCGAGGAGCAAGGAGGAGGAGGAGGAAGCCGAGGAGAAACCGGGAGGCGGAGCACGAGGAGGAGGAACGAGGAGGAGGGACCCGAGGAGAAACCGGGAGGCGGAGCACGAGGAGGAGGGACCCGAGGAGGAACCGGGAGGCGGAACCGCGAGGCCGGGGCTGGGCGGGCCCGGCGCGGCGGGAGCTGCGAGCGAGAGGCCGCCATGGAGGCGTTTGCGGTGAGGGACCGGGCTGGCACTGGGGCTGGGGCTGGCCGTGCCCTCGCCGCCGCCGTGCCCTCACCGCCTGCCCTTCTTCTCCTCACAGGGAGCCCCTGTGGCCGTCGCCGTGGCCGTGGTGGCGGCGTCCGCCCTGCTGCTGCTGCTGCTCCGAGGGACGGCGCGGAGGCCGAGCGGCCCCGTCACCCTGCAGGACCCGCTCGCCAAGTACCCGCTGCGGCTGCTGGACAAGGAGGTGCCCGGGGCTCTGGGGACATGGGGCATCGGGGCTCCGAGGGCAGTAGGTCCGCTGGCCTGGGAGGCCCTTGGCCGTGGGCTACCCCAGGTGTCGAATCCCCAGAGCAGGGCACAGAGCCCTCCATGGATGGCTGTGACCCCCGCAGCCGCCCCGTGATGCTCCCAGGGTGTGTAAAAGCGTTTATGCCGGGCTGCGAACCCGATGCTTTGCACGTTGAAGTGCTGGCTGTGTTCCTCCCTCGATTCCTGTCCTGGATGCACCATGAGAAGCGAGCCCGGCAGCCTGAGCTTCTGCACGCCCTGTGTTGCCTGATCTTTGGCCACAAGCATGGGTTGTGCTCACTGGCCTTGGGCACAGGGTTTCCTGATTTTATCTGTGTAAAGGTGCTGTAGGGATTATGCAGGCAGGCAAAAGTAACTCCTTGTGGAAGTAAAGAGGAGAAGACTGCTTCTGAAACTCCTGGTTATTTCAACTTTACTTTTTAAAGCCGTTTCTGTGTCCTTTCCCAGCATTTGGCTTGCATGCTAACGAAGAGCAGGCTTGCTAAAGTGTATTGTGGTGAGTATGAAATTCGAAGTAGTGGTGATGCTGACCTCATTCTAACTTTGGTTTTTTAGGAAATCAGTCACGATACTAAGAAATTCAGATTTGGGCTACCCTCAACGAATCATGTATTAGGATTACCTGTAGGTAAGTACTGTAAACACTTAATTACTTACATATCTGGTGTCTCACAGTTCTTGAACTTCTGACTGAATTTAAGGCTCAGCAAAGCAAGGAGTTGAAAGCTGCATCTGGGTGCTGCTGTCTCAGAGAGAAATGTCATGTTTCCCAGAGGGTTGTATTTCTGATCTTTTGGGAGTGCTTTGTCCAGCTGTGTGGTGTAGGTTAGAAATGGAGCAGTGAAACTGAACTGAGCCTAATGGAATTTGTCACCCATCAGGATATAAGCAAGAGTGGTATCTGTCAAAGATTTTCATGTTTCTTATTTGCATTCTACTTCCATCTGGTCCCCTCAGTCTATTGACATTTGCCGTCATGGTTTTGGCAAATACAGTCACACTTGTAAAGGAGAAAGGGGACAACTCTGCTGCCTGGGAAGATGCTGAAATATTCAGAGCCTTTTCTGTGCATGCACTTACCTTTGAATTACACACATTTCCATGCAAATTTATCTGGAGTTCTGTAGCATGAATTTCAGCCTAGGACTGGTCTTCTTTCCTGTGCCCTGGAACACTGATAGCACTGAACCTTTGACCTTGAATCAATAAAATCTGCAGGGGAAAGTCTCTCTCTCATCTGCAGATGTGACTCTGTTTGTTCTGCACTGTTTGGCAGTTCCCTTTGCTGTGTGGCAGGTGTCAAGGTCATCCCATTCCATGCTGTGAGCATGTCCTTGCATGCTGCTTGTTTTTCTCCAAGCTCTCTTCTGGCTTGTATGGGAAAGAGTAATGGAATTAACTAGACAAATGGTAAACCAACTTGAGATGTGCTCTGCAGTGCTTGTCTTTATCCAGATTCATTCTGAAGAATTTAGGAATAAGATCCTGAAACTATTACTTCTCAAAAAAGAGAAGAAACTGAGTGTTTCATATAGCATTTATATGGCAAAGATTTTCTCTGTCATTGCATGCATAGCAGGTTACAATACCTGCCTTTCTCTCTAGTCCTCCAGGGATGAAAAACAAAAATCAGATTGTAATTTTTTCTCCCCAGGCCAACATGTTTATCTTTCTGCTAAAATTGATGGGAATCTGGTGATTCGAGCCTATACCCCTGTTTCCAGTGATGAGGCAAAAGGTTACGTTGATTTAATTATAAAGGTAATTTTTTTTTTCCTTTAATATCAATAAGTTGTTAACTGGAAGGAGGGCGAGGACTTCAGTTTAGTGAAATAGTTTGTTTTGATTTAGCCATCAAATTTCATCGTCTTTCATTCAAATTTCATTAAATTTAATTTTCATTGGATCTCGTCTTTCTCAAATAGGGTGACTGCATGGCAAACAACTCATTTCACATTGCCCTTGAATAGTAAGTTGTATCCTGTGTATCTGCTGTGTGGCACTGAGGGATGGCAGAGGAAGAGTAGAGGGAGGAGAGAATCACTTCCCTGGCAATACTTTAGGAATTTGCCTAGTATCTTTTTATTGCCAGTGCATGGATACTGATCTCTCTCCCTCTAGATGCCTATGCTGCTGCTAATGCTTACTGCAAACAGCTCTAAGCAGAAAACAAGTCATACAAGGGAAATCCTTTAAGCTAGGGGATGCAGGACTGATCTCAGGACTTCAGGATTTCCTAATCCTTTTCTATGATAGTTTGTCCTTAGGCAAAAATCCAGGCTTTATTTTTTTTTTTTGCATGCTTTGTTCTTCATGTTATGAGGGTGGTGAATCATTATGAGCTGCCTAATGCTTCTTACGTGCTTTGAAAGCTGAAAAAGCTGTTGTGTGGCTGAGTAGGAAAGTTTTAGAAGTCAAAGATGCAGCAATGCTGTTTCCAGAAGGAACAGCTACAAAAATGGGGTGACATAAGGCGATGGTGGAATGAGGGCAGCAGTACATAATCTGCCTGGCACCCATCTCTGTTATCCTGGCTGTTTGCAGGGAGCAGAGGGACATGTGCCCAATAGCACATTTTACTTGTTTTGGCTGCTGCCTGTTGCAAGGCTCAAGAGAGAGCTGAGAGCAAAGAATTGCCTCGATTACTTTCTCAGGTGCTGAATTTCAGACCTGCAGGATTTTGTTCTGCAGATAAGGTCTGCAGGAAAGTTAGTGGTTGATAATGTGCAAATGATTGTTCTTACAGGTCTACCACAAAAACGTGAACCCCAAGTTTCCAGAAGGTGGGAAGATGTCCCAGTATCTAGATAACATGAAGATTGGAGATACCATTGATTTCAGAGGGCCAAATGGACTCCTGGTCTATAAGGGGACAGGTACTGTTACACAAAGGTGGGAGAGCAAAAGGGAGATATTGGTTATTTTCAGACATGTCTTATAAAACTTGACAACTGTAGAGAATTTTTTTTTAAAGTGGAAAAGAGGAAAAAACCACCTTTTCTAGATTTGACCATGAGCCTGTCAGAATTGATATGATGTGAGAGAGTACTTTGTGTACTGGTGAGTGTCTCACTCCTGAGACTATAAATCTGAAAAAAATTGCTATTGCATTATATGACTGAGAAGTCTGCACTGGAAATAAAATATGGCTTTATATGGAGGGAGTTGCTCCAGATGCTTCTTAAGCAAGTGAGATTGTGGCTTAAAATGCCCTCTGAGAATCTCAGTGTTGTTACTGAATAACCAGCTGACTGAGAACTGGCTTGATTTCATAATGAAAATCAGGTCTGAGTTGACTGTGAGGAAATAAGCTCAGAGAAGTAATCCTCTTGTAGGATACAAGTGAGAGATTTTTGCACTGGTCTTTACTGAGAGGAGTTGTGCACTTAAGTCTCACCTCCGAATGCTCAGAACTTCTCTGGATGCTGACCTCCTGTGATCAGCCATCTTCTGATGACTCCATCTCAGCAGAAGAGAGGGATTTCCAGAAGATTTGTCTTTATTAATTGATCGTCTGTAGTAATTTATTCCCATGGAATTTGTATCCATGTTTCTTTGGAAGCTAATGTAC
This sequence comes from Irena cyanogastra, assembly GCA_013397155.1. NCBI lineage: Eukaryota > Metazoa > Chordata > Aves > Passeriformes > Irenidae > Irena > Irena cyanogastra. The sequence continues at coordinate 69,207 of VWZV01010786.1, forward strand.
CTGTTGGTTTGGAATATTTCTTCTAGGTACCTTTCTTATCAAACCTAATAAGAAGTCTGAAGCAGAGAAAAAGTTTGCAAAGCACCTTGGGATGATAGCTGGAGGAACAGGTAAAACTAATCCCATCATATGGGGTGTCTAGAGATTGAAAATGTCTTTATGGATATATGTGAGGACTATCACTGTACTTTAGTAGCAGAGTACTTACACTTGTATTTCTTTTCATTATTTTCCTTTCATGGTGGCAACACTGAGGCATTCCAGTGGTTTGAGCTCACTCTGGGGGAGTAGCAACCTGAGGGTTTGAATACTAATTTACCTTGTAACCTCAGAATACTCACTTCATCAGTGACAGAAAGTATTTTAAGAGAATGTCTTGGGGGTACAATTACGTGGTAGAGAATCCTGAAGAGAAAAGTCTTGCATACAAGAATTGTGAGTCTGTTTTGGAACTGTTTGTCCTAATAGAAACCCCCAATCTCTGCAGTCCCTGTGGATTAGAAATCCAGAGGTTTGTAGCCCTGTTCAGCCTGAGATCCCATTGAAGACTGAAGGGAGGCAGCATTAATAGTGAAACTGTAGCCATGGAAAGAAATACCCACTTTATAACCATTTTGGTTTTGACAGGAATAACTCCTATGTTGCAGCTGATCCGTCAGATCACAAATGATCCCAAGGACTCCACAAAATGTTACCTCCTTTTTGCTAATCAGGTGAGTATTCTGACCCATCTGTTTGTTCTTCGTTAATAGCCCACTTGTTTTTGCTGGCCTCTGAGCTTTTTAAACTGATGGCCCATGTTTCATACTCTCTCACACTTAGGTGTCTCCTCATAGTTTCACTGAATTCCTACATTAGGGAATAAATACTGCGACCAAATCCTGATCCCTCTGCTCATCTTAGTCCTTCAGTGATTTCAAGGAAACAGGATTTGTTTCCACTAATCTGTTTGTACAGTTTACCTTCACCATGCTGGTCCAGGGACATTTGCCAGGGCCAGGGACAAATTTTCCAGGGTCAGGGACAAATGCAGCTTGTTGTGATTTTAGCCTGGATTAAAAAGTTGTTCTAATTGCCATCTTTAGGACCATGTTTAGGTGGCTGCTAAATCTCACAGTTTGTTGTTCTTTACAGAAGCCTGTAATGATAATAGCTATTGTGGAAGGGGCAAAATACCAATTACTTTCTTGATTTAAATAATTTTTATCATTGCATTTGTTGTGAATGGCAGATGAGCTCTCATCAGAGGGCTCCTGGGATGGTTTGGAGGTAACCAGCATTCTCATTTTGCAGACAGAAAATGATATATTGCTGAGAGCTGAGCTAGAAGACATTGCCAAGAGGCATCCTGAGCAGTTTGTGCTTTGGTACACCCTGGACAGACCTCCAAAAGGTAGGGACACATGGAAATGCCTTTGCTCATCCCTATGCAACAGTCAGAGCTTCACTCTTGCTCAAGGGGACATCAGAGTAATGTTAAGTGTTCTTGTCTTACACTTTGAAACTTCTCAGAAACAAACCTTACCCCACATCCTCTTTTAAAAAGGATAGGCCAGGTGGGCCTTCAAAAATGGGATCTCATAATTAACCTCATTTGGGTCAGATGTGTTACTCAGTGCATCTTTTCATGTATTTCAGTTTTTGGGAGTTTTCATCAAAAGTTGAGCCCTGTTTTGGGCTGTCTCCCAAATCAGGTTATGTTAGCATGTAGTTGGCACTGAATTGTTTAATACCTGTAAATATTATGTGCACATCTTTGTTTTGCAGCAGCTCCAGATTAGATTCTGGTGAAACAGAGCTGCCATGTGTATGGATTAAGTATAATTTTTCTTCCTGGCTCACTTCAAAGGGCAGATGCATTCAATAATACTTCTGCTTGAAATAGTTTAGCATTTCTTTCCCCTTCTAATTTGTTTTCTCTTACCACTAAACTACATGGCAGAGCTTTTGTTATCACTGAACTTTGTCACCTCACCACTCCATCTCAAAAAAAAAAAAGGACAGATCTCAATACCTCTCCCTGCCAGTGGGTGACCCCTCTTGACTGGAAAAGCTGATTCACTCTTCCTTTTTATTCTTACCTGCTCATTTCTTTTAAATTTTATCATTTATTGTTTTAAGACCTCCATGTCTTAACCAACCAAATCCTTGTTATCTACACACTTGTTGTCCCTGTGGAAGGGGATCACTAGGTTTGAGCTGAGTGAGAAATTTAACCCTCTCCTGGCTTGCAGTGATGGGGCCATAACTTGATTCTTCAGCTACTTAATGAGGTTTAGAAAGGCTTCAGCCTGTACAGAGATTCAAAGTAATTGAATTAATTTCTTTGTTGCAGACTGGAAGTACAGCTCTGGCTTTGTCACTGCAGACATGCTGAAAGCCCACCTGCCTCCCCCTGGCAGTGAGACCCTCATTCTCATGTGTGGGCCACCACCAATGATTCAGTTTGCCTGTCAGCCCAACCTGGACAAACTTGGCTATCCCAAGAGCAGTACATTTGCTTACTAACATTACTAACTTTTTTGGAAGTACTGCATATTTTTCTACAGGACCAGTTGATGTGCAACCGTGCAGCAATTGTGTGTGTATGTGGTTTTTTTTTTAAACCCCTTGATGTAATTTCTGTGATTTATAACTTCATGATTATCTTGTGTGTTTTAATACTAAGAAGTTGAGATATCATCTTGAATTGTGTGGGAGTTACTTAGTCTTACCTCTGAAATGAGTATAAAATATTAATTCTGAGGGGAAAAAGATGAGAGGTCATCCACATGGATTTGTATTAAATTATTCCACAGTCAGCAAATGAGAGGGGAACATTCAGAATTTATTCATAATAGTCAAAAAAATAAGCATTTATACCAGTGTTATTCTAATTAGGATTTCTTACTGCATATATTTAAAAGAAGAATCAATTGTTTTGTGGACTGACTATTCACAGCCAAGTTAGCACAACAACACACTAAGTTGTAAATACAGCATTGAAAGAAAATAGGAAATATCATATTTGGAATATCCCAGGGCAGCTGGAGCAGCCAGTCCCCTTTGCAGTGCTGTAATAAGTCTGTTGGCTAATTGACCTGACAAAGTATTTCAAATGCCTATGGTACCTGAGCTGGTCACTAGCACTGACTGCATTGCCAGATGGGTACATTTAATAACTTCTATTACACATTAAACATTATTATTTTTCTGATGGATAGACTTTTTTCTCATTCTTCTGAATTTTCCTTTTTTTCAGTTTGCAGTGATTGAAAAGAATTTGCCTTGATTTTACCACTGTGGACAATCAAATCGTGTGTTTATCTTCTTAACACCTGACCACACAGTGCAAGGTCTGTCATGAGAGACTGGTGAAGTGAGGACCAGGGTAGATTATCTGTAAAAAGCACCCCCAGCATTCTCAAAGAGCCCTTGCTACATCCTGTGGCCAGCCCTGGAGCTTCCCTCTTTATTTGGGAGGGTTGTGGCTGGCAGTGACCTGCCCTCAGGCTATATTAGAATCTAAAGAAACACCTGCAGCCAGCAAGGAGAGAGTAATGCAAACCAGCCCTGTACAAAGTACTTTTCCTGGCAATTAAGGAGATTTTTTTCTGGCATTTTTCTGTTTACTAAGAGAGCTTGTTAATAGCTCATTAATACAGGAGATGTATGTGTAAACAAATGCCACAAGTAATTGGTGCTGTAAAGGTGACAACTTCACCCTCAGCCCCTCAAAAAGTGAGAGGCCATATTTCCCTCTGGTGCAGTCCTGTCTAGCCCAGTACAGCAGCAACAGATTTATTTTGTCAGGTGTTTTAAAGAAATAAATCTTTGTTTTATTCTGGTACTTTCTGATAGTCTCAGAGTTACAATTTCCTGCTGCAGTTGTTTTTGCCTTAGGTAAAGATTTGTGAACATGGCAGCTAATAAAAGCAAGGGCTTGAATGGACAGTACTGTGTTTCATTCTTCCCATCCTACAGTGCACTGACTTGGAGGAAAAGAGGGCAGGACAGGTGCCAGTGAAAGGGAGGAGAGATTGAAATCCTTTCTGGGGACCAATCTGGCAAGACCACAGGAGTGGTGAGTGAGCCATTACTGCTGCTCTCACCAGCACCCAGCTGAATTCCAGGTAGCCCTGATAAGCCCCCATGCTACAATTATGTATTAATGATTCCTGTACTACAAGTTAATTATAAAAATAAAAAATTACGAAAGGTCTTTCACGTAACAGTACATCAACATAGCCTGTAAAAGTCAACTGAATAAAAGGACAAAGCAGTGCCAATCTTGGCTTTCCAGACTCTGGATATGAGTCCCACTCCTCTCCCAACACCTGTTTCCTATTACATGATGTGGGAAAACAGCACAGGGGAGAGTTACCTGGAAGGTATGGCTACACTGACAATAGGAAATGCTGCGTGGGAGGTGGCAGTGGCAGAAAAGAGGTGAAGCTTTCCTGCTCCACGGCATCCAGCTGCTCCTGGCCACCCCTGCAGGCATGAGGTATGAGCAGTGTTCTTGGTCATGCTGAAGCATCATCTCCAGTCTTCAAAGGTCGGTGTTAAAAACCTGCTGTCATTCAGCATTTCATCCTGGCTCAGCAGCGTCTGAAAGTACAAGATGGGAAGGACTGAGGGTGTTTGGTGAGAGACCCAGCTGCAAAGAGCTCAGGCTCACAACACGGGGTAAGAGCCACACACAGTCAAAGGGAATTTCTTCAATACTGCTTTAAATAAACATTTTTGCTTTGGGAAACTTTTAGAGATTTTGTGTCTGGCATGCAACTGAACTATATTTCATAATTCTTCATTATGTCTTCCAGTCACTTATTTTTATTCTTTAGTAAATTGGCTTCTGTGGAATGAAGAAGCAAAAGTGAGGTGTTTTGTTTTGCACAGAGTTTTAGCTCATGTATATTTTCAAAAGTCTGTACCTCATTCCTAGCTGCTGTGACTGAGGTGGTGGTTACCTGCAAAATCTTTGAAGAATCATTTTCATTTGAGGAGATGAATATCTGTCATTTTGTCAAAGAGACAGCAGAGTTCATGAAAACTTAAAGAGGCTTAAACGAAGCTCAATTTCTAGAGCAATTTAAAAGCAGGGGTTTTTTTTGACTGAATGTCCCTCAGGCTGTAAAGACACACTTAACAAGAAGAGAAACCCAGTTTGCTCTTCATTACCACCAGCAATGACCAACTTTCAGTGAGTTTTAGCAGAGCACATTGGTGATTTTGGAACAAGAGAGGAATGAGTACGTACCGTGAGGTGGGTTATGCCTTGGGAAAGAGCCCCTATTTGCATTACTGTGCCTTCTGAGTGTTCCATCTGTAAAAGCAGTCAGCAACTAGTTCAAATCAGACAGCATGTGCAATTTTATTCACTCTACATGCAGCTTTGGGAGGGATCTGTGCCTGGACAAATGAAGTTGGGGTAAGTTGAACAGCTTCTTAACAAAAATGCCTCTGTGCTACAAGGTATGTTAAAATGCATTTAATGATAGGAAGAGTGGATCCTGATGAAGAGAGATTGATTCCATGAAACTTGGCCACTAATTAACAAAAAAAAAAAAAGAAAAAGCTTAACTGATATTATCAGTGTAAAGTAATATTTTCTAAATAGTCTGACACTACTTGTTTCTGGTAGGCTTTCACAGGCAAGAACTCCTTGATACAGTCTTACTTCTTTTCACATAGAAATGTCACTGGTTCTATCTAGGACATTGTGATTTCCTGTGTGGGCCACATGCTCAGAAGTCATGCTTAATAGACAGACCATGCTCCTAGAGAAAAATCCAGTCTTTCTGTCATGCTTGAGCAACTGCACAGTGCAAATTCTTGGCTCAAAGTTAATGCATTCCCTCACAACTCTCAGCTGAGCAAGTGGACATCCACACTCACAGAGTTTGGTATTCTCCCTGTTTAGGAGCAATGCACTGAAAAAGACCACGGTTAGCCAATGAACACAAAGGAGATGTTAGATGCACTAAACCATGCAGATGAAAAAATTACCTTCACAGTTAGTCTTTTCAATGTTGTGACCATTCTCTTATCAGGCTTAAACTGTTTTTGTGTCACTGGAGAAAGGCCAGTTTACTCCAGCTGCCTCTGTGTGGCTCTTGTGTGCTGCCGAAGTTCACACAAGGCTCCAGGAGAGCTCTGTTTTTCAGGGTTTACATCCCTTTACACAACAGCAAAGTTGAAATAAAATTTGATGGTTTTTAGTCTTCATCATTTTCTGTATGCTGTCTAGACAGTTTCATTCACAAGTTCATTACTACATTACAAAAGTGAATTAACTATTGGTTTATTAATAATTTGTTCATTGCTGATGCATTGTCTTCACATACATTATCTAAGCAGAACTACTCCCCACTGTACACCATGAAAGAAAAATTCAGTTGGATTCTCTGATTACTGTCTGTTAAAAAATACAATCCAGTTGTACTTTAATATAACTTGATAGCTTTGTACAAGTTTGTCCGAATGAATTTATTACATTAAAAACCACCCATAAAGATAATGAAAAAATAATAGTGTGCCATACTAAAATTATGAAAGCTAGAAGTACAAAAGTCTTGTGTTTCCTGCAACCACGCCCTTGACTGACAAAATACCTCCATCTTCAGAGTGTAAAGGTGTCATGTCCTGAAAAAGGGCTTGAGGATGGATGAGTTTATGATGATATTGATTAAAAAAAACCCCAACATTCTTAGTCTGGAACTCTTTCCAGTGTCCACAGCCAATACTTTTCTCTGTGAGTTCATGCAGATGTAGCAAAGAGTTTGTTATAGGGGAACATTTGGTTATTTGCAAGCTTTGGAATGCATGGAGAGGATGAGATGAGCATGGCATCAGTCTGTCTGTCCCACCTGATCCAGTTCCCTGTCAGTGAAAGGACTAAGTCCTTTGTAGCCACCATAGTTTTTCGAAGTACCATTCGTAGCAGCTGGGCTTGTATCCATAGGACAAATGTAGTCTGTTGATTCGTCAAACTTCTTCTTCCTCAAGTTTCCAAAATGTGAAAATCCAAGTTTCTTTGGCTAAAATAAGGAGTCAACACAAGTAGTTTGAGTAAGACAAGTAAGATTGTTCTGTAAACATTCAAAATCCTCCCCTTTTTCAATTACTGCTATACCCTGGTCATTCAAGTACGTAGATTCTGAAGTAACTAAATTTGTTCTCAAATTGGAGTTAACAGTGGATGTTAAATACATTTACATGATGTTCCTTCTAAGAAAAGGCAGAACAGCTTGCATGCTTGTTTTCAGGACCTGATTGAAACAGATACACAGTAAAAGTCTGGTTTCTAGAATTAAGGCAATTGTAGCACTCCTAGAATTCGCCTCTCCCTGCCCATGTATGTCCCTTACTTTCTTTGTAGTTCAGAGTGGAGAAGTCTGACGCTGACGTCTCATTTTGACAGCAGTACCTACCCGAACTTTGGCAGTGGTGGTCAGAGGTGTGTATGCTGCTGACTCCATGGTTTCTCTTTTTTCTTGTTGTGCCTCTGGCCCGATTAACACGTTAAAATTGGTGGTGAGGTGGCGGCGCAGGAGGGTCTTTTGGGGTGGGATGTTCAGGAGCATGGCCAGCGTGTCACCGTTGAAGCGCGGTTCGAGAATCTGGGAAAAGGGCGGGATGTTTATTTTTTGTATAAATATTTGCAGTAGTAAACTACTACAGTGCTTAGCAGAGGATTTCTCACTAAGTACTGTTCACATTAGACCTTTTGTAGCTCACTCATGATACTGGGGTTTGAATAAGAAATACTTGAAAGGAGCCAAGAAAGAATGCTGAGCGTGATCAGGCAAATGTGTTTATATTTATCATCAAACCATATGTTTGTTTGGATTGACAAGGTTTCCTTTCAGAATTTTCTGCTCTATTCAGAGTAAACACTTAATCTCAGTATGATTTCTACCCTTGCATTTTTGCAAAAATTCTACAGCAGTAGAATCATGGTATTTCAGAACCCTGACATTACTGAGCTGCAAACAGTTCTGAATGTTTTGAATTAAAAAAAAAAATGTCTTTCCTGGCTGCTGTGATTTCAGGGCTCGGAGTTCTGGTAAATCACTCAAAGAAACACTTAGTGATGCCTTATCAAAATGCACCTTTTGCACAGCACGGTTCAGGTTTCCTTTTCTGTGCTGCTGTCATACACTTGTGCACAGCTCAGCTTTGATTATAGAAAGTGTTTTAGCTGTTCCTTTTTATTTTAGTTTTCCTTTGTAAAATGAAAATGCGTGGGTCAGACAAAGAGGCTCCTTTGAAGGCCTGATCATGCTGTCATGTTGCAGATGTGTTTGTTTCTTTCTGCTTAGTAAAAAAAAGATGGTTTATATTACAGCCTGTCAATTTTTAATGTGAAATGGTAAATTCTTACGATCAGGCCCCCGTGCACTCCGCTGCCTCGAAGGTTGGGTGCATATTCTGCCAGATCCACTGATCTGAGCCATTCCATCACCCTGTGGTTGGACCACTGCACCACGTCGGAAGCAGAGACGTTGTTCTGTTGGAGGGACCACAAAAGGTGATGACACCACAGCCTGCACTGAGTGTGCACAACCTGTATCCCAGTTCAGATAAAAACAGCCTCCCAGGGTTTTTATCTCTTCCTCCAAGGGCACTTGTTCTTCCCTGACTGAGGGATTGTTTCTCTTTAGGGCCTCTTTCAAGCAGTCTCTGGTGAGATGGCAGACCTTGTCTAGTACTGATGAAACCCCATGTGTTGTATCAAGAAGTACAAGCAGGGATTACAGATTACAGGGATAAAAAGGGAATGTTTTGTCAACAGGGTTATTGACAGTGTTTAATGCTAAGGAAAAAACTGTGCTGATCAGGTAAGGCAAAAACCTTACAGATTTTAAAAATTAGGTCAGGCAAAGGCAAATCATTCCAAATTATTCTCTTGGAAGATGAATTAACTTTTTTTCCACTATGCAAATAACTTGTGATGAAAAATGCATGAGATTCAACTAATAAGTGGCATAGCTGCTGCTTTAGTCCCTAGAAGCAATGATTCTGTTGTATCACTGTACACTGCTGACTTTCTATCCCCTTTGGCTGGGACCAGGTCATTTGTGCTTGCTTAAATTAATTTATTTCAACATTCTTTTACCTCCTCAACTGGCCTCCTGCGTAGACAGTGGGGATTGAAGCCGTTGACATGCAGCACATGAATGGCACATTTAATACTCAGGTGATGCAGCTGACTGGTGACTTTCAGGAAGAGAAGGTCATTCTGTGAAGGTTGGAGACTTTTAGGTGGCACAGAACACACACCAAACCAGATATTCTCCTCAAGAAGAAAGAGTTAAATTTACTGTGTACTTTCATGTAACACTACAGTAACTGCAGTTTAGGAAAGATGAAATTTTATACTTCAAAGAAGATTTGGGTTTTGTTAGGGTGGAATTTTCTGGAGGGTTCTACTGTTGATTCGTTGGGGCTTTTTTTTAACATTGTACCATAGCAAGACCTGGCTAAAAAATGAAGTCAGGAGTGTAGCCTGTTAAGGCAAATCCAGGCCTTAATCATCCAAACATGGTCAGGAGAATGGAAGAAAACACAGTGGCTGCGTGTGGTTCATGGTGTGCTGTGGATGTGGTCAGAGCTGTACAAATCACTGGATTTTCTGCTGTTGCTTTGCTGGATATTGCTGCTAACTTGGTCTGGACAACAACAAGCTCCAGAGGTTACAAGTAAACCAGGTCATTTTACTTTTAATCGTAGTGTGCTACATGATATTGAAAGGACTTTCCAGAAGTTAGTCCTAACATATGACTTATTTTATGGCCCTTAGGAACAAATTCCATGCACTAGGCAGCACTAAGGAGTTATTACTGGCACTATTCCTGTCTTGCAAAAATTCTTTAACTGCTCATATTCAAAGGAAAATGTCAAAAGTTTTTGCTTATTCGGAAGCTAAAATTGGTAAAACTGAGGAAAAAAGACTGTACTTACCACAGTTAAGTACTGCAACATCCTCCCATCTACTCTGGATTCATGAAACTGGTCTTTGTACTGAGGTAAGCCAATGTCATCAAGCCACCCTGCAGATATGAGAGCAATGGGGAACTAAATCCAGATTGGTGAGAATGAAGCCCTTCTCCCCTCTTGCCTGGCTTGGCTTCTTTTGAGCCATTCAGGCTCATTCTACCTATTCCCCTTTCCTGAGGACAGCCTCCCACCAAGCAGCTCTGTCCACACCAGCCCTGTGATATTTGACATCCAACACATGATGGAGCACATCTTCTGCAGCATAATGGGGCTTTTCCTACACTGAGCCCACTCATTTAATTTTCTGCTGTCTGACAGAGTTCCCCATGGAAGAGCACACCACAAGCTTTATGTTTGGATGTCAAGAACAACAAAAAAATCCTCAATTCTTCTATGGGGAAACTTACGCTTTTTAAAAGATGTTTGGTAACTGCTTAAACATGAATCAGGCTGCCCTTTCATAGAGGTGGGGGAAATTCCTTCCCAAACAATTCCGTGAGAGGCCAAACACTTACGTGTCACCCAGATATGATCAAGTTGTGCAGACTTCTCATCTTGTTTTGCATTTATAGCTTTAATGGCCAAAACCAATTTCTTCCTGTGCAGTGGATGCTTTATTCCCATTTCCTGCAACAAAAAGCATTAACAAAGAGTTTGCCCTGCCTCTGGCTCCTTTCCTCACGTGAGGTAACTGTGAAAATTGACAGTGTGGATTTCAGGAAGGTAGAGCCAATGGACAGAAGCAGCAGGCAGAGAGAAGCAGTGATTGATTACCTTTTCCATGTCCTGAGGTGTGGCAGTTAACAGCGTGTGGCCTGACGTCACCCACTGCCGGGCAAAAATCACGTACTGGCCCAGGCCAAAGTCCTCGAGCCAGTTACAAACTCTTTCAGTGCTCCACTGAGCAAACGGGGCGTTGTGGTCGCTGAAAAGCACAAGAAACATTGGGAAAGTCTTAAAGGAAAGAAGGAATGTCCATATTGGAAAGCTCATGGTGTGCCAGAGGCAGCACCGCAGCAGATCTGTCAGGGTGCTGTGTTCTGGGGTGTCCTGGGGATTTGGTGGCCCAGCCACGACCTGTGAACAGTTGCAGGGCAGATGAGAATTTCCCATCTTCTGTTTGAAAAGAGGGAAAAGGGAATTGCTGGATCCTCACCACTATGCAGAAGAGGAGGTAATTATTCTCCTTGTTCTTTAACAAGGTGAAATTTTTGACACTCCACCAAGCAGCGGGTGCTGCAACTTGCGGCTGGAGGAGTGCGGGCAGGGGAGATTCTCAGGATGGCTTTGCTACCAGGGAAATTCTTTCCAGCTGTTGTGGAATTCCACGTGGACCAAAGTGCTTGGGCAAACTCCCCAGGAGAAGGGTTTGGCTGCTAGGCTATGCCAGGGGGTGGAGGAGCCCTTACCTCTTCTGGCCTTTGGTGTCCTTGGATCGGGACAAGCGAGGTCCAGCTGTCGCCCGGAGTCCGCCCCTCCGGAACTCTGCCAGGCCCAGGTCGTCTGCAGGGAAGTTACCTGACTGAGTTCTTCGTATTCTTGCAAGACAAGAGTGCCACGACAGGACTGTTAGCTGCTGACAGAGGATGTTTGCTCTGCATGGAAACTACAGTGACAACTAACAGCTCTGCGAATCTCCCTGGAAACCGCAAATGCCGAATTCCAGAGGCAGCTGAAGGAGTTCTAGGAAATTCAGTCTGGACCTAACTCTGGAGGGAGAAAAAAGAGCTCTGCAGAGCAGCTGTAATGCTTTGATCCAATTAATAATCCAGACTTGGAAATGGCTGCTGTTGCTGAAGCAGGTCAAGTGGACACAGTGCAACTGTGCCCTGCTTTCTGTTCCTTCTGTTTCCCTTTTTTTTTTTTTTTAACCTGGTGTCTTTTGTAATGAGCAAATCGCTACAATTTAATTTTTCATGGCTAATAAAACTGCTGGCATGCTAAATTAATAGCATTAAGATGACAGCAGTGCCTTATTTCTTTCACCAGCCTGACAATGTGAACACTCCCAACATTTTTTCCACCCCCCTGTGTACATAAGGACACACCCGTGCAATCCCAGAGCTGCTTTCTCTCCCCAAATTTTAGGTTATTCTTGCTATAGATAATTGTAGGTTTTGCTGGGAATTCATTCTCAGCTGAAATGCTTTGACAGTGAATAAAAAAAACATGGCCTTACTTTCCCCAGATTTTCTTGATCCCTTTTGGACTCTTTCTGTTTTCTGGGCACCATGGAGATTGTGGACTTGAATCTGTTCCCGAAGACAGAGGTGAAAGGTCATCCGAGACCACTGTACCATCCATGCTCTCTGTTTCTCCTGGGTTAAGAACAGTTTTATAGTCACATTTTATACTAATTATTGATAAAGTTGTTGTCTGGGAGGCTGATGTTCAAATGCAGGACATGATACAAAAGTACAGGTACCTATAAAATCGTTCTTTAATTTTAAAAAACCAAACATGCTCAGAAGGTGAAAAAAACAGCTGGACACTTGATTAAAAAAAAGAAAATAATAAAAAATTGGGTAAAATAATTTTGTTAATTCAGTCTTTTCTATTTAACTACATTATTTGAATTTATTTAAGGTCTTCTTGCCTGCTTTTAATACCTCAACTCCTCCATCAAAATCAGTGGGAACGTTTCTAAATTCAGTGAAAACAGAAGGAAACCAGGAACAAGTGTCATAAAAAGAAACCCCATGTGAATACCACACAGCAGGAGCTATTACTTCATTTCAGTACTGCATGTAAGGAGCTCAGCCTAGAGGGCCCAGCTGGGATTAGTATTTCATAGGGAAAGGGAGGGGGAAAGGAAAGAAACAAAGTAAGCAGCAAACTGAGTGTTAAAGTTGCACCTTGTTGGGATACAGTACCTAGCACGGGCGCACTGACACTCCTGACGCGGTCTTCAGTCATCCCAAGAAGCAGAAAGCCAGATGGAGAAGCAAAGAAGATACAAAACACCAGCAAAATAAAGTTACAGGAGGGCAAAGTAGTTAAGCTAAGCATTAAATGCAGGAACAAAAAGAAAAAGAAGCAGTTATGCTCGATGTGGAAGTGAATATGCATTGGTGTGCACGAGCCCCAAGAACTCTGCAGAGATCACCTTAAACAGGTAGGGATGGAAATGGATCTGTTTGGGTTTTCCTGACTATTCTTGGAAAGTTTCAGCTCTTTAAGCAAAGACTACAGAGCTCTACGAAGCCTGCAGAGTATCTGAAATGAAGCAATGGCTAAGATGGCATCAAATTGCTCTGAAATACAGAATTGGAGGTGGAATGAATTCACTGCACATGCAAGAAACAAACCAACCTGCAGAAAAAGTTCTTTTAACTCAGTGTATTTAAGAAGCCATTGCTTGTATCCAGAAAAAGAACATTTTCCTTTACAGGCTCAGCCACCCTTGGATAACCCTGCAGTTAAAGACACTACAGCCTGGCTCATGCATTGCCTACAAAGCTGCCATCACAGAAAAGCTCTTTCAAAACCCCTAAACAACCACAACCTACTGCAACCTTGAAACTGCAGTGTGCTAGCAGCTTTGGGGACCACGAGGCCTTAAAATAAACCTTAAAGAAAAAAAAAATACATCCAAACAAGAAATACCCCACTGTAACTTTTAAAGGGCAGGAAGACTTCAGAATCACAAGGTTAACTCTTGTGCCCAAGCTCCCAAGCCCTTCAGTCCTAAAAAAAATTCCTGGTTCTGTGCCTCACTCTTAACACCTTTTTGTCAACAAATCTGTGCTTAAGGTGCCACTGAAAATATATCAATACAGGCTTCCACAGGGATGTGGTTGTGGAATGGAAATATATTTGTAATTCTAAAATCCACTGTGTTTTTCTGCATGTAGTAAATTAAATTTTCACTAGTGAGTCCACCACAGCTAAGCAGCCAACAGTGGTGATAGAGGGATTTTTACCCAAAATGTTCATGTTTTCAATAGTTGTACTGTGAAGTTTCAAATGGTATTGTCAGGTGTAACAGAAAAAAAACCCCCTCAAAATTAAACTCATCCTTCATTCTGCCATGAGCTACGGAATATTTCTGGTATTTGTTAAAAAAAGAAAAAAAAAAAAGTAGTAGGACATTTCCTGAGCGAACCATGTGAACATCACAGTGCCTGGCACAGCAGAGTCTGTCCCATGCTATGTCCCAACCCCCAGACAGTTTGGATTTTCCCTCTGGGGGAGGCACAGGTACGTACTCAGGCCTGGGGCGCCGTTGTCACCGCTGTCACCCGTGCCACATCCCTCTGGGGAGCTGTACATGCCCTGCTCCCCGTTCTGCAGGGCTCGGGGCAGCTTTCCTGGCAGCGTCTGGTACTTGCTGCCTTTCCCCACTGGCTTACTCTGCTGTTTGTAAAAGAGGGAAAGATAAAATCAATGCAAAATCGAATTGTTCATAGCATCTTCAAGCTGGTACACAGTGTTCTTAAAGCTGAGAGAACAGTATGGCTCAAAATGACTCCACTCCCTGCACTTTCCTGCTCACAGATAACTCAGTTTAAATCAGCTGACAGTTTCCTAGCCAAGACACAGCCTTGCCTTCCCTCATCTGCTCCTCCCACTTCATCCATTCTGCATTACTTTAAAATAAATGTTAAATATTACCTGGTTTGGCCATAAGAATTTTTCTAGCTGTCTCCCTTTCCTCCAGGACCCCGTCACTATTTAATTGTTTGATCTTTCCAATGTCAACTTTGATAGCAACAAAAATGTGTTTAGTTACTTCTCAGATCATTTTTTCACCCCTGTTTTGCACTAGACTTTTTCTGTTTCTACCTTACAACTGTATCTCACTGGAATTCAACCCAAAAGTATTTATAACCCTCAAATTTCCACAAACATATTTCCTACCACCATTAATAACAGTAAAAGAAACAAAACCAAAGTTAGGGTACAGAAATTTAACTTCAGTAAGGACAAAAATCTCTTTGCATAGACAGAATTGTAAATGTGAAGTTTTTTTTTTTTTTTTTAAATAATTACAGCTAAGTATAATTGCCAATTCTATTACAGAACCCGATTTTCTTTGCATTCAAGTGATATCTACTTGGGCACCTTGCTCCTTTTACAAGGGTAGATGAGATGTTCCCATAAATCTGATAGTTTTGAGCCTAAAAATAAATAAAATACTAAAAAAAATTTAAAATATAAATATAAATAAAAAATAAATTAAAAAATAAAGTACTTTTCTAGGCAAAGCACGTGCTTCAGAGAGGTACTTTTGCCTACAGTTTTGGAAATGGTTTGTTAGGATTTCTTCAACACTGAATCCAGATGAAAAAATGGGCAGAGCAACCCTGTGGGTGAAAGCTGTAGGGCAGGGATGCTGGCTGAGACAAGCAATGAGCCTGCAGCTCCAACTGACGTTGTTGGGGGCAACGGTGCACATCCAATATGTATTTTGGGATAAACTCACACTGGTAAATGTTTCAGTACCAGAATGGAGGTTTCATAGGAAAACTCTGCACTGAATATATGCAAGCCATATTTAATGCAGAGGAAAGTACAGTCTGCTCCTATTCAGTAACCCCATTCCAACAAAATTTTTTCAAGACACTGTCTATGACAGGATAAAAATTCGATGAGATAATTTCTGCTTTATCTGTTCTTATTCCAAGGCCTGCAAGGTTCTTTGGATACTACAACTGCAGGCCAGATTGCTCAGTTCCTCAACTCCTGCTCCTTCTTGGCAACCTCCCAACTTGTACCAAAAATATTGTAAGAATAGAGAAATTGTGTCTTACATCAGCAGTGTGTGTTCTGAGACTGACTGACCTCAGCTTCCTGTAACAAACTTTTAGATAAAAAGTAAAAAAAACCAAAAGATTTCCCTCTCAAATCCTTACCCTCTGTGTTGTTTGTCAGCACTGGAACTATGCAAACATTTTGAAGAGAAAATGAATATAAAATGCAAACCAGCCATACCATCACATCACATCACACCACACCAGAGAATTGTTAGGGAAGGTTGCAGTTAATATACCTCTTGTTCTACAACAGGTTGTGCTGGTTTTCCATCTACATACTATGGAGTTTCAGGGAGGGCAATTTCAAAGTTTTATGGAAAAAAGCAACAGACAAATGTTAGTATTAACATACATACATGGAACATCAAATGTAGTCTTATTGCTATAGAGATGGACAATGTATGGACAATATATCACAAGCACGGTTACCTCTTAATTTCATCTCAATCCAATATTTAATACTAATTGTGTTTGCTCATTCCCCACTCTACAAAATTCCTGTTTAAGTTCTGTTGTGATCAAAGGAATTTTGGTATTTTCAGGTTTCGGGGTGGTCCCTTCAGACTTGCTTTGAGCTGGGAACATAACAGCTGTTTAATAGACCAATATGAAAACAACTGACATAAAATAATACACACAATCCTGTATGGATCCAGCTGAAACCATAAAGAGCTGTGATAGAAACCAAGTGATAAAAATTCCACCACAGTTAGGTCAGGGACACCGATGTGGTTTATTATTTTATTATTATTATTGCTGGAAGCAGTGGGAATTTGAGCTTTGAGCAAGGCAGAATAACTCCAGCATAAATGTGTGGGTCCAGCTTTATCACAGCATATCACAAAGATAAATTCAGATTTTTGGTTTAAGACAAGAAATTAACTAAAAGTTATGACAAGAAAACCTTAATCAGTTCTTCATGGAATAAAATGTTAGTTCTGATTTGTCACGTGTGACTACAATCAAATGAATGCAGCACAAATTTCAAACATTCTACTTGATCACTATCATCTCCAGCAATTCAATAAAAATATTAAAATATTTAAGAAAAATTTTTTAAAATTTTAAGAACTGGAGCAATCATATGACTGCTATCTGGTTTAAATGGCATTACAGGGTCTAGGTAACCTGGTATTAAGCCTAATTTCAGTACAGAAAACAACAACAGCCTCATAAAGCAGAATTACAGAAGTGCAGAAAAATATCAGTGTACATAACGACAAAACAAGACTGTGGACCACAATGTAACAAGACTTTGCAAATTGGGAAGTTTTTTTTCTGGAATGAAATGAAATCCTTTGAAGTGCTCCTGCTGCTTTAGCTAAGGCAGCATCTCTGCCATCTTCAGAAATGCCATTTGTGCCAGAAAGGTCAGGGAAAACACTGTTACATGCACACACCCAAACAGGAATCCTGTGTGGAAATACCCACTCCCAACATTTAGCTACTTTCAGGATCAGCTGCTTTAATATTTTTGGTGATTTGGAAGTAAAAAAATATTTAAAACAAACCTATAAACAAAAGAATCCTGCAGTTTAACAAAACGACTCTTTCTCCATTATTTCTTGTTTCACTTAAATATTTTTGTTTCTCTCAGGGCAAAAACTGAATTTGAAGTTGTGTCCACATGGGTGTGTCAACCAGCTTGGAAATGGGGAGGAAAAAGAACCTGAGCTGTTTTAGGGCTCTTTCTCCCCAGACAGACAGACAGTGTGGTTAAAGTCATTGCATGTACAACAAATAGAATATTTATACTTGATCTTTTTCTTTTAGTTGTGACATTAAACACCAGGAGCTGTGATTACAAATAAACCAACCTTTTCCAAGGATTCGCTCTGCAAATCTTCTAAACTGCTTGACTTTTTTTTCTGTGGAAGCCTTGAAAAAGGGACAGGCAAAAAAGCAGCAGTTAATACAACACGGTTTGTTTGCATATCACCAGTGTCTCATGCCCAACAGCTGCATAAGCCACAAAATGTCTGCATAAAACACAGCTCAGAATTCAGATATTTGTTTGTTTTATTGTGTTTTTAGTCTGAAAATCGTGGCATTGAG
Organism: Irena cyanogastra; assembly: GCA_013397155.1. Taxonomy (NCBI): domain Eukaryota; kingdom Metazoa; phylum Chordata; class Aves; order Passeriformes; family Irenidae; genus Irena; species Irena cyanogastra. The sequence goes on from VWZV01010786.1 coordinate 87,002, forward strand.
AACTGCGATAGATGAAGGCAGAAAGAACAACAAGGAAACCAGCAGGGAAAGGCAGCCAGGCCTTGCATCTCTAGATGATTTTAGAAACTCTTAACAGGCACAGCAATAACTCTCTGTGAGCAATGTGCAACTTTTAGGGATTTCAGAAAGAAAAATTGTTTTACATTTCAATGAAAGTTCGTTCTTACCTATTTGTGATTTCCAAAGATTCTTCCTGCTGAGAAGTTAAATTGCTTGCAGGTACTGGAATGCTTCCACTTTAAAAAGAAATAAAATAATATATACTATATTATATATAGAAATGCTGATTTATTCCTATAATTTAAACCTGAAACATCTAAGCATTGCAAACCTCCACGACAAGCACAGCTTTCACAAGGGCTCAAAGCTGCAGCAAAGCCAAGAACAGAAGATGCCAACAGTTAAACAGTATTTAGTGTAAATAACACAATTTAGCTCCACCCGCAAGAAACACAAGGAAGAAAGGTCTTGCCTGATTTCCACAGCTTTGTGTGGCAGTGGAGGGAGCACAGCTGGTGACAATTCTCCTGCAGGGGCCTGGGTAAGATACAAGAGTTTCAAGCCTGTAGCTCTGGTGTTTTCTGCTGAATTTACTGTGCCCATACCAAGAAATACAAAAATTGGGCCAGGGCTGAACCCTCATCTACATTACTACACAGAAATCAACAGCAAAAAATCATCTCTACAGCAGAAGCTGCTTCTAGAACATCTGTACCTCTGTTTTCAGTAATTCTCCTTGAGAGTTATTCAAAAGATTCCACTTCCTTAAAGTTGGCTCAAGTTCATCTTCACTGCCCCCAGGGACAGAAGAGCCTGAAAGCATTAGAGAGTAGAAGTAGGAAGGGGGAGAAACAGGCAAAGTTTGCTCTCTGCAGTATCAGCTCAATAATCCAGAGCATCATGGCTTGTTCCTTGCTTCTTTGTATTGATTTACTTCATGAATGTTCAGAGAGAGATTTACTCTCATTCCCTATTTTGAGTGTTAAATACATTCACTCTCCTTCCATAATTTTGTGTGTTAAACACAAGTTTCCATTCTGCCACACAAGGTTTAAAAATATTGTTATTGCTTGTTAATGTGATTGTGTGCATGGAACAAAACTGTCTTTTCAGAAGGTCAAGTTTCCCAGATTAAATTCAGTGCTGAAAATTATGGTGGCAACTTAAAATGAGATTGTCCTAAAACCCACTCTGCTTCCTACAGTGTAAATGAGAAATGGGACAAAGATTTTTTCCCCCCTAATTCTGAAGTTAAATACACAGAATTGTGCTGCAAAGCAATGTGGGTTTTCAGTTATTCCTTCCAAACAAAAGTTGTCTCATCAGCTGTCAGGGTTTTCCTTGGTGGAAGGGAAATGTGTTCTCCCTCTCTAGGATCATTTTATGCTGTGAAACATGGCTGGTGGTCACAGGTCATAATGGTCACAGGAAACACCACATAAACTAAAAATAAAATCAGGAAATTATTCACAAGATGTTTTACCATGAGCTGCAATCATTATGTCCTTGACCCTCCTGTACTGGCTGAGCAGTAGTGTCAGCTCTTCTATCCGACGGTCCTGTGGAAAACATTAAATAAATCAAATTACATTTAAAAGCCTTCATTTTTAACTGCAGAAACACTTTACTACACCTCTGTGATTTTAATGAAAACAGGCTCAGTCTTTCACATGCCTTGTAACAAAGGTTATTTGCCTTTGTACACAATATTTGCTGGACAATGTGAAATTGTAGATGTAAGGAAACCAGAGGAGTTTGGCTTTTTTTGAGAAGTAAATGTTATGAGCCACATTAATGTTCTCCAGAATTAATGTTTCCCTGTCTAGATTTCCCCCTTGCTAACAGAAATTTTTAGGGATGCATATTACTGTCTATGTGATCATATATTGGTGTGCCACCATCCAGGAAAATCCCATGGCTTGATTTATTACCACAAAAATTACATTCTCCTGAAGAATGAATCTCCTTCCTCATTTAGTCCTTAAAGAAAGTGTTATTCAGAATATTTCAGAGATTCAAAACCATCATTTCGTTCTTAACACGTAGAACAAGGATTATTTTCTCACCTTTTCTTCGTTTGCAGCCAATAATGTCTCCATTCCTATCTTCAACCGCTGAACTTCTTGGTCTGAAAATGTTGTAAGAGAAACAAGACTTGCTGTGTTTACTGTAAATAGATGTTTTGTGATACTCTCCCTATGTTCTTACTAATAACCAAAACCATGTCAGTGGCACGGCCAGTGCACTACTAAACTACATTTAATGTAGATTTTTTTCAGAAGCTGAACTATTAAAAGTGTTGCACAGCACAAACATCCTGGTTTTGCTTAAAAAAGACTACATAACACTATTTTAAATTATGAATGTCAAGCAATGGAAAAGAAAAGAAACACTGAAGCTTATTTTGCAAAAGATGAGAGTGTGTTTGCTGTTACATACTTAAGGAAATAATTTAAAGTAGGATTGAAAATATATTCCATCTGGAAAGTAGTTAAAGTACATCCATGAACTTGGGAACGAAAAATAACAAAAACTGGTTTGATACAAGGAAATTCTGTAAAATGTTATTTACTTAAATGTTTCAGTATGGGCAACTTGGTCAAAATCTACATCACAAGCTCATGGAGAACTTCCTCACACACAATTTACAGCTAGAGGTTGCCCAGTAATGTAACAGCCAAGTCAATTAAAACACACTCTCTGAAAATGTATGAGGTTGTTAATCACATCCTAATTTTGCTGAACCAAATCTCTCATTTTTTTCTACACAAGAGTCCCTGCGAGTCTTCCTGAGTAAACCAAGTGTGATGGAGACAGATCTTGAAATTGTTTCTCTGTTGTAACTACCACTCAAGCTATTCATGCTTTGACATTAAACCAGACACAACTGTTCCCAAAAAACCATGAAAACAGATATGGCAGCAGACATGAAGGGAGAGAGGGGGAAGAAAAATCAACATTGCCAAAGATCATCTGTGAAAAAAGGTTTTACAAATGAATGTTGAACACATAATGTCATAGCTAAACTATTTGGAAAAGCTGTAATTAGTTTTTATTGCAGGGATTCTGGAAAGTGCACACCTTGCAGTGATTAAGCTTAAAACATGTAAGTCAACCTCACAGGCATTTTCTCAAAGAAGAGACACAGGACATGCACAGGCACAGCCAAATCAAAAACTAAAGCCAGCAGGCAGTGGGCAAGCACTGGGGAGACTTTTTAAAAAATCACAGTCCTACTTAATTTTCTTTATAAGTATTAGACTTCAAAAACGACTGCTGTCAAGGTAGATTTAAGCACACTGAAGCAAATTTTACTTACAGTATTCATTGACATCGACAAGTATGGGGACATTTATTCAGACTTTTTTTTTAAATTTAATGCAGTGACTAAAAAAAATTAAAAAGCCTAAATTCTCCCCTCCAAAGAGAAAGGCTTTCAATTAAAGCTGTCTTTCCCATTATTAAATGGGGTTTACATACATGCAGATAAGAGGGGGTAATTGTTAAGTTTTGGCTCTGTTAACCTTGACAACGTCCCTTTGAAGTCCAACAATTTGATTTGTGAACCTCTGACCTTTATTTCTGCAGTGAAACCTTACTGAACAGGGAAAGGAGCTGTCTGCCTGCTGCAAGCAGTGAAAGCAGTGCCTCGTGTGTATTACAATTAGACAGGCAAATCTAAACAAACAGGGAATTATTGCTGCAGAAGGCACCTGAGTTAACATTGGTGTGAAAGGAGCAGTGAGGTAAAGCCAAAAGGGAATTGCAGGGCTTACGTTTTTCTTTTAGCCTTCTCCTATAAACTTCCTCTACGATGGTAAGTGGGGAGAGTCAGATAAAGTATGTAGAAAAAGCACATATTAGATCAATCTTGCAATTTAATTAGGATATGCATTCTAGCGTGCTACAAGTACATTCACATCATTTTTCGACTTTGAGAAGATCACCTAAAATTCTGATAAATCAGTAAGTTATTTTGTTTGTTTTCAGAAGGATTGTTACTGTTTCCATTCAAATCCAGTCTGAGTGCTTTCCTTGAATGTAGCCCACAGATTTTGAAGAGGGTTTGATTCTTCTGCCACTGGAACCAAGGACAGTTTCACCACACTTCTAGAAGCTGGATGCTGCCAAGCTCTAGATTTACTGCCATACCACTATCTTTCCTTTGAAATACCACAAGTTATTTGGGAATCTCACAGAAAACACATGATTCTATTAGTAGAAGTGTTCCTCTACCAAGCACTGCTGTTAGATAAACTAATTTTCTGGTTAGACATGCAGTTCTCTACATGCACAAGCTCTGCAGCTGAGTGAGATCACCACCAGGAGATGTTAAGGCACTGCTGGAATGAACCAGAGGAGGTTCTTGGGAAGCCCTGGGAAGGAGGAAGCACAGCACATGGAAATTCACATCCCAGTCAGGGCAGCCTTGGGAAGCCTCCGTTACACCCACAGAAGCTGTTAGGGCAGCAAAGCTGATGCACACAACACTCCTGCATGGGTGAGTGTGGGTGCTGCAGAGGAAGAATCCCTAATTCCATGTTCCCCTGGCCAGCAGCTGGCAGGAGCCCCGGGGAGTGAATATTTCAGAGAACTGTGGCACCACTGGTTGAGACCAAAGGCTAAACAAACTGGTTTGTTTGCCACTCTGTGTCAACAGAAACAACCAGAAACCTGCAACATCAGAGAACCCCAAACCAGCAGGGACACTGAAAGTCCCTCTGGTGCAAACTTTCATGGGACAGGGAGTCTGAATGAGACACAGCCATGAAGAAAGGAAACAATGACTCTTAGGATGTTTGGACACTGAAACATTAGGCTTAGCTACTACCATGACCTTTTTTTTTCCTCCCTTAAAAACAAGAAACTGTAAAGATTTTTCAAAGAAATTTTCAATGTATGCCTGAAAAATAAATTCCCATTGAACTACAATGAGTCTTTACAATTATAAATAAAACACCAACAGAAAAAGTTTCAGGGAGGAAACTGAGTATCCCTGAGGATACTTATTTCAGCTTGTGCTGCCTCTAGACTGGAATAGAATTTCACACATTAAAGGTCTCAACTCTACCAGAACACAGAATGAACTGACACTACTTTTCCTCCCACAATAAATCTTATGTCCATTTTTTTGTATCTCTTTGAAATCCTGCACCAAGCTGCTACCAAAGCAAAGTTACAGTAGGGTTTTGAATTTTTAATTTTGTTTCCCTTCCTCTTACCTCTTTCTGCCACTTCAGTGTACGAGGAGGTCCTGGAGAGCTGACTCTGCAAGCGTTCTATCTCTGCATCTTTGAGAGCCAGCTGCTCCTGGAGCTGGGCTATCTCAGCCTGAAAAAGAGCACAGCAAAGTCAGAACAACTTCCCCACCCATTGTCTGTGAGTCTTTCCCAGGACTAAGAAAATGTCTGAGAGATTGAGGTCAGTCACCAGCTCAGGGTATTTCACAAACACTAGAACAAATATACATATTTATGCTGCTATTGCTATTAGAGAAGCTCATCTTTCCTGATGAAATTAGCTCTTGGAGAAGACAGACTAATATTTTCAAGGATTTTTGTAAGAAAGAAAACTCTGGAAAGCTCTCAATGCTACGAAGTTGATCACATAATAATAATGACTATTATAGGCAATTCAAACTTTGCATGAAGACCTCTAAAAGATATCAAAAGATTTTTTAAACTGGTTATTTTTAATCCTAGTTACTACTTATTAGTATAAGTGAGAATCTATTAATGCTGAGATTTCTCAGCAAGATAACAAAATTGTTTTTCCTCAAAACTGCAAATAGGATATAAGGAAAGCACAGCCTGGAAAACCACCACACACATGCAGCAAAATACCATATTCCTTTACATTTACTAGAGATTTAAGGCTGCCACGGGATTTGGATAGAAAATCCCACATGAAAAAGTTCAACAAGACAGAGGGAGAATAATTCTGTGATTGCTCAGCTTCAAATGCAGTGACTCTAATCTGGTTTTTGTGTTTAAGAGAATAAAACAGTTTTCAGAAAACAGCTAACAGTTTTCTAACACTTTCTTCAGAGTTCTCAAAACCTCTGTGTGTCAACATTCTGCATTTCCCCTGTAAAAGCACACCAAGCCTCCTTGCAGATGAAGGACAAAAAAAAAAAGGCGGGAGGAGGGGAAGGGAAGGAAAAAAGCAAACAAGGACAAAAAAAATCATGAATGTGACCAGTTTCTCAAAATATTAAAATAAAGCAGGAAAGATGCAAAACACCAAACAACATTATCCAAACAGGGAGAAACACGGATTAATTAACACACAAACTTATTTTCACCGGGAAGCAGAGTTTGGATTGCAGGATAATGTCACTGCCCTGCCTGAAATTCCACGTGGAGTAGAAGAATCTGCCTTGCTGCATCTCTGAAGGGCTCCTACACTTCCCACTGACTAATATGCTTTTTATATCCAGCCATGGATATATTCCAATTTCTCATCTAAGAAGCTGGAACAACAGGAAGACAAAAGCTTGCAGACCTCTTAATACCAGATCTGGGTTTGCCTCCCCTGGTCTACTCAATTTCAGAGCTCTTTTAAAAGCTCTCTTCTCCCTTAATGTCTTATTCCTGTCATCTCTGATTATTTTTCTGCTTCTTCTCTCTTTCCTTGTTCTTTTCTTCCTTTCCAGTCCTGCATCTTCTCTCCCTCAGTGGGTTTTATGATTTTTCTTTCCTTTTTTCCTTCTGCTCCTACATTTTCCATAATTTCTATCTGTCTTGGCAGCTGGCCACACACTGCTTGAGAAAATATTTTCCCAAAGACTGTTCATCTCCACCACGTCAGAGAAAACATTTTCATGGATTGAAGAACTATTATCTTAACTAGAAAAAAAGACATGACAGCAACATTCTGTTATTCATCCAAGAATTCTCAAAAGAAAGAAATGCTAATACAAATAATAGCTGTTTGTCATGTCTGGATCAAGTTATCAAGCATTAAATAGAAAATTCAGTTTAATAATTTGAAATGTTTCTCCAAGATTCAACCACAAGTCAAGAGTCAGTCATTCATATCAACAGGGATTATTTCACAAATGAAAGGAGATGTGATTACAGCACAAGAAGGAAAAATTGTACCGTGCTTTTTAATCTAGTGGAAAAGGGCTAAAAATTCAAACCAGAAATAACCGCGAGAATGTTCCACTAGAAAAATTAATTACTGGGGAAAATGATTAAATGTTGGACATGTCAAGCTTCTCCAGATTATGATCCAACAGCTTTGCAGGAGTCAAGGTCAACAAAAGTGCAAGACAGCCATGCAGTGTGATATACCCAAAGTCAAAGCAGATGATCTAATGGTGTATTCTGGGCTTAATGTCTATGAAAACAAATTCCATAGTAAGCAAACACCCAACAAACTTTGCATGTCTCTTCAGGCTGCAAAGTATATCCCACAGAGCTTATCACTACTACACAAATCGAGGCCAGGAAGCCTTCAAAGAGGCCTTTACTCTGAGCAGCTCTTTGCAAGTCAAAATGCCTTTTGTGGTTTCCTAGAATAAGAGCTGCAAGAAGTACCAGACTGAAAACTGCATGGGAGGAACAAAAGGCACAAAGAAAGCTACAACACCTTCAAATCAAGGTGTTTATTCCAAAGATGGTTAAAGAAAAGTCGGCTTCACAGGTACCCTGCCACAAGGTAAATGTCAGAAAAGTAAATATTGAGGAGAAATGGAGCATATCCTTTCTCAGCTGATAGAAGACTGTCATTAGAAAATGCCAAGGGTTCTGCTTACTTTAGTTGCTTTCAATTTCCACTCGTATTGATTTCTTTCATTTTCCAGTTCTTCCACCTTAATTTTGAGGTGTCTGAGTTCCTGCAACAAACCCTGCAGAGGAAGAAGGAAATTAAAGGTAAGGTTTTTCTGGCAAATACTGATTTTTCACAGTCCTGAATTACAGCTCATGCATGAACCACACAGTATTCAACATTGAACTGCCACACTGAAAACTGTGACCTGCTCTAAGAAGCTGTTCCTTAAATGTCCCTTCTCCCATGCCTTGATAGAATTGTATCTTGCTCATTCTAAAGGACAATATTATTAAAACTTCAATGGAGATCTAACAAGACAAAATGTTTTAAAATGAACTGAGGAAAGGGAAAGTTTGGACGAGTAACCCAATTTTGGACTCCTATGCAGGACATACATTAAGCACCACACTAACATCTTGGATTATGTGAAGATTTATTTAGAATGACTCCTACATTTGACTCTCAGATTATTTTTCCAACCTACAGCCTGTAGTTCTAATAGTCCATTAAGCAGTTCCACACAAAAACAAGCCCAGAAACAACAGCACAGTTTTCAAAATAGGTGTAACACACAGAATAGTTATTTTTATAATATAAACCTATGAGAGAAATTACTGAAAAACTCCCTCACAATACAAGCAGATTACTTATGAGTTCTGGACATGCAAATTTTAACCAAAGAAATGTAGCAACAACTTGATTTGAAATCAAGTATTAATTTTTTTTTTCTAGGCATACCATTATCATTCCACCTTCAGTGACGCGAAGCCATTTATGCAAAGTAGCTTTTGTTTTGCCATGTGACATATTTTTTATTAAATACAACCAGTATCTGTTGTGTAAATTCTGATACCTGCTAATGTCAGGGAATAAACAAAACCATGCTGGATCTGCTATTTTAAAAGTACAAGCAGATTATTTTTATTATGGCTCTTTCCATTAGAAAAAGGAAGGGTACATGTCAGAGAGTCTTAGCTGAATTTATTTTGTACCTGAGTCAAGCTTTTAAGATATCCAGGAATCAATAATCTGTGTTCAGAGGACTGGTCAGGCCACACCATCAAGCACAGCTGGGGTGGCATCATCATGAGGAAAAGTAGCAAAGTACCAAACCATGCCAGCATGCTGCACATCAGACAAATCTCAACCCCCAAATCCAAAACACCCATGCCACACCAGCACAGCTGACTTACAAGCGAAATGGAAACTGTGAAAAATCTGAAAAAGGTGATTGGCTTTTACAGATTTCTGTGCCTTGGTAGACAGCCACCAATGGTCACCAAATTTGTCCCAGTAATTGGGGCGGAGAGTCTGGGGTGAGATTTTTTTTTTCTGGTCATTTTTTATGGCACTCTCACTCTTTGCTAATGAAAGCCACAAACATTAATGTCAAAACATTCCCAAGGCAGCTCTGGTTAGTGGAATTTAGTTTCTGCAAGAGAGGAAAGAGGCAACACAGAGGCTTCTGCCAAGGGGAGCTTCTCGTACTTCACACCGAGAACAATTCTTCTGGCCCAGAGGCTCTACTGATCTTGCCACAGATTGAGGACCATTAGGGGTCAAGTCTGGTTTCCTATCTTGAGACTTTCTTTCTTGGATCCTACTATTAATTTCCAGCTGCAGTCTACACATCTGCTCCTGTAGGTCACTGATCAGGTTCACTACTGACTGAAAACATGGGAGGAAAGGGGGAAAAAAAAAAAGACAAAAAAAAAAAGACAGGTGAGAAAAAAAAATGGTGCAAAGAATATATTTATACAGTTGTAGCACAAAGAACTACGTGAGGCACATCAAAGGCAAACTGAAAAAGACAGATTATGTGTTTCCTTTCTGATAAAGTATATGTAAACGAGTATAAACCTGGAATATTGCACAAAGCCACAGTTTACATGGAGAAGAATCTACATTCCAGACTAATTCATGATTCTGACTCTGAAGTTTAGATCAGAAACTTTTTTTGGAAAGTTTTACAGTCATGTGAAGGATAATTTGGAACATATTTTAATATGCTGGCTTAGAGGTATACTTTTGCTGAAATGGGACTTGATTGCATTCATTTGCACTTCCAAACCATCCAGTAGGAAGAAACTGCAAAGTGCTCAGCTGGGGCCATAGCCTACTCTATCATAATTTATACACAGAATTCACTAGCAAAGTAATTCTGTTGCCAGGTCTAGCACAAAGCAGAAAAATAACTCCATTACCTCTCTCTCTGTCTGGGCAGGATCTTGATGTGGAGGAGGAGTTAAGCAACAGAAATCAGGAGGATAACACAGAAGAAAAAGGAATTATTTTGAGGTGCACCAGTTTGCTGGTCAGCTTCTTGGATTTGTGTGTATCAGTGATACACACACACAAAAATTCAGCTTAGAAAGCAAACCAAAGTCAAGGATGAAAATCTATATGATATTTCACCTAAATTCCCCAACTCTGTAGCCAATAGCATGGAGTATTTTTTCAGGTATCACAAGACTGAAGTGCCTTTCTCTTAGCTTTCATGGACATTAATAACATAAGTTTTGTGGTTTCTCAATCTCCTCAAGTGGAACAAATTTGAGGAGCTTAATCCATCTTTCAAAATAGAGAAAAAGGTTTCAGTGGACAGAACAACAGATGATGTGGCAAATAATTTTTTTATTATTTTCTTCATTAGAGTTGCCAACAATCCTCCTGTAACCTCAAATCTGGGGTAAAATCAGGAGTAGATCTAGGGAGCAGCAAGGACAGGGCAATAACAGCATCCACAGGCAACTTAAAACATTCACAAAGATTCACCTAACTCATACAAAAGAGTTTCACACATTTGAGTGTTTTCCAGCTCACTGTTTAAGGTGAAATTCAGAATAGCCATTACATACATTTTACTTTATCCATATTATGCTCAATCAGGATCACGATGTCTGATGCTCATTCTCTTTCATCCAACAAAACTTTAATGGACATAAATGAGGATTGGATTTTTTTTTTTTTACCATCCTCTCCACGATCAGGCACCTCCCAGAGCAGCAGAGCTGGGGACTGGAACTGGCAGCACACTCACATCCACCTCCCTCTCTCTCTTTTATCCCCAAGGTTGGGTCTGAGCTCCTCCCTGGCAGGAGCTCTGCTAACCCACACCAGCTTCTGGAGGGAGAGGAGCAGCTCCAACAGGATGCACAGATTTCTGAGCACAAACTGGCAGCTGCTGTGGTTGTGGGGGAGTCCACAAACACTTCTGCTGCTGCCTTGCACTTCTCTCTTTTGCCTTGTCATTAAAAAAGGGGAAAGGGAAGCACTCTGCACCCACAGACCCCAAAGGGCCAACTTCACAGGACAGAAATGGCAGAAACCCTTATCCCAGTGGAACTCCAGCTCATGCCTTCACAATTGTTTCCAGTTTCAAGGTGGAACAGGCCTTTTTGAGGTTCTTTCACAGCATGAACATTCATTAACACTGACTACAACACCTTGATTCAGGTGAGACAGTGCACCAGACCCCCCAGAGGGAGTCAGTGCCTCACTGACTTGGGTTTCTTTGGAATTGCAAGTAGCCTTGCACTAGATACTTATTTCAGAAGTTACAGGAGCCACAAAATACTTGCCAGCAGCTCATAGCCAAACCCACAGACTTATCCCATGCCACAAAAGGAAGAAGTAGGACAGACAGAAAGTGTCCTTTCTCCACATTCAGGCAGAGCAGACATCTGGGCAGCCATAAATCTTATGACAATGCTGCTTCCTCACACCTTGCTACATTAAGAAAAGCACATTTTCAAAATTTCTGAGGCTTCTCAGGTAGGAGAAAAGCTACACAACCCCTTCAGGTGAGACTCCAGAAACCTTCATAGCATTACTGTGTCAGAAGTAGGACATTATTCCTCAGAAAAGGAATTAAAATGACAAAGCCAGGAGTGAGATAGTCCATGTACAAGCAGCTATTCTCTTGGCCCATCTGTAATATATATAAATAAATGGCACTTTATATTTAGTATGTACTTTTGAAGAGCCAGAGACAAATGGCATTCAGTGTGAAATCAATACCTTTGAGAGGAGGTTAGAGATGCTTGATAAACTCTTTGCTGCTCACTAAAACCAANTATAATTTACAGGAAAAGGAGCAGAAATAGGGTTAAAGCACTAGAATTTAACTAAGCTTCTAATTTGATTGAAAGCAACTCCTGATAAATGGGATTAATGCTAATCCAGGAGAATCTGAAATAGATACACAAATAACTCAACAAGCAAACCAAAAATGCTGCTTGTCTCCCACACCTTTCCTTACAACACCCACTTTGCTCTGCACACACAGGACTTTCAACGTGCCAGAAACCTAATCACACCTTGGGGCAGTTAATAATTCAGCACACACTCAACACAACGATTCTCAGCTTTTCCATCAGATTAGAATCCTTTTTTCCATCTCAGCAGCAACGTGTCCTATCACTTTGCAATACCACGAAGGCATCCAGGCTGTTAAAGCTCAACTTTTCCACCCAAGGGGGCACACACACCTCACTGCAGCAGCAGAATTTCACAGCTCACAGGACCAGACCTCTCAGGTGCTCAAAAGTCCTGTCCATAAAAATGCACCCAAAATCTTTGCTGCTTTCCAGGAGCCAGGCTGGCTGTGCATGCCCTGCAATAATTCAGGCATCCTCAGCCCCATATTTCACACGTCATGGGAAGCACTGGGAGCAGGCTGGCATCTGTAGCCACCAGGTGCTGCTCAGACCTGTTCAGGTTTTCAGGAAGTTGAGGGTGCTCAGGTGCTCAGCTCCTCTGTACACAAGGCACTGGCAACTATGCCTGAAAGAGCACGAGAAGGGCCACAGGTGGTAAAAACAGCAGCTGCTGCCTCTCTGGCTTGCAAGCTCTGCCAGATATTGCTCTCTTTACATTATCTTTGAATCTCTAAAGAAAACTTCAGAGAATAAAGAAGTTGAAAGCAAACACACCTCAAATGAGCTACGTCACTGCAGGCAAAGTACTGATCTGCAGTTACCACCTATTCCACTAGCAGAGTTATGGAGAGCAAACAGTTCCTAATGCTGCCTGGATTTCAAATCCTCCTAAGTCAATATGGAACAAAGTTTGGTTTGGTTTTTTTTTTCTTTTGGTTTTTTTTTTTTTTGGTGTTTTTTAGTTTGTTTTTTTGTTTTTTTCTTTTTTTTTTTTCCCCTGGTCAGCAATGTATACATCTCAGACTCAGCAATCCTTCTTTCCACATTCCAGGTAGTCCTCTCCTGCTAGCTGGTCCCCTTACAGGACGAAATTTGTATGAATTTCTCTCTTCCATGACTGCTTTCCTTCCCAGCTCCCACCTGCTGCTCACCACCATGATATGGATGTTGCTCAGATGAATTCCCAGTTTCATACTCTCTTTCTTAACCAATACAGCAAAACCAAAAGCTCCTTTGATGTCCAGAACTCCCCACATCTGAAAGGGAGTAAGGGCTGGAATTGCCTCCAGCCCATGATATTATTTTGCACAGCCACAAGGGGAAAGACATATTTGAGGCAAACGCCCTCCCAAGTGCCACAAAGACATTAAATCCCCAATCTCAGTGCCTGTGGCACCCCTGACACTACTGAGCTGACAGTCTTTTCTGCCACAAAAATGAGGGAAGAGCTCTGGTAGGCCTGGCACAGCCACGTCAGTCCAGCTCCCAGGGAAAGGAAAGGGTTAAGGGAGCACCCACTGCAAGAAATGCTTCTGGGAGGGACTCTGCCTTGATGAAAGCCAAACAGCAACCTCTGAAGCATAATGAGAGAGAGGAAAAGAAACCGCATCTCAAAAACGCATAATCATACTCCTCACTGAATTCCTAGGACCAGTGATATGGGCTGTGCTGCAGGCATGGAAAATCCTATTCCGTGCTGACTTCAGCCCAAAAACTCAGGTGTAATGGAAAAAAATTAAACAAGCTAATGAAAAAACCTCACCTCAGCTTTGTTCTGTTTCTCTTCGTATTCGCTCTGCTCCTTTTCCATACCAACTAGCTTAATCTTCAGGTCTGAAACTTCAGCCATCAGATCTAATTTCTGAGTCTCGAGAGATGTGCGACTTAGCAGCTCCTGAAAGAAAGCAGAATATTTTCCCCAGTTATTTATGTGAGAACTGACAGACTGCCACGTGTTTTATTGGCAGGCCAATATTAAACCCTCAGTTTGAACCTCACTGCATTTCTCAAGTGCTGCAGCTATTTTCATCTAAATGTTCTGTGTTAATCACCAAACCACCGTGTCCCACTCCTTATTTCAAGCAAATGTGTGGCAAAGTTAATCCCCGGGCTAGACATGAAATCAAAAACAATATTGAGGCTGAACAAACCCAAACCTACACAATGGCACATTACAAAAGAGTTGGCACCTTTCTAAAACACTCACCAGCCAAAGTTATGTTTCAGGATTACCTTGTAGACCTTCTTGTCACGTGTCATCCAATAAAGGATGTATTGCAGAATGAGCACCTTAACCCAAACTGAGCAGCAGAGGCAAGCAACAGCTCTACATCAATAAATAGTAACTTACACCATGTTGTACCTGATGGCTTTTGAGGGCTGCACGGTGTGGAGGGAACTGCAGTGAGTGAAATTCCTAACTGGAGTCTAAAAGGCAGTGTCTAAACTAAGAAACTGTAAAGGAGAAACAACTGGTCATGGCTTTTGTTTGTGTGCCCCAAATTTGTTTTCCAGATTGCAAAGTAGACATGCTCTGGATGGAGTCGTATCAGTGTGTTTGGAGAATGGTTAACATTCACACCTTCATAGAACCATCCATTTTTCTGGAAAGCCAAGGCAAGAAACCATCCAAAATTTAACAGAGTGTATTACATACATCAAATGCCTTTGTCACCTCCGTTTTCAAAAATTAAAAAGTCCCATCAGGAGTTTAAGCCTTACTGAAAAATTCATACTCAGTTTTCCAAGTGTCACATCGATTTTTAATGACAGATTGTAGGTTTCCAAATGGTTAAAAGATTTTTTGATAATTCACAAATCCCATTAGTGTGTTAATCATATGAATCACACTGAGGAATCACAGCAGATTGTGCTTTGAATTGCATGGCAGTGATTTAACTGAAGTTGCCATAGTTAATCTGGATCTATGCTGATGTTATTGAGGGATCAGAAATCACCACATCCAGCAGCCTTTTTCTCATTTTTTCCTCTGCCCCAAAATGTACAGTACATTGTATACCATGGCTTGGAGAAGCCACAGAGGTTATTTCAAAGGTTACAGAGTTAAAGTTCATTTCAAAATCTGCTCTACATGTAAGCTATTTTAGTCTGGTGGGGAATATTGCACAAATTAAAAATAGTACTAAACTTGCATCTGTATTGCAACACCAATTATCTAAGCCACCCACTATTCCCAGTGCCATGCCCATTCCTGCTGACATTGGCAATGATAATTGTGGATGGATGGGAAAATAAACAGAAATGTAGCCTCATGGTTTTGGCTTTTTTCTTTTTTTGTCTTCTCTGAATGAAATAAATCCAGCACAATCAGGAAAAGATATTGCACTGACTTTCTTTTATTGAAAAACTCTAAGAGGCAGTCACTTAATGAAATCCCAGGAGGAGCTGCTTTCTACACAGGTGATTACAAATTACAATTATAGTTACAAATAACTCATCTGTCTTCCAGAAAATAATTAATTTGCAGGAGTTTCAGAGGCACATCCCAGTCCAGACTGGAACAGGCTCTGCACAGGTGTTAAGATAGCAGACTACTGCAGGTTAAGGCAGAGTTGAAAGTGGGGGTTTTGGTATGAAATAAAGGCACTGAACATCAGAAAGAAGTGCAGGATGAGGCAACTCTGGCCCCATGGACAGACTCTATTCACTCTTGAGCTTAAACAACATTTAGAATTTTTTTGGATGCTGACATGGTGTTCCATGATATGAGAGGAATATTTCTTAATAAGGCAAGGAGCCACAGCATCACTCTAGGGATTTTAAACAAAAGATCTGTCCTTTGACTGCACCATCTGGCATTACTTCTTATTTTTCCTACAGACCCCTAAATTACCCTTAGTTATGCAGTGGAGAGCAATCCACACTCATTCCTCTCATCCCAAGTTCAGGAGCTCTGTGTGAACAGGGAGGCACTACCTGGTCCAAGAGAACATGAAAGCAGCTGTTTGGGTTTGCTTTGTTTTTAATCAGCTCAATCAAAATCTTACAATTTGCTCTGAAGCTGAGGAATCAGATTCTCAGCTGGAGTAAACTGGCATACATCTCGTGACTTAAAATAGGCAAAACAGCTAACTACCCCTGGTTTGTTTTCAATGGAGCTCCACTGATTTAAAACAGCTGACAATTCTTCTTGCATCCAGAGGACCTAACTCCTGCTTTGAAAGCAAGTGGCGTTTAAAATAAATGTCTCCTCTTGAAACGGGAACATCTGGAAGCAATTATTTTCATCTTCAAGCAGATGCTCACAGTGAACAGCTCATTAAGAATGTGAACCATTTTGCTACAGAGAAATTATAGTGTATTTCAGCGGTATGATGCAACTTGAATTCAGCCAGAATAAATATGCAATTGTAAGAAAAGAAAATACAAATTTATGTTATTGGTTTGAAAGAAAAAAAGAGATAACATAAGACAGGCAAAACGGTAATTTAGGCTGTAGCAGCTTTAGGAGGATCTTAGCTGAAAAATAGAACAGATATAGAACATATCCTAAGGAGTCTTCTTTAGAAACAAGATACTTGCTTTTAGTTTTAAAATGTACTATACATTATACTATGCAAGTGTAATTTATCTTCTGAAAGATCTTTTTCTAAACTCAACTTTTAACTTTAAAAATTGAGGAGGCATGCAGAAGTGATGATATATGTGTACCAGACAGATCAAAGAATAGCAAACTATTTCCAAGCACAACACACTTTTTAAAACTCACACTGTAAATTTCTAAAGTACTTAATCAACTTTTCCAATATTCCCAATGAAGCTGTGGCACATGCTGTATACCTCACTCTCACATTTAGTTGTCTTGGAAATATACAATTCTTATGAAACAATTTATAAGATGTAACATGACAAAAACAGCTTGAAAAGAGGACACTATGATTTTTTAGGCTCTCAGCTGCAAGCACAGAAAATTCCAGGATATTCAGCTCTCCACAAAACAGAGGAAACAATCATGCCTTACACTGATTGAGAAACCATAAATAAGATTTTAGTCAAGTGAGGAGGGGAAAAAAAAACAAAAAACAAACCAAAGACCGTGCTTTACACTTGTGCACCGTACCAAACACAACATTCAAAAAATTCCTTACTTTTCACCCCTATTAAAAGCCTTGAGAGAGACAGACACACCAAGCTACCTACCTGGGAAGCAAAATGCAGCCAGAAGTCCCCCTCATGAGGGCTGCACTTCTCAAGGGCTGTGTGTCAGCTGTGGCAGAAATGAGATATTTGCTTAGCTGGAAGCACAGCTGAGAGCGATGTACGCGTGCAATCGCCGTGGAACGGTGCAAGGCAGCAGCAGGCAGGGAATTACAGCCCTCCAATTCCTCATTTGCCCATTATATGGTTAAGGCAGGGAAAGGACAGAGCTTCCCATAGCCTTGCCAGCTTGACCAGCCCTTGGGTCTGCCTGAGGAGGAGATTCCTGCCCACGTTAACTCCAAAAGATCAAAGTGGAGTGCTCACCTGGAGAGATAAAGCTGCACAGCTTGAGAGCACGCTCTGAAAACCTTAGAGCTCAGCCAGAGCAGCACAGAGCACACTTCAAAATCTGAAACGCTAAGCCAGCTGCTGGCAAGAAGCTCCTGCATGCTATAAACAAGTGCTGAAATTCATCTAAGATCAGATAACTCAGGCAACTGAAAGTTGAAGGAATGGTCTTTGCCAGCCAGCAAAGTTCCCGAGGAGCAAACAGATACACACCAGATTTATACCCTGCAAGCAAGACAAGATTCTGGCTCTCCTGGGCATGGGACAACTGCAAAACCAGAGCAGGTACCTGCTGAACAGTGGTAGATTCAGGTTCCTACTCTGATACAGCATACTTTTAATCCAGTTTTTTAAAAGGCTCTCCACTGTCTGGCACACATTCCTCTGGCCCTTGCACCCAGACAGAAGTGGGCCATAAACTGACAGGAGAACAGACATCCACTCTGTTTACATTTCAGTTTTTATGTGTATTTTTTAAGGCACAAAGAACCCTAAAACCAAGTCCTTTGTACTTGTCAAGAGAATTCACTTGATTGAAGACACAATCGTGTTCACGCAACAAAGCTATCCAACAAGAGTCCCCTAGATTGTGTCAGGAATTATTTGAAAGGCAAAAAGACACAGTCAGACCACATCTAGGATTTGGTTCAGGTCAGGTACAGGAAAGACCCTGCCACCCAGACCAGAATTGTCCTTGGTTAAGCAAACTGCTGTCCCCTATGCCAGAGAGCTGCAATGGAAATAACTATCTGTTAAATAAATAAATTTCCTATTCCTCTTTGCTATTGCTCTGGAATAGCAAAGAGGTTACAAACTAGATTTACTCATGAGAATTACCAACAAATGCACATGAAGGAACTGTGGAGGTGAAATCTGTATGTGCAGAAGTTCACATTTCAGATGGACATGACACAGCTGTCAAGCCTGCCAGCACAGATTCCACAGCACTGATGTGTTCACATTAGGCATGGCTGGTACTCTGTTATGGGACAGTTTAGGCAACTTTATAGAGCAAAAATTACCTCTGCTTTTCCAATTCTACAGCACATTCTACAGCACACTGAGAGGAGACTCCCCCAAGGCTCCCTCCTCCAATTTTTTTTGTTTTGTTTTCTCAAAAACAAAATAAAAAAAAATTCTTTCTTAAAATTGACTGGAAGAAAGTACTTAGTAATAGCACAAAGTAAGTTAGAACAAGGCACACACACACATCATTGCTCTCTAAAATTGGCTGTAACTGTACAATATAAAGCAGTTGATACACTGGAAATGGGCTGTCACAGTATAAATTGTTTTCCTAGGATAATTCTAGGAAGTTTTTAAAATTTTACTTCTAGACTCTCCATTGCAATGTGCCAAGGGGAAAAGCAGGTGCTTTTCACACTGGCCAGCCTTTCCATATCCTTCACACATTCAGCAGCAGGACAGACACCCCACTGGAAGGTAATTCCATGAAATTAAATTTGTGTCTTGCTCCCAGCCATGTTCCAGAAAATTTTCTGTTACCATTTACTGTGAAGGATGACCTTGTTTCTTGGCCCAAACCTGAATTACACTTCAGGACTGAATTAAAGTTTTACCACTGACTTTCATGAGTTTTGAAAAAGCCTGCTTCATTTCCTTGAAGGAAGAAAACACAGACACCTTCAAGGTGGAAAAATACTTTTCTTCATTACAGTCTGTGGTGGAGAAAGCATCCTTACAACAGTAAAAAGTTGGGTTTGATGCCATAAACATCACGTTATCTGTACCTGTGCACACCAGGGCATCTCTGCATCTCTCACACAGGATCCTCTCATTGCTCAAATCCTCCTCCTGTGTTTTCCTTGGCTGTGCTTCCATGAGGTCAAAGCACATCTCTCCATTGCCCTTCTGCCACACCAGGACCTTTCCTGTGAGCTGCTTGAGCCAGCCATCACAAGAACAGCCTTGTCCTTCTAAAGCCAGGTCAGTTTTGTCCCAGCCATGGAGGAGAAGGTTTGCTGAGCACAATAGGCTCGAATTGGCTGCAGAAGCAGCAGGGTCAGGAGGAGGAACAAGGATGAAAGCAGAACTAGACCTTCTCCCCTGTTGCTGCCACTCCACATTCAAGATGCCCACCCAATATGCTGAGCAACCACTTGGTGTTATTTGTATGACTTTTATTTCAGTTGCTGTTTCAGAAGTGCTTCCACGATCACTTTGTAGCAGGGTTCAAAACAACGGTGCATAAATCATAAGCCAGAAGGGAACACCTACACAGACCCCACCCTGACAAGTCTCTGCTAGCACAGATTCAGCAAAAACTACTTTGCAGGGTGGCATTAGATAGCCTTTCTGCTGTGGAACTTCCAGATACCATCATTAGGTTATCTTAAGGTTTATAATTTTTTATTGAAGTATTTTTTGCACAGAATTAATTATGACTCACTCTTCTTATAGTTCTTGAAATTAAAAAGACAAGGCTTTATCTTTATTGTTCCATTTTCCAATTAGAGGAAGCAGCTGATTTAAGTTCACAAAGGCAAAAATGGTTGGGGTTCATTATATTGTAAATAAGGAAGCAGAACCATGAAAAAAATCTGAATTCACACTACACTCCCTCTCAAGAGGGCAACAGAAGTCATTCTGAAAAGCAGGACACCAGCAGCAGCTGCTGGCTGAGAAGAGCTGAACCCAAATCTCCCCAAAACCCGACTGATTCATCTACTGAGACCCCTGAAGCCACACACTCACTCCACTTTTGACAAATTACCTGCAGAAATGTCCACTGGCCACACATCTTTCATGAATATCATGATCACCACATAATCAGATCATTCTCTTCTGCCCAAATCTCAACTCATCCCCCAGAGAGGATAATCTTTTCAACAAGGTGAATGGAGAAGAAAATCTTCAAAATAAATGGTATTAAATAGGATCCTCTGCTGAGACAATAAATGTACAACTTCTCTGTCTGCTGAGAGATCTAACTTGGGTTTCCAACATCCCACTGTCTGCTGGGAGAAACAACAACTACAGCTGCTCAAAGTTATCCCAAAATTAGATTTAAGACTTATTTTAGACGTATCTGGAGATTCTCTGACTTCTTTAGCTTTGGTACAGCCTTTTGTAGCTTATCACTTTAGGATCAGCTTTGTAAGCAATTTGTGCTCGTGCCTAAGGCCAGGCAAGCAGATGCAAACATTTTCACTGGAATGGCAATGTTCCTGCAACATTATATTCTATTTTCAGATGCCTCAATGTTCTGGTATATAATGCTCTAAGTTCACAGTTTCCTCAGAAGACTATCTGGGCAAAAAATTTTAAGTCAGAGAAAGAATAAGCAGCTTTAGCAGAAGTCACAGAACAACTATCTAGCTGTAGATTGGAACAGGGAGCTTCTGCACTCTGTTGTGAAAGCCTTCCTGGAGCCTGAAAACAGCTCTTCACAACTTAAATAATCACTGTTCTTTGAGTTTCACTTCAGATCTCCCTGGAAAACTACATGCACTCACTGTTTGCATTTTTAAAGATGTCCCCTCAGAATACAACCCTTCCCAGCTGGAAACATTCTGGACTGTGTGAGATGGAAGGTTTTTTCAAGAGCCCTTGAGAATTATAAATTAAAATGTTTAGAATGTTTTCTTAAATGTTTACAATGTTATATTATAGAAACTGCTGCTGTTTGCATACATATACACAAGGGTCCTTGCCATAATTTATCAGTTCATAAAAACGCTTGTGTATCTCACACGGACTAAAATGGCAAATTTATAACACAAAATATTTGTGTGGGGAGAAGAACTAAGCTCATTGAGAGCCATATCTATCCTAAAAACTTCTGGCATAGATTTTTGAGGCTTATTTACAGTTTCAAATCTATTTTTGGTATTTATGTATATTAACACTGGATTATTTGCATCTGTAACAACAGAAAATTGCACAGGGAAAGAACTTCGGCATCAACAGACCTGCAAGTTCTGTAAGGTATTTAACTTATCATTTACTCTGCTCCCTCGACATAGAACATCAAAGAACAAAAATTAAATCACATAGCCTGTTGATTGAAATAAAGAAAAAATGTCTTTATGTACTAACTTTTTCATGTCAAAATAAGGGGAAAGCTCTGAAGTTAAGCGAAAATGGTTATAGAACAGAACTTGACACAGTAATTCATTTCAAATTGCTGCTTGTTCAACCTCAAAGCCATAGGAAAACAGAAGGCATTTAAATAAAACTTCTTAATTCTATAACTCCTACATGTATTAGATACATTTAACCTGTCTAACCAGTTACTCAGCCATGTCCAAAAGCACAGCTCAAATAAGACACAATAGTTTCATTTTACATGCTGCCACGTACAGCATTATGCAACCAGCCAGTAAAACTTTTCTGCAACAGGAAAACAAAGAAATATTTATTGGGGGGGAAAAAAATGTGCAAAGCAGGAGGAGAACAATGAAAGAAGCATTTTTTTTTCCTCCCTGTTTTATCCTGTTGCCAAAGGCAGTCACACAAGCAGACGAGCTGACCATGTGTGCTCTCCCCACCTCTGGCAAAGGTCTGCAATCCAGATTTTTACCTGTTGGAGCATTTCTTCTGTAGCATTCAGCTTCAACTGATGCCCCTCAAGACAGATTTCTAAGTCCCGGATTTTCTCTCCTTGAGCTTCCACCTGGTCTGTGAGAACACTCACCTGTAATTCGAGAGGAGAAGCACAGTGCTACTGAACTGACTGTAAATAAGTTTCAATTACCTTATGCATGTAACATCCAAATGCACGTTTTGACAAGAAGTTCCCTTTTAAAGCCCTCAACGCTTTAATATTCTTGGGCACTGCAGCAACCTGCTCTACCAAGACAGAAGTTTTGCAGTGTTACCTCTACTTTACTCCAACCCCGCCCTCTCATCTCCCCTCCCCTGCAACTGTTTTGTTTTGATATAAAAAAGAAAGGACATTTCAAGGAGAGGTGGAATGCTACCTATAGGTAGTCTGGGTCCCTTCATGCAAAATTCTGGAAAATTGGAAAGGAGCAAACAAGAACAGAGGATACTGGAAGTATTTTATGTGGTTTTGGAGCATGCATTGCCATTTTGGGTTCTGTTGGCATTTCACTCCCTAAAACAGATGAGCAGGAAAACTGTGCATTCCCAACCCAACCAATCACTTTATTTCTTACAAGAACAAAACTTTAGTCATAGCTTACCCATCAATAAAGGGTTCTGAAGTTATAAAGAATGCAATGAGTAAAAGGCGAGTTTTAGCTGAGGCAAAGCTCTATTCCAACAAAAAATCCCAGGCTTTGGCAAGCCAAAACATGAAAGCAAAAGCAGGGAGACGCAGACAATGAATCCCAGGAAAAGAGAAACTGCGGGAATGGTGGTACAGAAAATTGAGTGTGCAATAAAAAAACCCAGCAGCCTGAACCCAAACCTTGCAAAGCAAAAAATATTGCACTCAAGCTAATGTTAGAAAGATATGGGAAAAAACCCAGTGATAATTCTTATGTTAAGAAGGACCTATAATCTGTATATTTATGGTGACTATTTATTTATATAAAAGCCTTGATTATTCTAGAAAAATACTACCTAAAACAAGAAAAACAAGGGAGCCTAAGGTGTTTAAACTCCATTTTGAAGAAAACACATTTAAAAAAACTTATATATGCTCTCACATCCAACTCTGCAACACCTTTATTAATAAAACAAAATAAAAATGTACAGTATGTGGAAGTGAAACTTTTAAGATATATCCACTACACAGGTTGCCTAAAACCCAATGAACAATTAGGTTCACTTCAGGGAAGCTGCAGAGGGAGATTTTACCTGCCAACATAATGCCAAGCATGCTTGGGAAAAAAATCACAGAAAAAAAGGAAGAAAAAGAAAAGGAAAAGACTAATTTTTTTCTCATTAAAGTACTGGGCTGTAGCTCAGAGTACAGCTGAACTCAGGATGAGAGGTGATAGGAAGGAGTGGGTGGAGGCAGATGGCAGGGGGACACATCCAAGCTGGGGCAGGAGAACTCTCTGCAATGAAATCTGTTGCTTGTCTACTTTGTTTTGTTCCCATTAAATGAGGGATGATACACAAAAAACCCCATGTGAGGTCAGAAGGCATGAAGAAACAAACTGAATTCTCTCCTTCTATGTGATGCAAGTTCCAGAGAAAGAAAACCAGCTTTATTTGGATCTTCAGGTTAGGTTTAAATGCCATCGCAACCTGGAAAGAAAACTCTGGACGTTAAATGTGACCTGCAAAGGAATTTAGTGAAAGCTTAGCAGCTTTAGAAGCATGTGTTGGGTGTTCCAGCAGCTGGGCTGAGAGGCACATCAGCAACTTGCAGCTCATATTTTCCCCTCTGTCCAGGATCACATCTGCCAGACTCTTCAAGGAACCCTGTAGGCTGCTCCCAGAACAAAATCCCAGTTTATGCTACGCTGGCAATTCCATCTTGCCTTAGGAGTCTTGCCTGCAAGACTCAGCCTGTAGGTAATATATTTTCTGTAAAAGTGAGGGGCATTGAATGCTGAGCTAAAAATCCAGAGTTAGGTTTAAAAGTGAGGCAAGACTGGAGTGCTCCCAGCCTCACATTCCCTCCAGACTGCACCTATGGGCCAGTCACTGGTGCAATTCAGCATGAGGAACAGACCAAAGGTGCTCTGTTCCCATTCCTTCCTTATCCTTCCTGCCAAAGGTCACACCCAGCAGCCAGGTTTGCACCAGCAGAGTCCCTCGGGCCACAGAGCCTCAGCTTGGGGCTTCCCTGTGCTCCTCATGTTTGAGTGCCTGGACAGAAGAGCTGGAGTAAACCAGGTCCTAAACCCAGCTCCACCTTGGCATCTTTGCTGTTGTTGATGTCCATCTTCCAGACTGAGGGTTTAGTCTGTCTAATTTGCCTGGGGTTTTTGCAGTTCCACAGCAATGCTGCACAGTGGGAAAGGAAAATGCATGAGTATTGACTAAGCCTTTGTGTTTGATGGGGAGTGGAAGTGATGGGAGAAAAATGCAAGAGAGACATTTTCTAGTTCTGATTTTACTCTATTCCTTCTAAGAAAAACTTTAGGCAGGTCCCAAAACGTGTCATAAAATTCCCTGTTTTGTGCATTTGGCTGGGTATCTGTTTGTGTGGATGAAGAAACAGCTACTGAAAATCTGCAGGACAAAGAGAGGAAAAGCACATCGTGAGCAGCAGCCTGGGACAATCTGCAGGGATTTATCAGCAGCACTGGCCCTGTGAATTCCACAAAAGCTGATGCACAGATGACAGACTGCACAGAAAGGTGGGGAACAAAGGAGACCCTCACAGGTGCACCAGCTCCACCCTCAGCTCTGGATGGAACAGCTGGATTTGGCCCCCTAATTGTCTGCCCAGTTGTGAGCTGATCATGCATTCAAAACATGAATCTACAGTGTGAGAAGTTGTTTGCTTTTACTAATAGAATCAGGTTTTTAGTGTTAACAACCACTTGATTAATAAAAGGTGTTCTAATAAATATCAGTTGTAAAGGGAATTTGTAGGGCACGCTCAAATTCCAACCAGAAGGTTGTTTTTCAGTAAGGTGGGTTTTTTCCTAAATTTGGTAATGGCAATTTAGTTTAACAGTAATGGAAAAAAAAAACATCCAACCAAGCCAAAGCTTGTGCATCAAAACACTTATTGTTTATTTAACAACAGCAGTGAGGCTTCTGCTCAGCAAATGAACACAAGTGTGAGCAGAACACACAGGATAAGACATGTTTACAGAAACCTGTGACTGAAAGCAGGGGGAACACCTACACAGCACACTTCAACTTTGTTTGATATAAATATATGTGCTTGTGATATGCATTTGAAAGCATGAAGGGAAAGGATATGCAAAGAGCATTTAAATAATCTCCAGCTTCAGTTTTGAAAAAGAATGGAATGCAGAGTTTAGTACTAGCAAAAATACACCAAAAAATTTTATTTTTTTAAAGTTGTATAGCATGTTTTCTCCAGGAGGAGAACTTACATGGGACATGGGATCTGTTTGAAAAAAAGGCTTGGTAAACTGAGAAACAGGAAACCTGGAAGAGCTTGGCATGCATTTTACTGTCAGATTTTCTCTATCCCTGTTTCTCTCCCTCTTAAGCTTTTCGAAGATGTAAACAATTTCGGTACAGCATATAAACAGGAAAAATACCAGTTCCATCTACTGGTTCACTAAAAATGGTGGCACACAGAACCTAGAAAATTGGCACCACCCAGCAAACCTAGAATGAGAACCATCATCCCAGCAGTGGCCTGGGACAGAATTATTTTTAATCCCTTTGTCATCCCCACACTTTTACTGCTGTTACACCCCTCTCCTCTACCATGAAATCATTTACAGGGATTATACAGATCACAAATTAATTCCCAATTGAATATCAGCTACATTTGGCGACCTGCTAACATCTGTTTAACAGAAAATACTCTGCCACTTCAGCTGTCATGCACTGAACACCAACTATGCAGACAATATTCCTCTCTCTTTTGGACATACCTGCAGGATGAGCGACTCTTTATCGCCTTCTAATCGTGCCAGCCTTTCCTGGTAAGTTTCATTATTGGATGAATGATGGTTCACCTGTGACTGGGAGGAAAACAAGGGGCTGTGAGAATTTTTACAGTTAAACTTTCAAGCAACAGTTAAAAGAAGTTTTGTATATTAAGCAGTTTTTACAGCATTAAGACAGAAAATATGAAAAAATGTGGGTATAGGCCAGAACTTTATTTCATATGTATTAAGCCTGTACATTAAAAATTGATGTACATTAAGAATGCACCTTTTTTAGCTGTTTTTCTCTCATTTCCAGCATTCAAGAGTGGTAAATGAATAGACTGATATTTTCTAGAAAAGTATAATTTCAATGGAAAATACCAAAACAAAAGCCATTTAATTTGAAATATCTAGTCTCCACAGTCCTCTGCCAAAGTCAATGAATCTTGTATTTACTCTCAAGTGGTAAAAATTGCTACAGGTGTATTATTCCTAGAAATTACTGAAAGAAAATTAGAAGCTTTTTGTAAGCAATTAAAAATTTATTTAAATGATCAAATTCTTATCAGGATCTACTCTAGCCACCCAATCACTTACGGATTCCTAAATGGCTCTAGGGAGCAAAACCTTCTAAAACATGGCCTGTCTTTAACTATTATACCCCACTTCCTATGAAATTTAGTATTTCATATAGAAACACCACAGTGAAAAAAAAAAAATCTGTAGATTTATTTAAGTTTAGAAGAGTCTCCTCGGTTCATCCTGCACATTGAAACATTGTGGGAATGGAGCTGTTTGCTCAGAGCATCAAAAGTAACTGAGCTCCCAGAGGTTGATTTCCCAGCTCCACTGCAGGCACTGCATTTCTGCCAGGGAACACAACACCCAGCCTGGATTTTCAGCCAGCACAGGAATCCAAGGAGCTCCCCTCAGCTGCAGCTGACTGCTCATTTATAGTCACTTGCACAATGGCACCAATAGAATTATAATCCTCCTCCCCAACTGCCCTTTCTTTTTCAACTGGACATTTGTGAACAGATTTTTTTTTTATTTTAAATTAAATATATTTGTGGCTTCTTAATCTATACTGAGACCTACAGGTCCAAACATGAAACAAATGCTGAAAATAAATATGGTGCTAGTTAACCCCAATCAAGAAATCATATTTTTATCCAATCAAAAGACACTTTTCAAGCCATAAAGTGCTGAACTAGACATAAGTGTGGCACTAGATACAAGTGTGGCACTTCTGTAAGTTGAGAGAAAGTGAGCACCCTTGTCTCTGATTATTTTGAAAGAAATTGAGATAATCACAATGGCACCAACAAACAGGAGCTGAAAGATGTCTGAAGAGATCATCTGGTTCACTGTAATTCACTAGGGCCAGTGATTATTTGCAATATTCTTGTTTTGTCTTCTTCTAAACACTTCCAGAGATGGAGCTCACAGCTTCTCCATCTACTCCTTCATTAGAGCACTTTTCTTCTTGCCTAATCTGAACCATCTCTTCAACTTCATGGTTATCATACCACCATAAATTAAAAAATAGATCCTTCCATTCACTTCAGAGACTTTTTACATATTTGAAGATTATCTCTACATCTCTAATTTGCAGGTCCCTCCTCATGCTGTGAAAGAAAATACGAGTTTTTCTGTCTTTTCTTCATAGGTTAATTTTTCAAGATTTGTTTTGTTGCTTTTTATTCTTCAGGATTTGTTTTGTTGCTTTTCTTTTGGTTCCTCTCCACCAACTATTTCCCAACTTCTTCTGAAGTTAAGGGCTTAAGAGGAGACACAGGACTCCAGCTGAAACTGGCTTGACTGGTAAAAAGTTTTCACAGACTCTTGGGCCATATTTCTTTCCATATTAAACATACAGTAAAATTAATATATTTTCAGTCTAGAACCCATAACTTTCAGATCCTTTAAAAATGCTTTTATTTAGCTGCCAGCCTGTCCTTCATTCTGCTTTTACTCTTTGTTTCTGCTTAAATGTATAACTTTGAGCAAGTCTGCGCCGACTTGCATTCTATTATTTATACTCTTTTCCTGTGCATCTGGCTCTTATGTTTTAATCATGCCCTTTAACATAGCTGCAAGGCCCTTGACTAGAATCACCTCTAAATTCAATAATCTTTGTCTTTAAGGATCAACAGGAACACTGAAAACAGAATGCGCAGGTGCTCACTCCACGCCTCACTTACCAGCACTCATCATCAAAAGATGAACATGTTAACTCTACTCAAAATATACTTTTTCCACAAGTTTCTGACCAGTTCATAATAAGTACAACCAGGGTTCAAGACCTCACAGAAATGGTTCTAAATATGCAGGTGTGAGGTCAGCCAGAAGGGCCTCAGATAAGCACAGGAAAGTACAGTAGGCAGAAAAATGACCTGCTAAATAAAAGTGTCTGATTGACGTGCAGCAGTTGTTTGAGCCTCAGTAACTCTTTGTGGCATGTATAAAGACGAGATAAAACAGTGTAACATGAACCAAGGCCAAACCATGTGGATGGCTGGAGTGCATTCTGCAGTTGAGAGTCAGGACTGAGAGGAAACTGAGCAAGATGTCACGTGTATCAGCAGCAATTAAATACAGGACCCATGGCACAAAAGACACAGACTTTTTGCTGACATTGCTCTAAGAACTCACAAACAATAAATAAACACTGGTCATGTGGTTACACAGGTCTAAAAGCCTCAATCGGTAGGATTTCCTATAAAGCTGTTGCTTCAGAAGATCCAGCATTAAAGACCAAAAATTGTCACCTGGGCTCGACAAATCGTAGGCAAATATGTTAACTATGCCTCTTCCAATGAAAGAATGAGAGAGATTGCACAAAACATGTAATAAAGTTTATGATAACAACATAGGTGGAAAGATATGCTAAGGCAAGGTGGATAAAAATATGCTGATGGCAGTACCACTGCAGATAAAAAATCAACTGCGTGCCATAAATACTTTGCCTACTACAGCAATCATAGAATTCTTAAGAGTAGAAAAGAGTTTTAAGATCATAGAGTCCAACCAGCACCATTTTCACCATAAAACCATGTCCTCAAGCACCACACTTACACATTTTTTGCACTCTTCCAGGGATGGTGTCTCCACCATTTCCCTGGGCAGTCTGTTCCCATGTTTTACAGCCCGTTTTGTGATGAAATTTTTCCTAACATCCAATCTGAACCTGTCATGGCATAACTTCAGCCATTTCTCTGGTCCTGTCACTGAATGCCTGTGAAGAGAGGTTGGCCCCCACCTGACTCCACCCTCCCGTCAGGCAGTTCTAGACAGTGATAAGGTCACCCCTGGGGATCCTTTTCTCCAGGCTGAATGCTCCCAGTTTCCTCAGCTGCTCCTCCAGACCCTCCCAGCTCCATTGCCCTTCTCTGGACTCACTCAGCCCCTCAATGTCCTGCCTGAACTGAGGAGCCCAGAACTGGACACAGCACTTGAGGTGTGGCCTCATCAGTGTCCAGTACAGGGGGACAGTCACTGCCCTGGTCCTGCTGGGGACACTATTTCTGTGCAGGCCAGGTGCCATTGGCCTTATTGCCCCCTGGGCACAGCTGGCTCATGTTCAGTCACTCTCAACCAGCAGCCCCAGGTCTTTTTCTCTGGCCACTGTCCAGCCATTCTGTCCCCAGCCTGTAGTGCTCCACGGAGTTGTTGTGACCCAAGGACAGGATTTGGTGTTGGCCTTGTTGAATCTCACACCGTTGGCCTCAGCCCATCCAGATCCCTCTGCAGAGCCTTCCTCCCTCCAGCAGATCAACACTCACAACCAGCCTGGTGTGAGCCTTGTACTTGCTGTGTGTGCACTCCATCCCCTCATCCAGAGCATCAATGGAGGCACCAAACAGGGCTGGGTCCAACACTGATCCCTGGGGAACACCCCTGGTGACCATGCAGCACCATCCACCACCACTCCGTGTCAGGACATCCAGCCAGGTTTTACCCACTGAAAGGTGCACCTGTCCAAGCCATGGGCGGCCAGGAGCTGCAAAGCAATTTCTTGGAGCATCTGTATTACAGTCTCCTATGCAATTTTGGAAATATTTTACTGCCCATCAGATGGCAAGATATAGTAACCTGAAAAGTTTTCGAGAACAATTCCAAATCAGCTGTTACTCCCAGTTCTAGAGAAAGAAAAGAAAAAAAAAGCTTTCAATATTTTTTTTTTTTTGGTCAAAATGCATTCCATCACCTTCTTCATTTTTTATTTAACAAATTTCTCTTTGGAATATGCTCACTGATTTAATATGAAAATAATATTGGAAAGTTACTGGAAAGTTCTAAGTATCACTCGCATGATCCAGTAATTACCGAGTCCTCTTCCAAGAAAAGGGCTTGAATTTTCCTTCTCATGTGACACACACACACAAAAATCAGACTTTGGAGTTCAACAGCTTTGATTTAAAATGAGGATTATCAGAAAAAGTATTAAAGGATATGGCAATAAATGTTGGTCAGTTGATGTTCTCCTTGGGTATGCCTTTTCAGCACCAAGAATTTCCAACACAGCCAGTTTTAAACCTAACCCCTTCAGCTTCTGAAGCTGGTCAGCAAGCTGTGACTCAGAAATTTGTCACAGACACCATGGATCTCACCCTGGGCTGTGGAGCAGGGAGGAGCTGGGAAAAGAAACCTGGCAGTCAGTTAAAGTGGTGATTTGTGAGCTTTTTCAACAAGTCACCCGCCTCAGTGAGGAGTCAGATTATGTCATAACCCTCCTCTCTTCCTCAGCCACGTGAATCACCTTCAGCTGCACTGATAATTGAATAGCCTGCCTGTGGCAATGATAGTACCTGTATTAATGGGGAAGGTTTGGGACATGCTTGGTGTACTGCCTTTTGCTGTGGTTCAGAAGCTGAGCACAAGGAGTGTGGCCAGCAGAGCCCAGGCAGCCCCCAGACCTCAGTGCTGCATTCCAACACAAGAAAATGGACACTGCAGACTCTCCCCAGCCTGTTTGGAGTTGACAATATTTACAAGTGTATGGTCTTTCCACCTCTGTAGTACTGTTTTTGGTCACTAGAATTATGTTCTGAGTCACAAGGAGTTGTGTTGTGATGAGTGAGCAGCTTACACAGTAAACATTTTTATTTGCATCTGACTGTTGAAGCAAGAATTTAATCTCTTGGCATGTGAGTGCTACCTCAGATACACACCCAACTCAATATATGTGCATTCCCTCAGTTACCTGAGAGCAGAAGGAGAAGGCTGGAACATGAAATCTGGATCTATAATTCTTGCCTTTCATCTGAAGGCAATTAGTAAATCAACAGAAGGATTTTTTATGTGCCATTGTTACTGGTTGGTTAAATGAAAGAAGCAGTCACTTGAAAAAAGCTGACAGGGCATAGTCTGAAACTAAGCAAAGATGGAGCTAGATAAACTTTGGTAGTCCTTAAACCAAATGAATTTTAAACAAATATTTTTACTTTATCTGGATAATTTTTCTAAAAACTAATACTTACTTTTTTTCCTCCAGACAATTACATGTCCTAAAAGAAAATATCCTTACAGAAGTCGTAAGATTCACCTTCAATATCTTGACTTTAACGGCTACATCATGGGTTTGATCACTCCACCTCTTGCTAACACAGGTTAAGAATGTCATCCAGAAAAAAAAGAAGGTACAAAACCAATGTACACCAATTTGAAGCCAGCCATCAGCTCTGTGCCACACAGTTTGCAGTGAATATTAGCATTTATATTAATCATTTTTGACTATAACTACATGTCTACACACCAAAATATGGGTAGTACTGTTTTTATTTGGAATGGTGTCTTCTAATTAAGAGTGGGTGGAAAGACAAGAACAAAACAACAGGATGACACAAAATTGTATGTGAACACTCTAACCCAAGTCCCTTGGGAGAACAAAAGAATATTTGTTAAAAACGAGACACTTTCAGGTAGTGGGGGTATCTCAAGTCCCTTAGTTTGCAAATGAAACTTTTAGCAGATCCACACTTGGGCCCTGTGAAAGAACCCAGTATTAATTACCTACGAAACACTTCCCCCAAGCTGCCCAGCACTGCCTTATGACTGTGCTGCTGCCCCAGCTGTGAATTTAAAAGCACGATGTTTGTACATGAGGAATTTCCCCTGTCCTCCCTCCTTGGCTCTGCCCACATGCTCTCAGGTTTTGCTGCCCACTTTGTCCATCCCCCTGGCCATCCTTGGCCCAGCATTTCCACAGGTCATGTTGGCACCCATAAAGTCCAATGGAGAGAACTGAAGAGTGGTGACACATTATTTCAGTTCCATCTAAATAATACTTTTCCCCTGCTGCTGTTTCAAGATGCCACTGTACTCATTATGTTACAAGACTTCTGCTTAAAACCAAACCCTCCATTCTAAACATCTGAAAATAGCAGTTGTATCTGTTGTTTTGCCTGCCTGGACCTCATGATTTTTGTTTTTGTTTGCTGCCCTAGCCCGGTCCAAGCCACAGATACCACACAAATCCAGCCTAGCCAAAGCCTGCAACATCAAAACCCTTCTGGGTCTCTGAAGTGACTTCTGCTAATGATGAAATTTGAGCCAGCTCTGGCATACTTCACCAAGGCTTTGTGGAAGTCTGTTGCAGTTATTCTCTGTTAAATGCCATGTGTTACTCTGAGAGGAACTCATAAGTTTATTATCAGCCAAAGAACAACAGTTTATGACTGAAGGAACTGAAATCTTTTTGTGCTGTAGCAGCCAGTGCTAGATGTGAGACATTGGGATTCTTGCACAGGAGAATTGATCAAGGAACTTAGATTGCTTAAACTTTTTTGGTTTCTAAATCACTTCTCAAAGGAATTTGGGAGCAGACTGCTCAGAGTTCTCCTGGGAACAATGCAAGATCACTTTCAGCCCTCCTCCCTTCCCTCCACATGTGCTCAACCCTTTAAAGAGCTTGCAAGGAGAAGCAGCACTATTGATATTCTCCTTTATGTCCCTGACATAAAGGGAATTACATTACAACAGCAGGAGCATTATTAATTCCTGGAAAATCTCATGCTATATTTGAACACTGTCCTTCTGAACACAGCCCTCAAGCTGATGGCAGCAGACCTTATTCACCTTTTTATTAGCAAATCTGTCTTCACAGGAATGAAATTTCTGGAAGCAGAAGTGGCAGACACGCCGTATCCATGCCCTCATTTAAATAGCAAATTCATATGTGAGCTCAAACTGCACATTTTTAAAGAGTTAATTAGCTTTAACTGCACAGAGCACAGGTTAAACTCACAGTATAATGTTACCAGCAGCTACTTCCTGTTGCCTCTTCACTATCTGCTCGCTTCCCATTGAATCCCCTCCACAGACACACTCCAGAAATGTGAAAGCTTCCACAATCTGATGCAAATATTTGGTAAATTAACTTCAGGATTCTCAAACTCTTATTAAAGACTGACACATCGCTGGTATTTTACACTTATTCAAGAAACTACTCAAAAGTTCCTAATCACATTAGAATTGACAGATATTTTATGTTTATATAGCTAGTAAAAACCCAAGAGGGCACTTGCATATGTATTCATGTGTGTATACATATAGACAGGAAAAAGCACACACAGGTTAAAACAGATTTTAAAAGAATAAAGAGGGAATGTGCTTCTTTCGTGACACACAAATCCATATTCTAATTTTAAAACCAGCCTATTCTGAGGGATCTAGTCATATTCCATTAGTAGATTTTTCTAACACTGAAAAATAAATACTCAGATTATAAAAAAATCTAAAACCTGACAAAAACAAAGTGATTTTTTCAAGATGATGAGAGAAATTCACGAGCCAACTTTTTTTTTAAAAAAAGGAAGACAAAAACAATTTCATGCAGTTAATCTACATCTGGGCAGTTCACCAACAAAATTAACAAAATTAATAGCCTTGCCTTTTAAAAAAACCCCATATTTTCAGCAGAGCAGCAGGCACAGAAGAAAACCACCACCATTTTTACCCGAGACAAAGGCATCCTGAGAGGTCCCATACAGTTACCCCGATGAAGAATCACTTAAGTGGAGAGCTGGTGCAGAAAACTTTTCCCTTTAAAGCACAACACGGTAAACAAGAGCCTCTCCTGTCTTTTGCTATACATTACCATGCAGGATTTGTTTTGTTGCACTGCAATCCCCGGAAGGAACAAGCACTTGCCAGAATCTATTGCCATTTGCTCCAAGTTTGATCCTAGAGTTTCATTTTTAAAGACAAAGACAGCTGATTTTCTCCCCCCTCCCTAAGCCTCCTCCTACACCAAGGCACGTCTTTAATTCACTTCTCATGAAGAAACTCACACCATTTAAAGTCTGAGGCACTGAATGAGTTTCTTTCCACAAAACGGAGAATTTTTACTAAGATTTTGCTAAATGTGCATTTAGAAAGAGAAAACGAATCCCAGCAGATCACTTACCCTCTTTAGCCACGTGAAGTGCTTGTAAATATCAATCTCACCATCCATGCTTTGGGCCCATCTCAGCAGTCACATTCCCAGGGTTAAAAGAAACTTTTGGAAGCGAGCGCTCTGCTTTGTTCTACAGGATGTAGCTGTGATTTCTTTCCCTTTCAACCCTCAACTTCTGAAATCTCCAATGCCTGCTCATATTTTAAGCAGAATCCCCTGCCCCTGTCCCACAGTCTTATCCCAAAGGCTTCTCACAGATGTATATATAACACGCAACTGTATAAACTCCAGGCTCCCCCCCAAACATCTGGTTTTTTTAAACAGCAGATCGGTTTGCAGCAAGAACAATGCGACCCTAAAAACATTAAAAAGATAACTTGCTAAATGATCTTTAAAAAAGGATCTTTCAAGAACAGCATAAATCTGCAGGAACTGTTCCCCTCTAATGCTGAATAACAAGCTAAAAATTATTAAGCTGTCACTGAGAAACTATTCTCAAGTAATGCTTTCCCTGGCTTTCTGTTTCAAGAGTGGCTGGAACTCATTACCAAAGACCCCCTATTTCCTGTCTCTGTTCTACTCCCTGTTTATTGTAACACTACTCAGCCTTCTCAATTTATTTCAGGCTCAGACTAAACCTAAAAATAAGTTCTGCACATTGAATTACTTGCCTGTCCTCTCAAAAGACATTATAAAAGGGGAGGAATTCAAGGACGATCCCGTGAATAAGATAATGATCCCATAAATACTGCTATTGCCAAAGAGGCCATTTTCCATCCTAACAGAAGATGATGATACCCTTCCAAGATATTTGTCTGCTCCTGCTGAAGCTGAAATCTTACAGCATGGCAACTTTTCAAACTTGCAACACCAAGATAAATACATGTGCAACGCAATGCTCTGGCAAGAAGGGAAGTTTAAAGTGTTGCCTGTTATTGTGGTGTCCTCTAGTGCCTCCACACAGCACTTATCTATAACTTCTCATTTTTCCCAATAAACTCCAGTTTCCAGTGTTGTTTCTTTCCCTAGTTCAAAGTGGCTTTGGCCTTAAACCAGGCACCTGATTGTTACACACACAAGGACAGCTGCTTGGGCGATGCCTCTTCAGACCCAAAGGCATCTGTCCCCAAGGAAACTTTGTGATCATCTCAGAACATTTGCTTATCTCCTCACTGCCTTCTGATCCTACAGCCAGACTGACCCCTGGCCTTAGGGAGCCATCAGCCAGCAGCTGGGAAGAGCCAGTGTCAAAGCTGCCTGTGGTACTAAGGTCATACACAAAGGACTCGAAGTCTGAAGCTCTGTAAAGCCTTTCCTACAGGGACCTGCCTCACTCAGGCACCTACCCACATTCCAGACTGGGGAAGACACAGATACGTGACAAAATTTCTTCATGGGGAATGTGAGTTTTTAGTATTTCAACCATTCTTGGTCCCTTTGACCTGATGGAGCTCTTTTGAGAACGTCCCAGAACACAAAGTAAGAGGGAAGGATACAAACCTAGACATTCAGTTCCCTTCATGTGTTCATGATCTGTTCTTACCTAAAGTCACATGACAAGAAAAACATGACAATTTTTAGCAAGTCACTGCTGCAAGTCTTCTAAAGGTTCTGGGTTACCTAAAATCACCAGTAAATGTGAGAAGAAAACAAATGTCTGTTTCCAGAGGCAATGCTACAAGACAGATCTGACTTGAGTTGCCCTGAGCATAGAATATACTCATTTTATGCTGTCTGAAAGTAGATGAGAGCAGTTATTTCTTGAATAGCTCATACCATCTGGAAAAAATCTTAATATATCATCAACAGTGCATTAAAAAAAAAAAACAACAAAACAAAACAAACAACAACTTAATAGAGTACATTTCCCTGTGCATGACAGCCTCCATCATGGCTGACAAGCTGGAGACTGAACAGGGATTGTCTTGACATTAAACATGAATGCCCAACAGTATAAAGCTTTTTTTTTTTGCCCAAAAATCTTGTTAGCTAATTATGGAGATTAGCAAATACATAAAACTTTAACTCACAGCATTGCATATCCCATAATACCACCACCATGGTGCCTTAAATTCCATGTTTCATCCATTTCAAAACATCAGCTGTAAGACTCCCATTTCACTCTTATTCAGGGAAGAAGGAAATACCTCTCTTAAAACACACCACCACTCTTTATCAGCTCTCAGTTGTGTTTTTAAGTTTAAGAACTGCAGAAAAACTGTTACTAAACTTCCTAGTACCCCAGTGTAGCATCTGCATCAGGCTGGCATCCATTCCTCCTTTTAAAAGTATTAAAAATGACAACATACCTTGTCACTTGTGCTGGATACCATGAAAAGGCGTCTTGATTTCTGTTAGTCATTCTTCCTGATTTAAAGGTGAGTGTCTGAATTTTCTGCATCTTATCAGCCAGAATGTTGACAGCATACATTCCAGACAGTCACATGCTCACTGGGAGCCTGTCACGTGCGTTCTGAACTTTACATCCTGCCTGAGCTTTGGCCTGAAACGCTCAGAAACCAGCTGAATGCGAATCAATTGCCCCAGATTTGCTTAGAATGCTTTTCTGTTTCACTGGGAAAGCAGGTTAGCTTCCCTGGGCAGTGTGAAAATAAGGAAAACACGTTGCAATATCAGCATTGCTTCATCAGGTTACCACTGTATGTTTTTCTTGTTTTCAGGAAATTCATGTCTGTGTGCAGCTCTTCCCTGAGCAACAGCTTCTGGTTTGGTGGAGAGCTAAAACACAAAGAAGCAAAAGCTCCCCCACTTCCACTACAGAATCACTACCCTCAAGTGTTACCCCAGAGGGAGACTGATCCAGCTTTTGCTCTCTTGCCCCTGTCAAATTATCTGTTTTCTCCAGTGTTGTCCCCAAAAATAAAAGAACACACGTTATGGCAATACAAATGCAATGTAGGCAGTAAAATATTTCAAGTTAGCAAAGTTGATTTAGTTCACAAGCTGTATGATAACCCATTAGGGTTTGTTTGGCAGTTCCATACTTCCATGGAAAACTGCTGGCTACTGCCAGACTTGATTGGACTAAAAACTCCATTTGCAGAACACCAAAGGTGCCAGCCCAAGAACTTTTGTGCTGATCCAGAACCAGCCAAACCCACTCAGCTGAGCGAGCCTTTACTTTTAGTCAGCATGTCAAATACTTCAAACAAGGCTTGAGGTCTCTTTTAAATAGTAAACAAACATGCTGCAAGAGCTTTGAAAGTGAAAGCAGAGACGCTTTAAATGATCAGCTACACTTCTCATGTCCCTCCATTCCAGACTATGAAGAGACAAGAAAACATCCAGAAATCCTCTTAGAACTGTGGAGGGAAAGGCACTGTCAAGTGTTTTCCCTCTTCTACCAACGCTGAGCTGAAGAAGCACAGAGCTCTTTGCTTTTCCACCACTTTTCCTCCTCTTTCTCCCACCCAGCTAGGGCTCTATGGACACAAAAAATTTATTAGCATTATTTTAGCAATTTTACATTTTATTTTTGATAAAACACAGGTTTTGGTGCAGCACAAACGCAAATGGTCAGTCTTGCTATTGTCTCTGTCCTGGGAAATTAAAGGGCAAAGGAATAGGAGGAACCAGAGCAGTCCTCCAGGTCTTCCTTTCCATCACTAACTTATAGATTGTTCTGGTTTCAAATCCCATCAGCCCCTGAAAACACTAAAAGAGCTTACACTTGCTCTCTTAGGCCAAGAAATGAAGTGTCCAGGTTTGCATCCTCCCAGCCTCATCGGGGGAGCCCAGTGAGGATGGACACACTACCAAAATTTACTCATTCCCAAGAATTATTATCAGCTTTTCCTGCATCTCTTCCTCTGCATGAGTGGGGTGTTTTGTTGTTGGTTTTTGGTTTTTTTTTTTTTTTTTTAAACTTTTTGGTTTTGTTTTTTTTTTTTTTTTTAATTTGGTTTTGGTTTGGTTTTTTTACAACCCTAGTGTCTGGGCTGCTTTGGAAACAAAGGGATTATGACCAGAATTTAAAGTGGAAAATGTCCTCAGCATGCCAATTCACATGTGTTATTCTCATGGTGCAGAAAAATGTCAGGGCTTCAGAGTGAAAAAAGAGAGAGAAAATATGGGAACACTTGTGTATAAAGAACTCAAGCCGTTTGTGTAGAAGACAATGGAGGAAAAAAAATCCCTTTTTCATGGCAAAAATGGCTTCAGGAATCTAGATGAAGTATTTCCAGCAAGAAAGTTTGTCTTAGAGTATTAATTGTGACTGACTGATAATGTCTACGTGACAGAGAAAGAAGAAACTCTTGGAACAAAATTTAAAAAAAATACACTGCATTCTGTAAATGAGCATGTTTGCTTTGCTTGCAATAATTAAAAAAAATAAACATTATCCTGGGAAACAGGCAAGAAATAACATTTTGCAGATGCACAACCAAATAATCCTTTCCCAGCATAAGACACACTCAATGCTAATGCCTTAATTCGTTGATTAAAATCAAGAATCAGACTTGGCTGGAGTTAACCAGGCTTAGATGGCCATTAATTCCCTGTGGTGGGTGACCCTCACCCCTATTCCATGTTGGTGATTCCTGCAGCAGGTGCTGCCATCCCTGGAGCCATTCCCATGTCACATTTGCCCTGTGCTGCCGTGTCCTCTCTGGTCACTGCCTGAGCCACAAGCAGCTCCCTTCCCTTGGTGCCATAAGGAATGTGTTGCTGGTTCTGAGATGGAGTTACTGTCTGGTAACTCATCCACAGACATTTGCACGTTCTTGGCAGTTTCACACTTTCCTCACCATATGCTGAAATACTTTGTCCAGCCCAAGCTCTGCAAGAGCTGTGCCTTTTTCTTTTCATGAAATTTATTTAGAAGAGAAGGTAAGAAACTTGAGTTCTCTGTTTTCACATAAAACCTAAAAAATATTTTCTACTTAATAGAGCATCGACATCACTCTGAACACTTCCCCCAGTTCTATGCAGAATACACTGATACCTAAGGAAAATAAAGATATTTATTTTCATCCTACCACACAACACATTACAATAAGTCAGGTTTAGTTTCCTGTCTCAAATGCTTCAAATCATTGCTGAAACTACCAAACCCGCAATAAATCAGGATATGAGACATTTGGAAAAGGATATTTACCAAATACTTGCATAGACACCAATAACACTACCAGGTAACAGTTTGCCTCTCCTCACTATGATGCACATCAGATTTTTCTCTTCTAAATTTCAGAATGGAAAAAATAGTAAAAAATCCCTCCAAAATAGAATAAGCTGCAGATACACCTTTAAAAGTCCTGATTTCTGATAAGGAATAGACAAATACACTTTTCTATTTTTTTCTTAAGCATTTCATTACTGAGGAAAATTAAGCCTATTGTTTCCAATGTCTGGAAAAAAACAGGATGCCAACATGTTTAGAAAATATGTCCAAAATAAGTGGGGCTTTTTCCCATTTTTAAATGGTCACAAAAGCTGAAAAAATATTTATTTTTGTGTTATTAGCATACTAATCAAAAAGAGAATGAAATAACTTTGTTGTGGATACAATATTGCTATGTTTGGCACAACTAATAAGATTTAGCAAATATCAATACGTCAATCTGTCTATCCAAATTCTGTGAAATGTGAATAGGGGTTATATAAAGAATATATATTATATAATATAATATTCAAATAATGCCTCCAAATCAACAGAGAGACCTTTTAAAACTAAATTTTGTCTCCAGTTTCTCTATGCAACCTCTACACCTTTTCTGTCAACACCACTGTTTAAGGAAACAATTCACTCTTACCAATCTCTCTGTAAATTACTTTATGGAAAACATTTTCCAATGTTTCCTGTAGCTCCACTTGAGAAATACATTTATGCATGAATGTTTGTTAAATGAACACAGTGCATGACATTTAAATCAGTGAAAAGCAATGCAGCTGGAGATTCTAGTGAGAGACCAGCAAGTGAGATGGAAAGGGACTCCATGCATAGCATCAAACACAAGAGGAAAGATGAATTAATGGGATATTCAGCCACTTAGTGCAGAGGAAGCCAAGAGCTGAATGAGACTTGTACAAATGGAACTGAATAAATTGTATTTTTTTGCAATTTCTCTGTAGGAACCGTGGCTTCCTACAGAGTATTCCACTGAGAGCATCAAGGTGTGGATAGGCCACCTAGCTGAGGATTGCACCTGGGGGCAAAATTCATATTTGGCAGTAGAGTACCTTGAAATCTTGGAAAACCTACATAAAATACAGCAGAAATGTCAGGATATTCCTGTTAGAGCAGGAATATCACCTGTCTTCCATGACTACTCTCAGCCTCAGGCCATAACTCAATCCTGCTTAAGCCCTTCTGGTCCCTGCAGCTCAAGGTGGCTCTGTTAAACATTACTGATCATTACAAGGGTGAAAGGAAATGACACTTGAAGAAAGAGATCTAAATTAACCTATCCACTGCAAAATTGTTTTAAACTTCTATTAGTTCTCCACATAGAGGAGACCTTTTTACTTTTTCTGAGAGCTCCTGCAGCAAGCAGTCATAGTCAGAGGTCATGGGGTTGAGTTCCCAGACAAAGCAAGCACAGAACATTGGAAAAATTAGGCTTGGTTTAGAAAAGTTCCTTGCAAGTTCTCTGCACACCAGCAGTTCCACTGTCTTCAAGGCATCCTCTGGTATTCATAAATGGCTGAACACATGAAAGGCACCTCTCTGCTGGCCCTGGTGTCCTGTGAATTGCTCTGAAACACTTGGGGAGCTCTGAGAGGACCAGATTTTCCGGTTCAGGCCATCCTTCTTGCATCACCAGAGAAGGAGCTGGAGCTCTGTGGAGGACTGGGATATTCAGCTCTCAGCTCTGAGTCCTTCT
The DNA here is from genome assembly GCA_013397155.1 of Irena cyanogastra. NCBI lineage: Eukaryota > Metazoa > Chordata > Aves > Passeriformes > Irenidae > Irena > Irena cyanogastra. The sequence goes on from VWZV01010786.1 coordinate 128,181, forward strand.
CAGAAAAAAGAACTCATCTGATGTTTCAAGCTGGCAAAAACAAATGCTTATGGGATGGCTGCTTTTCTAGGCTGTCCCAAGCAGGCTCTGCTGCTCCCTTTCCAATCTAACATGTGTTAATGTCCCTTGGCAGTGGGGAGATCCAGCTATAAATATCTCATCAGAGCTCCCAGCAGCTGAGATCCACAGTCACATCTACCAGCAGATAAATGACTTCAACTGGTCTTGCTCAGAATACATTCCCTTCCCACTCAGCTGTTGCTGAAAAATGCTATTGATAATTTCATAAAAGCGTGTTTTCAAGTGCATGGAATCGCCCTGAACTCAGTCATTTTCTGCCTCTTCTGGACGGATAACCCTGTGAAATGAATCTTGGACAAAAGTGAAACAGAGAGGCCAGTGATTAGGTTTCAGCAGAGCACTGTAACACATGCTTAAAATAAAACTTTGAAGTGACTTCAAAACTCCACAAGCTCCATCAAGTCAGAATTCTGAACTGAGCTTTACTGTTTTCACTCAAGTGTTTGTTAAGATACTGGGGAAAAATATTCCTTGATTTTAACCCTCAATGGAAACAATCTCTTTTGAACATTAATTATGAGTGAATAGCAACCAAGACTGTAAAGAGTTTATCCTGTTTCTGCTAAAAAGTCTCTGGTTTTACCACTAAAAAACAGATCTTCCAATGAAACAAAGCACAGCATATACCATAAAGCAAAACACATTCTATTAAAAATTGTCTCTACCACATGTTCCTCTACTCTTTCTTCTGCTCTTCTCTCCATTTCCTCAAATTGAGAATATTTAGAAGATTTTCAGAGTCAAGCTTCCAAAAAACCTTTGAATAATCAGGAAAATACTAATGAGTTTTCAAGAATTGGCATTTTAAGGCTCATTATGTACAGCTACATGATGGAGTGGTTTGCTTTACATACAGATGTTCCACTAGGAGGAAGATCATGTTTTGCAAGCCTGAAAATGAAGCTTAAAGTCCATTGTGAGAACACAAGTGTTCCTCCTAACTCAAAAAATGATTGCATAAAGGTGGATAGAATAAAACCCAGAATGAACAGTGTGGAAATTCATTTAGAGTTATAAAACTGTAACTAAATACATTCTCTCATAGCTCACAAAGCCCAATTGTCACTGCAGAAGTTAATTTTTAATGCTGAAATTACTATCTGCTTTGTGATAGGTCACGTGGTCACTGGCAATACTGAAATATTTAACAAGAAACATGGATACTATCCACAAATTTATTTTGTACCAACCCTCCCAGGTAACTCCTAGGTCTTTGTGTTGTTTTTAAGGCCGAAGAATTTACAATCATAAAGCCATGTAAAACACTTCAGACATTCTCTTCAAGGTAAAAGTTTTTAATACAATTCTTAAGTAGTTAAAAGTCTGTAATTAATCATGTTTTCTTCCAGTCTAGGTTTGTCAAAACATTTGTGCAGCTACAGCAACTATAAAATCCTTATTCTACGTGACACAGAATATTTCTAAATTCTGTGCTAACTTTGTCAAACCTATTTCATCTGTCTCAAAGCAGAGATAGCACAGATACTGTGTCCAGTTATTCTGTAAACTCAGGAACCTGAATTGTTCACAGATCCCAGACCACAGAAACAAACAAAAAAATGGCCTTTTCAAAGAGAACACCTTTAGTTCAACAGATGCTGTACCTTGGTCTTAGATGAAACACCAAATCACCATTGGCTCCATAAGAAAAAGGAATTAAGCAGCTGCTCTCAAAAGAGTTAATAGGAAAGGTAATATCATGTATGAAACCTGATGCCTGAAGTTTTCCTGTTCTAGACACATCTAAATTTTCCCACATCTTTGGTATTCACACTTAGAGCAGACGGGACAAAGAATATAAACATTACCACTGGTTAAAAAAAAAAAATAAATTAATCTGAAACATCACTTGGTGACATTTCATGCCTGATAAATTCCAGGGTTTTGTGCTATGGACCTGAAGGAAGGTGAAATCAGCTGTAGTACCTATAATCAGCACAGAAACTTCCTGACTGATCAGTGATAAATCCATGGGCCCCACAGCTGGCCAAAGGCTAAACTCCACAGCCTCTATTTATTTATTTGCCACATGAAGTGACAATTCCCAAAGCTGCAAAGCTACTGGGTTATGGGGCCGAGGGGCAATTTTCTGCAGAGGTTATTTTCCCCATGCAGGTAACAACTGATCTCTGGTTTCTAGATGTTACTCCAATAACAAACAGCACAAAGAAGATTCAGCCACTTTCTGGGGTCTGAGCTGCAACCCCAAATCCTGCTGTGTGGCCAGGGCCAGAGAGCTCCAGCCTGGGCCTCAGAGAGCTCTCAGGGCTGCATTAGGTTGTGGAGATTGCTAATGCAGAAGGAGCACTCTCTTATCCCATAATTTGCTTAAACCCAATGCTGACAATCAAATGCTGCTGTTTGATATTATCCAGCAGGAATGAACCTCCAGTCTTCCTTCTCACTTCCCTTTCTGTGGTTTCCCAGCAAAGCAACACAGGGCAGTGGCAAAACACACATCCAGATTATTTTCTAGGCATGCTGTTTGTATTCTTGATTAGCCATGGCAGCTGAAATGGTTTTTGATATAATTTCCAACCACACACTGAAGTGAAGGAGAGCAACACACTTTCTTGAAAGAAGCATACTTATCTGCTTTTAAAAACTTGAAATGGCTTTTGTATCTTTAGTTTCTAAACTAACTAAACATCAGGTTCTAACGTGTGCCTAATCAGGATAAGTTGGGAATATTTTTGGTGCCCATTTGAGTAAAATGTTAGTGCAATTGCTGTAGTCTCTGAAGCTATTCAGTGACAGGCTAGAGCAGCTCTCCAGCTTCAAAGGAAGGTGCATGGACCCCAAAAATAAACAGATGTGGAATTAATCACTCAGAAAAGAAAATCTCTCTCCATTTATAGCTGTTATTTAACCTGTAACAGCTCTAAACAATAAAAACTCGAAGGAATTATTTCACCATCCACTGTTTGTTGCATACATTTCACATACAATGTTTGATGCAATTCAAATACTGCTACTGATATTAAACAATGTTTTATGTAACGTTTCAGTTGAACACAATGATTAAAATAAACTCCAAATCTCTGTGCTCAGTTATTAGTCTAGAATGCTTAGAAGGGACACTGGAGAGCGTGCCACATCTGAGTGGGGATTTTTAAATGATGCTCCAGCATTTCATAGAGTAATGATCACCAAACTGCCTTTGAGGCTTCCAGGGTGAATGGATTCACTGAGATGCAGAGTTCTCATTCTTTAGACCTCCCTACCTCAGCTATCCTGACATGTGACACATATTCAGTGTCATGTTTCACAGCTCTGGGTTGGAACAAAAGAAATTTCAGTATGGGGCACAACTATGAAATACATCTTCCATTTCATTTAATGAGCTGAATTTTATCAGATTTCTTCCACAGAAATTATATGCATGCTTGCAAATTATTTGCATTTAAAAAATACAAGAAACGTCTTCAAATACATAAGATTACTATCCATTTTCAAATAGCAGCAACTCTGCACTACCCTCCCTCGATGCAGAGCAGTGCAATATATTTTAAAACCAGTCACCTCAACATGCTGCACTAGAGATACTCCAAACCACATTTTTCTTGGTTCTGAATCCAGGCTACCCAATTGCTTTGTCAAATGAATACTACTCTTCATACAGGTTCAATTTTACTGTGAACAACTCTGAAAATTTATGCACAAAAATTTTTTATGCACTAAACTCATCTCTTAGCTATTATAAAGATTAGAAAAATCCTTAAAATTTCTGCTGAGGCAAGCATTTGGTATGAGCTGGCCCAAGGATATCTAAATCCAAAATATAACGCTGTAAATGCTAATTAAACACTGCCTACACCTTCAGCTTTCAAAACTGGCACCAAATTCTCATTCCCTTCTCTGACGTGGGCCCAAACAGGATTTTCCAGCCACAGACCTGCACTCTGTGAAGAATGCCAGCGAGCCAGCAGCTGGCAGGTTCAGACAAAAGCAGCCACCTCTCCAACAACATCGGTCACAGCCAGCCCTGGCAGCCCAGCAGGTCAGGAACACCAAACCAGAGGCCACAGGCATGGTCCCATCAAAGTCACGTGCACTGACAAAGCCAGAAGGAAAACCATCAATCCAGGAACCTTTCTGCAGCTGGGGAAGGCACGGGCAGGTTTTACTCATGGGAAGCCACCAGTGGCAGGTTTGGGGAAGGGGAATGTTCTGTTTCTCTTCTTCTGAGGTCTGCCTCAGGGTCTGCTCCTCACCTGGCAAACCTCAGTCTTTTCCAGTGTAGTCAGAGGTTTATTCCCCATCTATCCCAACTGGAATGTCTCCCCTTCAGAATCAAAGGCTTTCCTGAATTACCCCCAGTGCCTGGTGTACAGGATGCTTTGGAGATTTGTAATACTGACAGCAAAGGCAACGCAGCAAGGAAAAGGAAATGAGGATCAGCCAGTCTGGATCTGTCCCTTCAACAGACAATGCCACTCTCTTCTAAATTGGCAGTTCAAAAATTAGAAGTTTTGTAATTAGTTATAAATTTGTTATCTCCAGCAAAAAGCGAAATAAAACAAACCAAATGGAAAAAAGGCAACTTTTTTTGTACTTCGTTTTTACTGTCTCTTCTCTCCCCAAAGGACAAAATAAGGTCTTTTATCAACTTCTGCCACTCCTATATCTGCATTGCTTCAGAAATCAGCACATAAAGCAGTGATATCCTCAGCTATTATTGCTCACCACCCCGGCATCTTTCTAAATATGCAGATTTCAGTTATTATAAAAATAATTAAAGCACGGAAATACTCGACCCAACCCTGTTTGCAGACAAAACGGAAAAGCTCAAACAGCAACTCACCAGATTCTCCTCAAACCACTCCCTCAGACACACTGCTGTGGCCCCTGGGATCTGGTTTCTCAGGGCTTCTTTCTCCTGAGGGTCCTCCAGCATCTCCAGGGCCATCTTCAGATCCTCCAGGAGGTGCAAAATTTGAAATGGGCCCAGGTACACTGATGGAGCAGGTGACACAATATCATAGCCACCATTAGCATACTCTGCAGCTGACTTTGTGCCTAAAGAAAAACAAAATGAGGAGAGACAATCATGTCATGCAATTGCTTTGTAGGTGGCAAATTAACAGGTACTGCACACTACAATATTTGAGGCTGACAAGTTTCACTGCAGGCTGAAAACTTTCATTTCAGGCTTAGAAATACCTGAATTACTCTCTAGAGAAATCGGGAAATCTGGAGAATCAAATGCAAGAGGTGTGTGCATGCATATCAAAAAAAGAATTTTGACCAAGGTCACGTTTGCAGTGTGCAAATTATAACTCCCAAAGTTTATCCCGGATCACCTGTAATTTTCCACAGTTACCATGAGATGTCACTAACTTCTCAGCTACACCACAAAGTCCCCACACTGCTAAGCAACGGAAGAATGACTGATGCAGCTCTTTGACAAGAAACTGGGATCAAAACAGATCATGTTACCAGATCTAGAAAAATATAAACGGCCATGAGCAGGTTTAGAACTCTCCCACAGAGAACAACATCAAAAAAGTTAGCAATAAAAATAGCAAATGAAACTTTTCAAGCTCTATAAATTACAAAAAGTTCTCTAAATTGCACTGTCTCTCTCCTGCCAGTCTTCCAACACCAATAGTATTTTTCCCAACAACAATAGGCACAAAAAGCTGTAACTCACTTTATGGAAGAATTATAAATCATACAGATTCTAGTAGCTCCAAAACTTATTTTCTTAGTACCCTGTGTGTTTCCACAAGATGCACACTAAAATAAGCTCTCTTTTCTCAGTCCTGAACTTCAGACCTTAATTTCATTTAATATGCCTTTGTGTCTTTAAGAACCAGTCAGGTAGAAAATTTCTATTTGCCCTACTTTTAAAAGTTTTTATTTACAATTCATTGCCTCGTGTACATAATAGATTGTACACACGTCTCCATTCATGTTCTCTCTGGCATAAACAATCACAATTTCCCTTCCTGTTTGATTTAATGGGAGATTTTTTTTAGGTTTTTGACCATTCACATTGCACTGGCTCCACACAGCATTTAGTATTCATTAGAAGACTGCATAATTGATGTACACAAGGGGATTTCAATAATCTCCTTGCTATTATTCTTTTTACTCCTGTGTTTAACATAGTTTGTGTGTTAGTACAGAAAGGAACAAAAATCTTCACAGGGTCTTTGACCTGCTAAATTTATTTTTCCCCCAGAACAGATGTATCTAATGTGATGTACAAATGTACAAATGTGTAAGGAATTCAGATTTTCTTCTCGAATGCACACTACTTCACATTAATCAGTGTTAGTTTTCCTGCTGTGGTGATTTATCTACCATGATCTGGGCATTGCAGACTATGTTTGAACCCAGTGATTCATTTTATGTGTAGCCTGATACTCATCTCATGAGTACACCAACACTGGAGGTCCTAAAGTACCTTTTAACCAAATTTCTAATTGATCATGTAATGCTAATATTATTCCCCATGTCACCCAGTTTTTGAACAAAGACAATACTTGGTCTCTCATTTAAGGAATGCTTAATTTTACTCACAGCTTTTGGGAAAATTAATATAATACTAACCAGGTTTTCTTCGAAAACGCTTTCAATGACCCAAAGTAGCCTGTCATGCCTCTGCAAAAAATTGTGTCGCTTGAATTCCATCATAAAATCCATTGTATGGGGTCTTTTTTTACTATTTTGAATAATGAAAAGCCCTCCCTAGCAATTTCGCAAGCCTCTGTAGTAGGATTTTTCTTTTTTTATTTTGATAAAGCAACAGTCATTTTCACTACTGGAGCATTTCATATCACCTTAATCTCTTTTCAGGCTCAGAATATTCCCTTTGATCCTGTTGACCTCTGCTGCTTATGAGTTTATTTTAGTACCTCAAGTGCAAGATCTCATCTTAATTTCTGGCCAAGACCATGTCCAAGATAAAGTTTCTTCAATATCCGGTGCTCCCAAGGCTGCCACACGAGACAGCCTCACCCTGTAAACCAACCTTGGCTTCCTGAATTACTTCCTTTTGAGGGGAGGATCAACTGACTGGCCTGCAGGACTTGTGCTCTCTAACCACTAAATGACATTTTCTTATGTATTTCTATGCTCTCAGCTACTCAGGCCAGCTTGTTTCTGTATCTCCTAAAGCAGATTGATATTAAACTATTAAACTAAAAATAGCAGATTTCCAAATTGAGTGAGGGGCCATTTGGATCATGCAACCAATTACATTTTTTCATTCAGCCAGAGAGGTTTATTCCATTCTGAGAGGTGCACACACAAACTGATGTATGACACTGACTTCATAAGTAGCATTGATTCCTTGGTTATTGTGCCATTTCTCACTCTTTAGGAAAAGTCCATGCCAATACTTTCTTTCTGCTTAGCAAGCACTTTTCACCCTAGAAAATCAGACAAGATTCAAAGCTATTTCATAATCAACTATGGTGGCTACCCCTTCAATGAACTGCTAATTTTAAATATTTATGGAATGGGGAAAAATGAAAGAAGCAATTCTGCTATAGATTTTTTCATGCTCATGTTTTAGTTCTAGGAATATCTTTTATTTATAGACAAAAGAAAAAAACAAACAAACAAAATTCCACATAATCCAAACAAAACTACATAAACTTACAGGCCCTCAACAAATACTTCAGGTGTGAAAAAAAAGCCAGGCTAAATACAATTTAAAACAATTGTTCAGGAGTTCAGTTAATTGTACCAGGTAGATAGTTTATAGCCAAATATACACTTCCATCAAATGTGCCACTGTGACTTTCTCCAGGACAGTGCTGGGAACATCTTTGTTCACCAGGCCAAGTGAGTCACTGGGTATCAGCTCTTGCCTCAATCCTTGCATTATCAGGACTACAACATTCCTGGCAACACCTCCCTTGCACAGAAAACAAGCTATGTAGGGAAATTCAGTGTCAGTAACAGTCACACATTTCACCATGCCTTTATTTGATTTGCCTCTACCAATACACCAGGGAAAACAACACATAGGCACATGGACTGTCATGTTGAAGAAACAAGTTCTATAAAGGATAACATTTCTTAAAAATTTCTTAAGGATAAAATTTGCTTAAAATTTTCTTAAAATTCCCTTAAAGATAAAATTTCTAAAGTGCTGGAGCACAGGCAGAGCCAGCCAGGAATTCTGTGATTTCTTGAGCCTGGGCATGCTCCATATGCATCTTTGAGTTATCCCAGACTCTTCAACTGACAGTTCAGCCTGGCAGAACTCTCTGCATCCTCACATTTTGCAAAATGTTGAATTACTTTAAAACTGGCTTGCTATGGATTGCTAAGGTGGTGCCTTTTATTGTCCCAGCTGCAATGGAAAATGGAGAACTCCTCTGAATGCAACAATAATGCACTTTGTACTAGGTACAGAAATGCAGAAATACAGAGCCCAACTCAGCATTTTAATTCAGAAAACTTCCTGATTTACTGCTAAAAGTCAAATGAATCACAGGCTTGCTTCTCTTATTTGCTTTCCATGGAGTTTCATATTAAGTAGGATTACACTGCTCACCAGATGAACACACCCTGGAAAACAGAAGTGTGTAGGAGTAAATAATTGTATTTCTTTGCCTTGCTTTAACCTTGACATCATTGTGCTGCAAAGTACATGAAGTTTCAGCACCAGATAGTAAGAATTTGGATGTCCTTGCAGATTAATAGAAATAAAAAAGAGATACCACAGAAAATTATTTGTTACCAGTATTCTCTACCATTAGCAGCTATCTATATCTGTGTAGCTAGCTTTATTATACATAACTGAAGAGGGGAAGAATGCAGTTCAAACATCAGAATTTTATCAATATTCAGGAAAAAATGAGTGCAATTTTGAGCTCTTGCAAAAGGACTAACTTTTTCTTGGGCAAGTCACAGTCTTCCTGTACCTCACTTTTTTTTCCAGGGGTAAAAAGGACACAGGGGAATCTTTTGTAGTGAAGTTTATATAATACCCAACACCATGGTTTCCTAGTGTACTACTGGAACACAATCATTCATCATCAATGTTCACTTTAGAAGAGCAGGAAAAAAAGAAAGAAAGGGAGAAAAAAATGTTGAAACTAAGACATTCCAAGTAGCTCCCTCCTGGCCTCCCCAAACAGTCAGTGAGTGAAGGAGCTTAAAGGCAGCTGCACATTATATGTAGGCAGAAAGAATAAAATAAGCAATAAAACAAGCAAAACAACTTTTAAGTTACACATTTCTTACACCCTGACCGTGCAAGCACATTTTTCTCTCAGAGTCCCTTGCAATTAGCAGAATGGCTTCAAAGAAACATTCCTTTTGGGCAAATACATAACCTATTCAGAAAACAGCACTGCCAGTAGCCTGCAAAAATAAGTTACTAGGCACAAGTAAAGAAAGAGGCAAAAGCCCTGCCAGGTTGGAAAACCCCTCTCCTCTCCTCCTTGTTGTGTGCATTCACCCATCACACAGCTTCCACCTCCCTCATCTTGTGTTTGATCTCTCACTTTTCCTTGCATCTTAACTTCTGATCCCCTGCATGCATCCTTTTCATCTCAATTTTTCACACTCAAACTGGCTGAGTTTTTTTCAAAACATTCCAGGTAATGTACAACTAAATTATCAGTGGTTAAAAAGACAATCTCTTAGGATCTTTAGATCAGAAATCAGCAAAAACAACAAAACCCCCTCCAGCAAACACCAAAAACTGCATCTATGCTGGGTAAGGATGACTTTCTATAAAGCTGAAGTACTCATGAGTAACAAAATTGACATCTGACCAACAATGGTTAGAATAAAGTTGTAAACACACATTTCCTCTGGCCGTTCAGTCAACCATTACAGTGCTAGAGAACACATTTTTACCTGAATTTTTACCCAGTAAGCATATAGGTTGTCCAAGTTCTTCCTCTCTCCTTCAAGATTACACAGTGTAATTTTCTTTGAAGCACAGGTTTCTTTTTCTCATGAAGACAGCCTTGAAAATGTGAATTTATGTAAACTAGCAGTAAGGGCTGGACAGGACATATTTCAGCCTCCTGGTTCCTAAACCTCCTGCAGAATGAGTGAAGAGGGAGCTCACACAATCCTTTCTTCCCATACTATAATGCAGAATACATCACAAACAGTGTGTTTTGAGTCACAGCTCGCATTAACTTCTCCTCAAATCTCTGCTTTTAGATCTTTAACTACAGGGAAAAGTAACTATTAAGCTGGATTAGCAGGAAGCCCTAGGAAAAAATTTCCAAGCCTAAAAATGCTAATGACCACATTCAGATGAGAGCTTCACGCAGCTCAGATGATTTTCAGCTGAGCTCTGCCTACAATCACACATGGAATCTTTGAGACAATTTCCAAGAACTGTCTGTAATTTCTTATGCAAATTATAGGTGCAATTACTCAGACTCCTTTCCTACATGCTTCTAGACGCTGAGCTGTGATGTGCAGCAATTTTAGGGACTGCACACACAGCTACAACAAAAAAAAAAGTCTCTCCTACCCAGAAACACAAGCTAAGCAGCCTGGTGAAAAAAAGGAGGATGGATTATGCAGCTGTGATGGAGGTTTGAGGCTGAGTCTCCATTGCATGGGAGAAACAGGACCAACACATTTATTAAAAAATAATCCACAGAATTCACAGTTTAAAAAATAAAAAATACTTGCAAGAATTTTCCTTTTTTTCTTTTTAATTAAACATAAAAAGGAGTGTATTTAGGGCCAGCAAAAGAGTAGTCTAAGTAAAACAGTGTTTTTAGCACAAAATCTGTAATTGTTTGTGATAAGTAGTAGTAAGATCATTCAGTTTGAGAGGAAGTGAAGGAAACTTGTTTCATCGAGATGACACAGTTTTTATTTTTAAAAAGACTCTCAAATCAATTTCATTAGCTTAAAGTAAAAAGTGGACAAGACACAACTTCGAATTTAATGATGTCAAACTTCTTTAAATTTAAATCTTAGAAATCTGTCCACTAGCCTGTTCAACAACTGACTCACTCATGTACAGAAAAACAGATCACATCATGCAAACTACAAAAGGATCTTTGTGTCTCAGTTTTTCAGTCCCGTGGGGTTTTGGCCATCATGGTTTAACTGCCTTTCTTTGCCACATGTTGCATCTGCAGCTATTTACGTTTCTGTTTCTTTTCAGTCCTTTCTCAAAACTCAGCAAAACCAGCGATGATGGATGGAGTTTATTTGGTATAACTGCAATGCATCACTGCAGTTTGCTAAGCTGGTTGTAGGTGTCTAGGACACCACAGTATTGCTGCTGTTTTATGCTAAAAAAACCCACCTATCTCTTGTTAGAAATAAAAAAATTCAAGTAGCATATTTAAACTGTAAGTATTTTTCCATTTTGAATTAGTTTTAATTCCCATTTTCAAGAAAACTTCTAATTTTGTTGTTTTGCTGGAAAGGCAGAAACACTTGCAAAAGGCAAATACATCATTAAATCAGTTTGACTTGGACCTTCAAAGGACCACTTTGCCTTACAGCAAACAACTTTAAACAGCTATTTTTTAGATGGTAATTAAGTATTTATAGCAGAGATGCTGTCAGTGCTTTCAGCTCTGTAAGTTCTGCAGTTCTGCCCTGTTTACAGGGGGAACCCATCGGTCCTGCAAGCAAGACTGAGAGGCTCCCCTCTCCATCCTGTGCTCAGAGCCCCATGATTTTGGGAAAGTGAGAATGGGAAGCGTGTTTGGGCACAGCTGTAGTGACCTCCTGCAAAGTGAAGCACTCAAAATTGAGGAAATTCCAAAGGTCAGGTTGCTCTGGCAACCCTGGGGAAGGGATCAGTAGCCAGAGCTGCACACACACAAATCAGGGCAAGGTGCCCTGATCTCCACATACTTTTAAAACACAGATCAAAAATGCACCTGGACACTTCTGCAAAGTCTTAACCTGAAGGCTACAGCACGTGTAAAAGTCTCAGTAAAAAGCTGGTTATAGTAACAAATGGCTGTAATGCTAATTCAAGTGTGTACATTTGTTTTAGGTGCTGTTAACAAAATTAAAGGGAAGGTCACAAAGAGCTGACATGAAAAATGATGAATTGAGTAAATAGAAAAATGATGAACTGCTCTATTTTTTAAATGTTTAAAATACTTTAATTGCTATAAATAGGTTATTGTTGATATCTGAGGAATTAACTAATCAGCTTTTCTGAAGTCAAGTATCTGAAGATAAACGTCAGCACCTTACACAAATTTTAAGTGGTAAAAAATAAAACCCCACAAATTTTAAACCATAAATATTGTGTTTAGCTTCTATATTTCCTCCTTTAATATCCTGGATATTTAGAGGTCACACACAATTTTTATCTTTCCCTTCCCCTCAAGCCCTCATCATTCTTGACACATAATTTTCTGACACTGTTATGACAGGAAGTTATGTATTCCTATATCAAAGGCCTAGTTTCAAGTAATTTTCTATGTAATTTCCTTTTTAATATCTCTGTTGCTGTAAGATCTGTGCATAAACACACTGTAGTTAATGGTTAAAAGAGCCACAATATTATAACTTCACAAATGCTTGCCTTACTTAATGCACAGCAGTAACAAGATAAACAAGTGCTCTAGGTATATTATTTCTTTTGTTCAGAAAAAATAGCCTAAATAATTGATTGAAAAATAACAGAAAAAAAAAAGGAAATGCACTAATAATAACTGAAGCATAGCCTTCTAACACAATTGCAATTTATTTAGAAAATACAAGAAAGCCACTGCAACTGTTGATGTCCACTTACTCTGATCTACAGTGAAGGAAATTGCTCAGTATTTAAATTGTTCTGTTTTGCTCATTGCTATTTTAACTTCAGTCAGTTCAGCACTCTGAAGTGAAATTCTACAAAGATTCCTATTACAATTACAAAGTTATACACCTTTACTATAGAAACCAAACTTTGAATTTGAAAATATTGTGAACTTTGAAAATGATTTAAGTGATAAAAATATAAAACCATCTCGAAGTGTATAAATTGAAAAGAAAAAAATAGAAGCTATTTTCTAGCCATTCTACACAGTCACAGCTGTGCCCACCAGCTGCATGTCACCCAGCATGGACTTCAAAGGAGAGCCACCAGCACCTCCCCAACACACACACACAAAAATAGGATTAAGTGCTCTCTGTCTGGTCTGGACAATTTCAATCCCTCACGAGGCAGAGCAGAGGTGTCCACCCTCCTCAGCTGAAGGGCTGTGAGACTGAATGAAGCCTGTGGTGACATGGGGCTGTTCAGGGGTGAAGGGTGAAGTCACCAGGAAATACTGTGATTTCCTGTTATTTATCTAGGAACCCAGTGAAAACTTTATTCCACGGAACTCAAAGCCCATCCAAAGGGGAGCAAGTGAGTGTCAGTACCCTTTTTATGTTTAGAAACCAAGTTCTAATCACTGACTAGAGCTGATTTAATAATCCCCACAAATAGGTCCTCCTTCAAATTCTGGCTGGTAATTCCCATGAGGAAAATACATTGAACTTGAACTAAAAGCCTGTTTATCTCTTAAGTACAATTTCCTCTGGAGGCCTCTTTTCCAGCAAGGCTGTGGGCAGTGGCTGGGTTTCTAACATTCTGCCAGCTCAGGAGAAGGGAATTCAAACATGAATACTCCTTGGCCAACTTTTTAATTGTATTTACTTTTTAATCTTTCTGTGCTAATACTGAAGTATTAATACAGACCCATGTGATAACATGTTTAACTTTCTCATTATTTTCCAGTGAGCAATAATTGCAGGAGCTCTGGTTAAAAGGAAAATCAGTAATTTCACTGATGACATGGTGAATTTGAAGAGACTCCATAGCAAATTGTATTGTGATGGGAGTTTTTAGACCTTACAATTAATGGTCATTAATCAGGGAAATAACGGATTTACAAATTGATGACAGAAGCAGTTTGATACAAAATATTTGTAAAATAAAAACTATTAATTTGTTATGACCTATTGCAAAGAAAAATAACCAAAATCTACAGTCCTATAAAGAAACACATTTTATACAAGTGGCTACAAGCTGAATAAAAGAAGTAATGACTGGGTTAAAGCTCAGAGAGAAACAATGCCAAAGTTATGCACCTTAAATGAAGAATGAGTAGATGGATCTGATATACAGTGCTTTTTTTTTTTTTCCAGAGGAAGCCTCTGTTTGGAGTGCAAGTCACTCCAGCTAATGGATAAGTGATGTGCATTGACAATCACATCAGCCCCTCTTGCTATTTTAGTCAAATAAGGCTAATCATTTAGCGTGCCTAATTGATACAGCTACGAGGGCGGGTTATCAGCACAGATGCACCGAGGCATAAAAGACTTGGGAACACTGACCTATCTGTCAAATTTGATCAGGCCCAGTGAAATTCAATTTGTTAATCTTGCCTCACAATCCTCCCCTCATGCAGTCTGAGCACTAATAGGTTTTGTGCTGCTCTGAGAACACTGCACAGGCTGCAGTGGGACTTCTTGGCTGGATTAATCAGAATCACACATGGGAGATGTCACCTCCTGGAGCAAGGGGTGGGACTTCCACAACTGGAAGGCTAAAAGTGCAAGTCTGTAAATACTTGTGGTACATGTTTGCATATACCCAGTTCTTACCTTAAAGGACAAGGCCATGATCCAATATTTTATTGATAATAAAGCAAACAAAAGAAATGAGGGCTGATTGAAGAGATAAGATATTCACTTTTTGCATGTGTATATATATATATATATTTATACTCAAGCTTCAAAGGTTAAACAAGGTCAGATATACATCTTGGGACTTCTCAGTTCTCTAAAGTGGGAGCAATGCCAACTTTGTGCCTAAAACCCAAGTTTCTGAGGTCAAGAGAAGCATGTGGCCCTCCTAGGACTCACTCAGGCTTCATTGTAAAAGAAAACATCTTTTTTTAACAGCTACCTAAGTTTACATCAGTCATGGAGTTTAACCTTGGTCTTTGAATCCTGGAGATGTCCATAGAATCTGTGAATTGAAATAGCACAAGCTCTTAATTTATTTTTTGCTGTTTCCTGTCAATTCTAAGAGTGGCTACGTATATACAGATGATTTTTCCCATATTTGAAGAAATCTCAGTCTTTGTTTGTTTCAGTACGCTCTTACAGCCATCCTTTCAAAGGGGTTTGCTACTTTATTTTTTCTCTCACCATACAGGACAAGAGACCATTCCTGTTTTCCAGTCCTTGTCCAAATTGCATACAGAAGCTTACTGGATTGAATTAGGGAGAATCAAACTCGAATAACCATTCTGTTCCTCAGTTTCAGACAAATTGGGATAACAACTGTATCCAAGTATAGACTCCAGCAGATCTACTTGGTCCTTCAATCATGCCAGAATGCTCAAGAAATTGTTCTGGAACACACAGAACATTGGCTAGAGGAGAATGACAACAGACTTAAAAAGTTTTATCTATTCCTGGAAAAAGAAAATAATAAAGAAATAGGGTAAACAGCCTTTCCAAACAACTGAGTTTTTCCTGGGTATAGGAATAAATCAGTATGTTTCCTTATTTTTACAGGTAGATATAACTCTGAAATCCTGTGGGAAGCACTCAATTAACATGAGGCATGACAGATGCACTGTCTGGGAAATATTTTGTTCTTCTCCCACTAGATATCTATATAAAAGCCTCTTTTCAATGTTATGCTGCCTATCAGTGGACATTAGACTGAAAATACAAGTAATGCAAAGTCACAAAGCCAGCTCTCCTGGAGAGGTTGCCACTCTGCTCGTGACCACTGTGAAATAAACTCCACATGCCACTGGCATGCCTGAATCTCTGCAGTTTAGGGCTTGGTCACCAGCATGGAACAGCTGTGATAGCTGATTTCCAGGGAATAGTTCTTCCAGCATTTGCTTTGCTTCTTTGCATTACCACCAACACAGCCAAGTGATGGGGGTAAAAGTGATGTCATTTGAAAGCCTGGAAAAATTTAATTCTATTCTTTATTTATCAAGATTGAACCCTGAAATGGTATGGCACAAACAATCTGAAAAAGGAGCACAGAAAGGAATATTAAAATCAACCAACCAACCACAAGAAAAGCTGTCTTTTGGCCTCAGTTATTTTTCTGACACAAAACTTAGGAAAAAAAATTATTTTCTTAGGCTGTCATATATTTCTATTTAATCAGTTACACCACATATTACGAGGCTATCTTTCCATACCACGAACAAACAGCCAGCACTAAACACCTCTTGTCATAACCAGGACTCACCTCACAACTGACAATTCCTGGTGGAGGGGGGTGGGGGGAAAGTCTCTAATCTGAAAATCAATTTAAATAGAGTGACTCTTTTTCATTCTCTTGCTTTTTCTGAAGAGTGGAACCGTCAGTGCATCCATGACATGCCCAATGTGTGCAGAGCTGTGTATGAATCATCCCAGAAGAGAGACACTGAGTTCCATGTGTGTGCAGGTGATTTCTGAGCACAGGTTCCACAGCATCCCAAGGCTTGCAGTGGCTAAAAAGTGTCATGGTTTCCTGCTCTCTGAATTATGTTCTGGGACTTGCTTTTCTTATTCTCTCCTTATATATCTGAGGGAAGCTCAATGCTTCCCTATCTATGGTGTTTCGTTAGGTGTGAAAAAATAAAATCCCAGTTAACTTCCATTGGCTAAAATCTTATTAGAATAAGGTTTTGCATTCAGGACAAGGACAATATGAGAGATTTTTCCTATTTGCCTAGAATTTTTTCAATCAGTATGGAAAGTCATTTCAGTTATATCTATCCCACATTCATATTTACAATTCTGTGTACCTCAGCAGTCTGTTACAGCTTGCACATTTATAATAAAAGACCCATATGAAGATGCAAAAAACAAACAAACCAAACCCTAGTGATCATTTAAACCAAAACTCCTGGATAATGATCTAGCATAATGGTGACATTTAAAGCCCCTTATCAGTCTCTGGAGAGAAAGCTTTCCTAGAAGAGCAGGAAGGAGATCAAGGAGCAGCACAACTGCAGCAACAAGAGGCTGATGCCATTGATTTCACCACCAGGGAAGAAGCCTCAGCTTGGGTGTCATGATTTAGATTTATAAAGCTTTAGTGAATTCTTTCTCATTGTGCACAAGTGAGATCATGGCCCTACCCTGCCACTCCTTTAAGGAGCTCCTACTGCATGGTGTGTGAGCACAAACCCCAAGGCATAATAAAAGTTATGTATATTTTTATGTATACACACATTTTTATATATCTATATGAGCATGTGTTTGATACAGTTATATCTTATCCAGCTAGCCAGAAGACTCAGGAAAAAAATTTTTTAAACACACATTGAAATAAAGAACTAACATATGAAATATGGGATGTTACCACATGGCTGAGGACGTGCTTAAGTTACCATAGAGCATTAAAGCAAAGTAAATCCCTCTTACTTCAATATTCACCTGAGGGGAAATGGTAGGGTTTATTTCACTTCCTTTATTTTACTTTCAGTTTTCTCCACACAGTTATTGAACCAGAGTGTTAATAGTGAAATCTGCGTGTCAGAGAATTTGATAAATTGAGAAAAATTATTAAAAAGTAAATCAGACATAGTTAAATCTCAAGATAGCATAGTATAAAATGATGTAAAATAATGCATTGCTGTACCTGCAATGATGTCATCCATTTGCTCCAAAGCTGCTTCCAGCATGTGACTGGCATCAGAAGCCATCCTCTGGGATTTCTTCAGATCTTTACTCCCTCTACTGAAAAGACAGAATAAACCACATGTATTTCACTAAACAGCCTGATGGCAAAATATATTTCACTGTCACATTATACTTCAGGCTACACAAACAAGATCCATGCTACAGCTTAGTCATGCAGCCTAGTGATACAAAAATACAGCCTAGTAATAATTAAACTAGACAAAACTCTTCCTATTCTTGATAGATGACTTGGGGGTTCTGATTCATTCTTTTGAAGAGATTTTACTAAAACAGTCAAATGGAAATAAAAAAAAAACCTAGAGGACTTCAAATACTGGAAGCCCAAGATTCTCCTGCTCCTCATCCTTAACAATGGTTTCCAAGGCTCAAAGTTCAGAGCATTTCAGCCTTTTCCTCTGTGGGGAAAAAAAAAGATTGCCTAAGGTTCAATGAAAGAATGAAGACATGGGGCAGAACATGTCTTGCCTATAAGCAGAAATCTGTAAGAAGCCTGCTTTTTGATTTTTGCCTTAAGAGTAAAGAAAAGTCAAATATTTTTTACTCCTCCTTTCTATATCCCCATTCAGTCTTTTCACCAGCTCTCACAACAGTGAAAAATCCCATTTTCTCTGTTCAAATAACCAAAATGCCCCAGGTATGGGTTCTCTAAGTTTCTGCTACTACTTTGAAACAGGATTAAATACATTCATGTTACAATCTGACATTAGGGATAACAAAAAAAAAAAAGAAAAATCTTCCACAATGAGTCTCTGCTTGTGAGTTGGTGTTGCTGGACACTAAGTCAAGCAGCAGCTGCTGCTGCCAACAGATGACATTTCAAAGGGGAGAAGAATTTATGCAGCCCATTTCACTGCCAGGGAGAAAATCCCCTCTGGAATAAGCCCCTTTGCACATCACTTCATTGCTGAGGCACGAGAGCTGTGCCCACACAGTGGGGAAACAGGGATGGCTCCTGTGTATGTGGCTCACAGGGCTCTGACACAGCTCAGAGCACTCACAGAACCCACAAAGGCTCACAGTGCTTTGATTTCTTCTCCATGAAGGCTGCAATTCAGTCTTCTGGCATTCAGTCTTTTTTCACAGCGAGTTGTAAGAGATGTGGTTTAAAACTGTTCAATTTTAGCAGCTATCACCAAAGACAATGTCTGACAACGGGCAGAGACATCCTTCAAATAATTCAGGTTGTGGCTAGGTGCAAAGGCAATGGGCCTATTATTCCAATACTACTGAAGTGCCACTAATGTGTGTTTATCATGGGATTACTTGTGCTAAGAATTCAAGTAGTTTGAATTGAAATAAACATTACAACAAAAACTTGTACCATCCAACCAAAATTATTTTCTTCTCCTGAAAACTAAGAATCCTGAGGCATGGGCTTTTCTCCATGGTGCTGGTGAAACATACACCAAGAAAGATAATTTATGAAGGACCTCTGTGTTATCAGCATCCTGTGTTGATTCCAGTTAATGTAGATAACCCCAGGATCTAAAGAGACAGATGCAGGAATGAGTCAGGAACTGCAACGGTCTCATTTGAACTCTGCCATTTATAGCTTGTCACAGCGGGTAAGCCTCAATTTAACTTCAGATCACATTGATCTGAAGAGCAATGTGAGAATGCATCATCTTTACTGTCACCCAAGGCTCAGATTAATGTAAATGAATCACTGGTTTTGGTCCCCTCAGGTTTTTCTGTCAAAATAATCTTTTAAGTACAAGCAATGCTAAATTTAACCAAAGTACACATCACCCTAACATTTTGTTTAATGGCACTGGAAATAACAAATTGTGCTGTGAATAATCTGGAAAGTCATTAAGTCAGCTGATATAAACTTAGAATTTCAGAGTGCTTTCTTTCACATGTGAACTTTCCAGACACTCTCCCTGATCCTGCTGCTTCCACTGGTTGGTTTTTGGGAGACTTCCATCTTCTGTCACCACCAAAGTCCTCTCAGCTGCAATGATCCTCCTTCCTTGCACTATTTCCTCTAGTTCAAAGCAGCCATACCACGGGGAATAATCACCTCAGAGACAGGAAATCCACCTACAGCCAGCAGGTGCCAGAGGGGCACCAAGGCTCCCCTGCCACCAGCCACTCCTCCAGGAATGCATGGCCACCAGCTGTGTTGGGAAATCAAGGCAGCAGATTTCTGGCTCAGAGTCAGAAGGCAGAAAAAGAGTGAAAAAACACTAAATATAGCATGGGGTTTCTAATTCTAGGTTGCACTCCATGCTTGTGTTTGTGATGAAAGCTACTGGAGCAGCACACGGCTGTTCAAACAAGAAATGCAGGATTACATTTCTTGTTAACATCTGATACAGTATTTCATCATTTGCAGTGACAAAGGCACAGAAAATGCTGATACACTGCATTACAAACTTTAAAATCCACTGATGGAAAAACCTCCCATCAAAGCCTTGGCAAACCCAGAAAGTTTTGCTGAAAAACTCCACCTGAAGTGAATCTTGTGTCTCCTCCCTGCCTCCACAGTCAGCCTGTTTTCTCACCTGTACCCACAGTGTGCCTGCTGCCTAACTGCATTAAACTATAGCAAAACCTGCTGATCAAACAAGGATTTATTAATAAAAGCAATGTTCTTTGCTCCAAAGAGATAATGTAAGATTACTTGCTTGACATCTTTTTCTAGACAGACCTGTTGTGTGTGCTCCAGGCAAGTCTCACTTTCCCAGACACTCCCTCCGTGCAGTTTGGCTGCTCTGAGCAGTATTATGAAAAGAGCCTGTTAGATCTCCTGGGCTTTCAGCTACCATTTCTGATCTAATTCTACAGAAATATCTTCAACTGTGGATTCTTTTAGAAATATTATTAATTAACAAGACACTTGTAACAGCCCCTCAAACAGGATCCATCTATTTGCTGGTATTTTAATTACAAATATTTTTTACAGATTTCATTCCTGAATGACACCAAGATTGCAGAACACTGTGACTTATTTACTTATGTAAATATATACATATATTTAAAAGAAGAAAAAAGGGTTTTTCAGCTTTGGTAAGGACTGAACAAAAGCTACTTCTCACAGTATAAGCTTCAGTATTAGCAAATTCTAACCTTCAGGATTTATTAGATTAATTCATATGCCAGCAAAATACAAGAACCAGGCTACTCACCTGTTCAGATCCCTAGGAGGAACATTTATTTTTTGGCTATTCCTTGTTATTAATAGCCAAAGTTTTACTGTTAAGCAGACATAAGTCTAAATTATTATCATCCCTTCTAAGCCACATGCTCATATTCATTTAGAGTCCAGCCCACAGAGATGGGCAATTATAACAAACAGGGTTGCAGTAAATAATGACATCTTCCAGGAAGTGCAGACAGAGCAAACTAGTCTGAATTCCTGACATTTATTTTGCTAAGATAGTTTTACACTGTATGTCTTAATCTGAGATTTGCATTTCAAATAAAATGTAAAATCTGTGGTGGAACTATTGTGCTCAGAGCCAATATCCCTTGCAAATTTCTTAACCTACATTCTCTATGTAAAACTACAACTTACTGTGTCCAAAGGAGCATGATATTTAACAGACATGTTCACCATGAGCAAAGTGTCCTTCAGAATTATGAAAAGCCTTAATTAAATTTGAATCTTTCATGGCTGGCTTGAACCAGCAGCTGCTCAGAGATAAGAATACAAACAAGATGAATTTAGGCAACTCAGATGTTTTCCCAAGGTTGCTCATAATAATGAGGTTACCAACTTTATCAATTACAAGGGGTGTGGTTTTTGACAGAAACTCCAGAAATCCAGATCTTGTCTGTGGTTTACAAATCCCTCTTACATTTGGCTGACACATGCAATAATTAACTACCACCACCTTTTCTTCCTAGGAGGAATAAATACAGGTCTGTAAACTCTTCAAATACTGAGATTTGAGGGTTACATTGCTTTGTACTTAACAGCATAATGAAATACCAAGTGCCCTGGATAAGCCTCAGAAGGCCTCCAAGCTTTGCTTCAGCTGCAAGATGACTCCTGCCCTGGAATGCAGAAATGTGCCCAACTTCCACCCTCTCTTTCCCACCTTTCTTTTCCCCCAGCCACGCTCTGTGTGGCACCCAGACAGGAGCACAGCCACTGATTCATCCCTCCAACTCATGGCACCATCAGTTACAAAAGTTATAAACTCATATTTGGATCCTGGCCTTTCAGAACCTGCTGGAGCTCTCTAATTAAGATAATCATTAGTCCTAACTAACATTCTGATGGTCACTAGAATGACTGCCTAAGGAATGCTACATGTGCAGGATCCTCCAGGGCTATCCAGCCAGAAATCCTGTTTATCTGACAGCTGAGAGTGCTGGGCTTGCTCAGCCTGGAGCAGAGAAAGCTCCAGGGAGACCTTCCAGCAGTTTTCCAGTGCCTGGAGGGGTTACAGGAGAGCTGGAAAGGGACTTTTCACAAGGGCAGTAGTGACAGAAAAAGGGGTAAGAGCCTTAAACTGAAGGAAGGTAGGTTTGCATTCAATATCAGGAAGGAATTGTTCCCTGGGAGGGTGGGCAGGGAATGGCACAGGGTGCCCAGAGCAGCTGTGGCTGTCCCTGGATCCCTGGCAGTGGCCAAGGCCAGGCTGGATGGGGCTCTAAGAAAACTGGGACAGCAGAAGGCATCCCTGCCCATGGCAGGAGGGGTGGAACCAGATAAGTTTTGTGGTCTTTTCCAACCCAAACCATTCTATGGTTCTGGCTTAAATTTCATTTATTTCTTACTACAGCCAGTACTTGCTCTATTTCCCCTTCATATGCTCCACGGGAATAGGCAGAAAGGTGAAAAACCTCTTCTTTCATTGATTACCCATTCTGGAATAAATAAAATCAAGGCTATTTCAGAGGGGTTTTAAGAATAGCTAGAATAGGAATGAAAAAAACAAGTTTATTTTGAGCTGGAAAGTGTACAGTGCCCACACAAAGGCAGAATGGGCAGCTCTAAAGAGAAATATTGATTAGCCAAAGTTGAACAAAGACCTGAGAGCAAATTAATTCAGGTAGGTGGCAGAACTGCTAAAGTCTGTATTCAACATGTTGCTGGGGGTCTTTATATGAGGGGATATCCTGAAGTGAAGTACCTTGGCACTGTGAAAGCACCATATTTGTGTTACTGATGAAAGTCAGAGCAACAAAGCAACGATGCTTTTAAACATAATATGCTAAATAATTTGATTTAAAATGCAAAGGGAACAGAACACAGTTAAACTTCCTGCACTATGAAGTGGCAAAGTTGAAGCCAAACATCTCTTTTCAAAAATAAACCCATTAAATTTGCTAATACACATTTGAATTTCAGTTTTGGGGGGAACAGAAGGTGAAGGAAAAAAGAAAGCCCCCTTTAAAAGCCGCTAGATCTGAGTGATACTTGATGCTTTAAAACAGATCACCTCATAGCAACTCCTCCACAGGCCTGATGGATATTGAGTTACAGCTCCTACTGGTACCATAACCAAATTTCCTGACTCATGCTTGCACAAAGTCTCATCCTTACATATGAAAGCTGACGCTGACAGAATGGCATGTGCAAAGTGAGCTCCCTTCAGCTCCTCTCTGTAACACTTCCAGCCACTGCAGGAAGCCCTTCATCCCTCAATGTTGCTTTAAACTTTGTCCCTAAAAGCTTAAAAAACCTCCATAATTTCATTTCATTTTGTTATCAGATAGATGAAGTTTTCTGAGCTATACACAGCATAAAGGAAAAATGTTATAGCTTCTGACTTTGCAAATCTTAAAACCAAAATTGCATTAATTGTTACTCTATTAAGTCCAAAAAGTCTAATTATTTTAGTTCACTTCTGTTTTCTAACTGGTTCCAGCTCCTAATTAGTTAAAATTAAAAAAAAAAGGCAACACAATGAATAAATAGTTTAGCTATAAACTTCAGCTGAACAAAACGCTACCCAATAAAATACACAAGAGGAAGGTCTCTGAGCCAAAATATGAACATTTCTGCTCTTAAAACATAAATACAAAAGTCAGATTTGGTATTGCAGGTCACATCTAGTTCAGAGATTTTTGCAACTAAGAAAACTTAGATCCTCAAAATTTCAACATTTAAAATAAACTGTGGGTTTTTTTTTTTTTCTTTTCCTTTCAATCTCACTGGCCTCAAGGTCACAGCTCTGAATTTTCTTCTGTGAAGGTCAACATTTCAATGAGATCTTTGAAGTTACTTAAATCCAGCTCCAATGCCTGGGAAACTGCTCATACCACACCTTCCCCCACCCCCACATTGTGTAAGTCAGTTCATGCTCTGGTAAATTGAGAGGTGAGGAGTTATAGTAAAAGTAAACACAGAACTCATGCACAAATTAACTCTGCCCTAGAGTAAAGCAGAGGACAAATCCCTGACAGAAATGGAGAGAGATCAGGTAGACGTGATAAGCAAAATTTTCAAAGCTAGCTGCTGCAAAACTCCTAAAAATTTAGACAAAGAGTGCTAACACAGGGCCAGAAGGTTTTATATCTCCAAGAAATGCATGGAGGTTCCATTTTCAAATCTTCTGTTTCTTCAGTTCCTTGATGCACAAAGAGGATCACTGTAAAAATCAGCTGCCTTGCCAGCAAAGAGCAAACACTCCTCAGGGAACTGGCAGAGCTGGCAGAGTCCATGCAGCCCTTGGAAAGCCACGGGAACGACCCAAGGTACAGGGCATTTCTGATTTTTAGAAAGATGCAAAGGAATCACATGATGGCACAGGTGAAGGTGTGGATGCTTCCATGCAGAGTAAGAGCCAGAAATCTCTAGAGAAACAACTCACTTGGGAGGTTCAGAAAGGTGGAGAGCACAAAATGCTCCTTAACAGGGCAGGCTCTGGAACAGGTGAGGATCAGTGCAGGAATTGGCACCAGTGGATGCTGAGCTACCCCAGATGGGTTTTTCTGCAGCAGAACCTCAGAACAAAGGGCAGGGTTGATGACCTAGAAAACTGATTTCCTGCAATCCAAAAAGGCATTTCTCATCTACAAGATATCCAAGGTAAAAAACCCTGGGGTCTGGGTTGGACTGCACAAACAGTTCAACATAGACACAATGAAGAAAAATATCTCTTATGAATATTTATTATTACAAAACCACCCGCTCTTGGGTTACTCTGATTATAAAGCTCTGTCCTGAATTTCCCTCAGCTCTAAAAATGTGACATGAAGGCTCTTGTGAAGTCTAAACTCAGCTTTAGATGTAAAGGCTAAAAATGTATAGTAAAAAGTCAACTTTTTGACTTTGCAAAATTCATTTTCGTATGAGTATTTTCCCCCTTTGAAACATTCTGTGCAGCAATTTATAAATAACACTCACTAGGCTGGTTTAATATCACCCAACCTACATCTGTGGATACAAATATGCTGAATTCATACTAACAGGAACTGACAGTAGCAAGCACTTCTGTATAAATTGAAGCTTCAGTAGCTATTTTGAGGAAAGTGTCTGTGGGAAACAAAGAAAAGAAAAACATACTTCTGCTAGAAACAGCAAATTCAACAAAATTGAATCCGCTTGGATTAAAGGCGCTGAACTGGGAACAGCAAATGGATCAGTGTGAAAAGCTCCACATCCCACTTTACTCAGCAGATCAACAAAAACATAAATTTTAACAGCTGTGCCAGTTTAATGCCTGTGCTTATAAACAAAACATTCCTATATAGATTGCTTCCTGAAGATTATTGAAAATATCTTTGGGGAAAAAAAAACAAACTATCTTCAAGTTTTTCCTTTTTCTCTGCCTCAAGAATAGGTATAACTGTTGTTCCCAAATTGGTTATTTTACCTGGTGGGCCAGAGACCAACCCACACACAGAGCAGAGTTGCACCAGTTGCTGAGTTGGCTTTGTTGGCTTTTGCTTTCTTCCTGATCTTGGGAATTCTGCCTAAAGTCCCTGCAGTCTGTAAATTCTGCATTCTTTGTGCCCACTATCAGTGGCACATCCTTCTCCTCAAGCTTTGTTAAGTTCCCCCTAAGTCTGAGATCACTGAACATGTCAAGCCCTAAACTTTAACAAAACAACTCTATGAACAAGTAACTCATCATCCCAACACCTGGACATCACAACCAAGAGGAAAAATTCTTCAGGGCAAGTAAAACCTTGGTTTAAAATGACACATTTTGTTGGTTTTGCTCCCCCATCATTCAGAATGTGGGACATCTTGCTCCCTGCAGACCTGGCCAACACAAAGAAAGTGTCTGTATCAAACCCTGAATTTTAAATCCCAAGCTCCTATCATAATTGCTTTCCATACTTAATGCAGTAACACAATTTTCTAATTTTGAAAAAAAAAAAGGCATTATACAGATAGGTAATGCTGCAAGACAGACAGAGTAACTGACATCCAACAGCAACATTTAATACTTTTGATTCACAGAGGTGAAACATATAACATCCCTCAGCTGAAGAAACATTATTACAGGTGGCAAGAAGAACCCAACACCCTTTCTCCTTGTTTTCCCAGTGAATCCTAGAAGAAAACTGAATCCTGAGACGCCTAGAGACAGATTAGGCATGCACTGAAACCAGAAGCTGGCTTTAGGAGCATGGAGCAGCCCACAATGAATGTTTGACAAGATACACAGGGCTCCTCAGTGACCTGCTGCATGGAGGAGCTGTATTTGCTCACAGAAACACATATTTACCTAGGGAAGGCTCTTGAGGGATTCATCTCCCTGAAAACCCACCAAAGTGCTCAGCTCTTGTATTTCACACTCATCTGTGTGCACTGATACTGTTTTCACTCTATCACCACAAGCAAAACAAGTAAAGTAATAATAAGACAATAAAAAAACCAAATGTAACTGTATATCCAATTTTGAGTATCTGGGGAAAATATTTTATAGGCTTGAAAAGAGTCCTGAAGTGCTCACTGTGCTGCTTCCACAAAGTGGATACTCCTGTGGCACAGGATACAAAAGAGATCCCAAAACTGTCCTGTAATATATTGCACCTTTTAGTCATCAACTGTGAGAGGTGTTCTCAAGTTCTTTCCATCCACAGAGCCCATCATGCAGCATCTGCCAACCATTTCAAGGTGTTTATTCTAAGTTCTATACAAATGTAAAATGAATACATTTCCATGTCAAATCATCTTATCAAGGGTAAGCCAAATCAATGTAAATTTCTCCTTATACATTATACATGATGGGAGGGACTAAGAAAGAGATAAGAAAAAGCAAAGCCCCAGCTCCATGCATCAGGATGCCTTTTTGAATTTGCAAAACTCTGTAAGTATGTGTCATTTCCAGACAGATACTGATTGCTCAGTAAAACTTTCCAGCCTCCACTTACAAGTCTCTGAAGTTTCCATATTCCAATTCAGTCATTTTGGTTCACAGATTTGGTAAGACACCCAATTCAGAAATCTTTTGGAACTTTTCAAATCAACTGAACACGAGAGCTGAACCTAGGAAGAGACCTATTCACAAACTCAGTGCTCTTCTGGGTTTTGTATACATATTTACAGCTGAAGTTCAGGGTGCTGTCAGCATAATCCATCCCTGGGGTATATTTAAAGGATATCTTTTGTTCTCTGAATTCCCGCTACTTTCAGGGCATGAAAAATCCACAAGTTAAACCATTGTAATGAACACACACAGGGTTTCTCTAAATTCCTTTCCAGATAAGTATTTTGATAAGTATTTGACGACTTGAACACGAACAATGACACGAAAGGATTTGCCAAAAAAATAAAACTCTAGCTAAAATTCTACTGCATAAGACTTCCAGTCCCAAGAACTGTTTCATATGGTTGAAATAAACAGAAAAACTTCAAGTGCTAGAGTACAACTGCAGCCAAAACAATACATTGTTATACATTTAGTCAAATTTTACTGCCCCTGAAACAAATAGACACCTTCATACTGACAAAGCAGAAAAAGGAAAAAGAATTCTTACATTGCTTTAGAGGGCCTGAATGTCATCACAGCAAGGCTTGAAGTGACAAAATGCACTGTCAAAAGCAGGAATGACACCTGGGGGCATTCTGACTGCCAGGCTTTTACACATCCTGTCTTGCTCCAGAGTATTTCAGAGCAGCTTTTTAGAACTATTTGGAAGTCCTACTACTTATATTTGGTCTGTGAATACACCTATGGAGTTTCATGAGGTAATAACTTAATCATGTATTTTACTGCTTGATAACAATGCCTTTGTTTGACCAGTTTATTAATACAGCCACAGAATGAAATTTTTTCAGGCTAATGACTTGCAAAGTCCTTTAATCCCTAACAGCTACCAGCTGATTTGCCTGCATGAAAAGTTTGTCAGCAGTTTCTTGCATTTGGGGCCACTTGCATCAAAATCAAAATAAAATATAGACAAAAGTATTGAAATGACCATCTGTTGGATAACATCTTTTGCTTCTATTTCAGGAGAGAAAAGGGAATCAGAATTCACTATCAGTTTCTTCAGTTTATTTAATTTTCCAGAAAATGGAGCAAAGTCTGCTTCTGTATCAGTAATTGTGGCATCTTTGTACTCTTCTATTAAATTTGCAAGGAAAATTTGATTTGCTACTATATAAGAGAGATTTAACCCCCTTTGTTTCAGTTGTTTTCAAACCTCCAAGTGGAAATATTCAAGACAGTTTCATTAATTCCAAAATAATATAGATCCTGTCCGTTCCTACT
The DNA here is from genome assembly GCA_013397155.1 of Irena cyanogastra. NCBI lineage: Eukaryota > Metazoa > Chordata > Aves > Passeriformes > Irenidae > Irena > Irena cyanogastra. The sequence continues at coordinate 156,503 of VWZV01010786.1, forward strand.
TGAAAAGAAGGATATGGTCATATTGGCAAACACTAAAATACAGTTCTGTCAAGAAGAAGTTTTTTTTCCTCTATTACTGTTTATTGATAAGGGGTACTTTTGCTTCAAGACTGTGCTGTAAACATGTATATGTAACAGTTCTGTTTACTCATTAGTTAAGAAGAGCAAATAAAACACATTTACAGTGAAATTATATTTATGAACATTCTGCTTGGTATGGCCCTTTTATCAGTCTCTACTAATTTGGAAGCTCTAAGTACCCAAATCTGGGTTTCCAAGGGAAGTGAGCAGCTGCTACTCCCATTTGCAATTAGTCCTGGATAATCAGAAGCTTTGATTAAATAAAAACTTCAAATGGCTGATGAATCCCAGCTAAGTTTTAGAGAATTAATTCCTTCCATAACCATATAAATTCAGAACACAAACTCCTCTCTCCATGCTAAAAAAATAAAATAAAAAAGCAGGTTTCTGAAATCTGCCTTTTGCCAGTCAAATGAGAACCAGCTGTGCTTCACAATCTGCAGAGGAAACTGAAGATGCTCCCAAGTTCCCTAATTAAAATGAAGAAGGCAATCAAGTCAAAATAGATTTGGACCACAAGTCTTGAAATAGTTTTCTAATCTTTGTCTGATTTACAATTATTATGAAACTTTGCACACACTGGGCATAGTATGGGCGAGTAACTACTGAGAGTTATTCAGTATTTTTTACACCAGAGCTGCACTGTGCTCTGCGAAGCAGGCCAGAACAGACCTTCTTCTTGCACAAAAGCTTGTTAGAATAACTTTCCTTTCTTTTAGTGACAAAGGTTCTAATACAATTTTCTTTTTATACATACAAAGTCTGCCAAAGCAGACTGAAAATTGTACTTTACCATTTCAGGGAACATTTCTACTTTGCATGCATTTAGCTTTCTAAAATGAATAACATTTTAATTCAAGAAATAGTTAACTAATCATTTATAACCCCTGTGACTGAAATTTTAAGGTTTAATATAATCTGTACTAATACAAAATACTTTGTACATACACTTATTTTATTCACAGACGATTACTTCAAGAAAAAGCAAAATTAGTGAAGTCAATATTTTTTTCTTCAGATGTAAGGAACACATTCTTTAAGAGGATAACATACCCTGCTTTCATGTGCTTGTTTCCTACTTATCCACATAAAACAGGTTATCTCCCCAAGGTGTTTGCTAGAATTTTTCTTTTGTTTTGTCTGGAGTGAAACATCAGAATTCTTCTGTTTGGGAGCTGATTGGATTATGGTCATTAGTTTATGATCATCCCAGAAGCACACTCATAAATCTTACTGCAATGCCATTAGAATAAGATGTTCTGATTATGCTTTATTAAAGCAGATGCTACCATCTGCCCTGTAGTGGAATAAAAATATGATTCACTACATTCAAGAGACACTTGGCAAATATCTTTCCCTGTCCAAATAAGATTTCTGAAATAAACTTTGGGTTGAAAATAGTGCAAATTGGAAATAAAGTTACTTTTTTTTATGAGCAGTACATACAGAAAAAAGGAGGCAACTCCAGGTAAGTCACCCCTGCATGCAGAGACCAACCAGACTTGTTTTCAGAAGGGGATAAGGTAAAACAGGAGTTCCCATACTGAAAGTGCTGGAAATCCAGATTAGACTGCAACAGCTTAGATTTATCTTCACTAATTACTTTAACTGGCACACAATCTGTTGATCTTAAAGAGTATGAAGACCTAAGCAGCAATTGAATCATTCTCTATGAATATTCATACATTTTCTGTTGCTCTAATGAAAACAACACTCCCAGTCAGCATTGGATAAGCAGGGCTGGTAACAGAGGCATCCTTTGGACCTTTCTTGACTTTGAGCATTCAGTCTGATTTCTGCCCTCCAAACCAATGCAAGGTTTCACTGAAGGAGAATCAGCTGATCTGTTTTCTCCAGATTCACGTCTGCTTCAGGAAACCATCACCAATTTACCACCATTTCCTCGGGTGATATGGCAAAGGCTTCCCATACAATCACCAGTTCATACTCGCAACTTTTTGCAAGTCAAATCCATTATTTACCATTCCTTGAATGACACTATCTGGTCACATCAGGTTTCTCATCTTTACCCCTTTATAAAGTGCTCTGTTTTAACCTGTATTCAATCCTCAGCTTTTATCCCAGTTACTTCAGATTCAACCTGGAAAATGCAACTAAACAGAGAAACACAGAATATATTTTATATATCACATACACAGAGTTGAGAAAACCACTGGTTGTTCCTCATTTGTTTGTTGATGATCTGACAGAGAAATAAAGCCCTATTCTAGGCATTTGAAGATACCACACTTTCCCTTTTGATCTGTATGAAAATATGCAGCTCTTTCCCCTCAGCAGGTTTCAGTCACAGGTTTTGCAGAAATACTAGTGAACCACAGAACAGTCACAAAATCTTGCTTTACAGGTTATCAAATTAGAGTTTAAAATCCAGGGTGTGCTTAAAATCCTCTGAACCACTACATTGGAACTTGGCAGGTGCACATTATAAACACAAATTGACCTAGACTGGCAACAGTGCCATCAGGATTTACTTTTCATGCTTGTTTCAGAAAGAAATTATCCTTGTAATTTAACTGCTTTGTTCTCTGCATCAATGAATTACCAGATAAGAGCAAAGCTCCATTGAGAAATGGTTTTATAGCAAATAAACATGCAAAGATGGAAACAAAAAAGGTAACGGTAATGTTACCAGGTCAGAGAGATTTCAAATAAAAATGTCACACTAAAACACATAGGCAGAAGCATCTAGCTACAAGAAAAACAGCACCTTTACTTTGTTGTTTAATGTGCATCTGTGTAAAAGAAGAACTAAAATGTTGTAAAGGTGGAAGAAAGAAGAAGGGAAGAAATTCAGACTGCCACAGGTTATCAGAGACATCACCTCAGAGCTGGTGCTTAGGCAAAGTTAAAGAACAGATTGAGCAAAGGTGGGACTCAGTTTCTTCAGCTTCAAAGCAACAGGTGAGCTGATAGCACTGAACAGACAAAACCAAACTTTAAAGAACTTAATTTACTGCTCAAACTTTCCAGTTCTCAGGGTATTGACTGAAGCAAAGTGATTTCCTACATATCTACAGAACTCTAGTAACTGACCAAGTGCCCCTCCAGGGACATCCACTGCTGCCAAACCCTCTTCAGTGGCTGATGAGATTTTCAAGGTTATAGCCAGAGAGGTTGAAGTCATCTCTGGGGATGGGGTGGCAAACAGGAACGATAAACATCTCCAGAGACTGGAATGATGCAACTTCACTGATAGAAAAGTGACTCCTGACAGTCCTAATCTACTGCCCCAAACAATGTCATCTTCTGCTGCCTTGCTATTTCCACACCCTTGGGTATTTCTGGAAAACACAGAAAAGCCTTTCTTTGTGCAGCATGTTGAATGATTGTGCACCTACACTGAGTGATCATCATCATAAAACACATTTCCTTATTTATCATTCTCTGCTTTGATAAACTAAATCACCACATTTAGGCTTCTAAAGCAAGGAGGAGGTTTCATCCTTTAGCTGTAAATATCTTTCCTGGGGAAGGGAGCAGGAGGAAGGTGGATTTTTTTGCTAATAAGCAGAGCCCTATTGAGGCCCTACTTTACCTGTGTGAGCACAGTCCTTTGCTAACCTTACCAGGTCAAGGCTGCCTGAGCTCAAACAAATCCTTAGCTGTAGGGAAAACCAACTGAGTTTCTGGCCTGCCTCTGAGCAGCCTAATAAGAGTGAAAGCAATCTGGGGATGAGTGCCTTGTAGGGTTTTGTGGGAGTTTGTTTGTTTTGAGGAGAGAGACCAGACAGAGGCAAACAGGAAACAAGTTAGGTAAATGAGGGCTGGAAGCAGAGCTGCACATGGAATAACAAAGAGTTGGCTCACTGTCTCCTGCTCTGTTCCATTTTCTCCTCTTTTGCACTCCCAGGACTTGTCCCTCTGCCTCTCCTGCCTGGTTGCTGACACAATCAGTGTGTCGAGGGAAGGTGATTATTAAGGTCTCCACTCTACTCTCATCCATCTGTTCTCTTCCCGTGCTCCATTCAAACCTCTCTGCCACATGGAGTCACACTTTGCTGCCTCAGAGCCTGCATGGTCTGTCTGGAGAAACCCTGACTCGGAGTAACAAGCGTGACAGGAAAGTGGGAGAAGGGATTCAAGAACCCAGAGAGCACTTCTATGGTCTGTGCCTACACCAAAACATTCTCCCTTTGTCCACACACACACCCCCGAGCACTTTTCCACACTGCTGGTACCACCTGAAGAAAGATGAAGTGAGATCAGGTACAGGAGGAGTGAGGGGAAGAGAGCTCTTATTATCTCACCTTTACCTATTCCTTCCCTACCTCCTTCCTGTCTTCCGCGCTTATCCACACGTGGGTAGAGCTACTGGATGAAATCAGGATGGCAGCAGCAGTGCCCTCTGCACCATCCCTCTAATCCCCCTGGGACAGGAGATGAAATAAGCCAGGGAACCTGGAATCAGGGAACGATGCTCCCAGCCCAGCTCCTACCACGTTCCAGCCACACAGATCAACCAGTTTCTGCCCTCTTCCTTTAATTTGGGCTTCCCATAGGGCAGAGTCCCAGATGTGTGACAGATAAGCTGCTAAATGGCTCATCAAGACATTTGATTACTACCTGGCTTAGGTAAATAAAGCGTTTAAGTTTTCAAAAGTGATGCTGACATTAGTTCAAAAGGGTTACAGGCAAGTCATGTGTCTCTACAACAGAAAAAAACTTCAGCAGTCAGTGGTGAGACCAGTCTTGAGTTATCCCTCAGCTTAAGTCTTGCTAGTGAGGACTTGAAATTTTTTATATATTATAACTTATATTATTATTTTTACATATGATTTTTTTCTCATATTCTGGTACCAAGCTATACCTGTCCTCAAGACAAAGCTAAGGTTCTTTTGAGTTCTCCCTCTTTAACTTACTCTGAGTTTCCTTCAGGTTCAAGAGGCCTTTACAATCATTCTCAACTAGAATCACAAGAAGTGGATGGAAAAACCCATACCATTTAAAAAACAACAACCCCTATTTACTTATGTTTGTCCCAGTCTGACCTTTCACTTTCCTGGTATACTGAGTTTTACTCCAAGTACTTTTCTATAAGAAGGATGGAGAGAAATGTAAAGATTCATTGGTTTTGAAGTTCATGCAGCAGATGCAAGTAGAAATCAGGAATACAGGCAGAGTCAATAAATAAATATGGAAAGCTGGAATTCTGCTTTCTTTGCTCTCCCACCTGCTCTTTCCACATTTCCATACAAGTTTCAGAATGAAGTCTTTTACGCACTTGTTTATATATTACTTAAAAAAAAAATAACAAAACAACCCCAGAAAAGTGCCCCTCAGTGATTCCCATCCTTCCACAACCTTGAAATCAAAAATCTGAAATTGCAAACGACCTTTTTGACCGTAGAAATACAAAGTGTGGTACACGCGAATCTTCAAAGCACACATTGCACTACACCCACGCACGCTCAGCCCCGCAGTCGCTGACCTGCCAAAGCGATACTCGGCATCTTCTTCTGCCCCATGCAAAGCTGAGCAAAGAACCGTGCACGAAAGAGGGTGGCTCCTTATCCTTCTCGCAAATGTTAGGAGGAGGTACTTTTATCCCAGCAGCACGACACCACAGCCGATGGGACTGGGGGCGTCACTTCACATCCCCTCACCTCCCTTATCGATAGCTGTGCTGCTCAGCTTCCAGCTGCCTTTTCCTGAGCACCCTTTAAACAACCTCCCTCTCACCGCTGTGACACCCACACACACCGCCTTTAAATAGTTAATTGTCAAATCCTGGGGAGGGGAGGAAGGGGGGGCTCCCACCTTAGAGATCTCGGCCGCAGCTGGGTGTCATCACTGACAGCGCTTGCTGAACCCCCTGCCCTACGCCAACAAAGCGCTTTATTTACCGACCTGCCAGTCGAACTCGACTTTCGGAGCTTTGCTCGCCGCGAGAGCAAATATTTACCTTACAGCAGCCGCGGCTGTTTAAAAGCCCTGCTCCCGGCGGGATGGAGCGGGGCGAGCAACAGGCGCTGCTGCTGCGGCCACAGCGCCGGAGCGGCACCGCTGGGACAGCCCGGGCCCGCCGAGCCCAAACCCGCTGACCTGGTCCTGGTCCTGATCCTGATCTTGGTCCTGGTCCTGGTCCTGGTCCTGATCTTGGTCCTGGTCCTGATCCTGGTGCTGATCCTGGTCCTGGTCCTGATGGTGCCCGGCGGTGCCTCCGCCGCGCCGGGACAGCCGGAGCGCTCTCCGCCGCCTCCCGCACCGAGGGCTCGGGCGGCTGCAGCCGGACCCTCCCACGCAGCTCGATCCCGTTCCGATCCCGTTCCCGGTCCCGTTCCGACGCCGCTCCCGATCCCGGTGCCAGCCCCGGCTCGGCCGCGCTCGGGGCCGCCCCCGGTGACGGCGCCCGGCGCTGCCCCCCCCGCCCCGCGCGGGCAGGTGCTCCCGGGAATTCCTGCGCTCAGGGAATTCTCTGCGCAGCCTTGCCCCCCTCGCTATTGCTGGAATCAAAACGATGATGTTTTAAGAAAAGGTGCCACGCGTATTTTTTTTTTTTTTGTGCGTTTTCTTACACCCCGCGGGTTTTCCAGATTAACACAGACATCTTAGTATTGACTGAGAAAAACACTAAGTACTCCAAAGAGTTAAAAATCAGGTGTTTCTCTACTTGAAGCACTTCTTACCTACTTTAATTCTCTTAGCAAAATAACAGCATAGGTACTTTATATTGTAATAATTATTTCATATCACCCCCCTGTGGACTCCTGCTTAAAAATCAGCCTCTAATGCTCTGTTTATGACTGAAAAAATCTCCAGTGCAGGGAGGCTCCAAACGTTAAACAGAAACACAATCATGAAGTGTAGCTTTTCTTCTGTCTCTAGAGATCCCAGGATCACTCGCAGAAATACGAAAAGTGCTGCGAGTTTTGGTCATCAGCAGTTCCCTGGTCGCTTGGGGCGCCTGGCAAAAATCTGATAAAGGGTTTCTGTTGACCAAAGGGGTCACCTGTGCTGTACTGGCACAGCTCTTTCACAGCAGCGCTGAGTGCTCCTGACGATGTCAGTTTTCCATGGAGCTGGCTAAACAAAGTAACTACTTAGCAGAAAGTGAGATAAAGAGATTCCAGACACACACACAATGCAATTAACACACACTTTTCACTCTTTGTGGAGTGGTTGTATTTCGACCGCCACAATTTGCTGTCTTCCTTCTGGCATGATGATGTATTTCACCTAAATAGTTTAAACTTGTCTAAAATACGCGTTGTTTTAACGTAATTTTGTCACTTATAACACTCCTCCTCAGTTTTAGAATGTCCTTTTGCCTAGGATAATCTTCCAGTGTATTTGGGGTGTTAAAACTTGTTCCCTGTTACCAGCTGAGCCACTCTCTGACCTTGGGAAGTATTGTATGTTATTTCAGTTTTGCTTTAGACTCACACAAAACACCAAGGCTGCGAATCACATACCAGATATTCCAGATAAAGGATTGGACCTCACCTAGAGAGCAGACATGCCCAAGGTGGGAGAGAAAGAGAGAAAATGGGAAGTGAAGTAGAATGCCTTTGAAACATCTCTGAACATGCTAAAGAATAATTTAAACTGGCAAGGATCCACGGGCTGTGCATGAATTCGGCTTTTGGATGTTTCTTGTCTTTTGTCTCAACCTGGAGGTAGTTCTTTTAAACAGGTCACGTAGACGAGGGGTGAAAATTACACAGGTCAATAACATTTGCATCTTTCACAATACTGACACCAACAATTATTGGGCAGCACTGCTTGTTGAGAGTTTCTCAACCATTTGGGCAAAAGTCAGTGGAATTCAGAACAATCTGGGCAAAACTTAGTTGAAAACATCCCAGTTTCCCCTCCGTTTCCCCAGCTCACTAGAGGTCTAGGACAGGTGTCTGGACAACTTTCCAGACTATAGAAGCAGCACCTGGGAGCTCATTGACTCCGTGATGCAGGGTTCCTCCTGTCCTGTTTATTCCTGGCTGGAATTGCCCAGCCCCTGCTGGCACACGCTGTTCTCCAGCCTTTCCCTGGGAGCAGCAGCGTCAGGCAGTGCCTGGAGAGGCGAGCATGGCCTCGCCCCAGCGCTGAGCAGGGGAAGGGCCTGGAATGGGGAGTTACTGCCACTCCCTCGGGAATGCAGGCAGGAGCAGAGGGAGGCTGAGCTCAGAGCACAAGCCCCTGTCTGTTCATGGGTCGTGATTTTACAGCTCTGCTCCTTTACTGTTTGACATCATATTGCTGCACCAGCAGAAAGCAGAGAGAATCTTAATTCTGGGCTCCCTTTAGCTTGCTGGTCCTGTCTATCCTGTTTGGTATCACTGTAATGAGTGAGTTAATTCTGCACCTCTCTCAGTGTAGTGGGCTCCAGGAGCACTCCCTCAGCTGTGCTGGCCTCTTGGCTAATTACCATTCCAGAAGTGCCCCCTTCAATGAGAGTGGTTTGTGTCTTTGCTGCAGTGGTGCAGACCCATGACTGTCACAAAGCTGGCATTGTGTGAAGTCTTTGCCTCTCTTATGTAACAATGGGGTTTATTCAGGGAGAGCAGAATCATCCTTCTCGGAAAAGACCTATGAGAAAAACAAGTTAGGAGCCCCAAAGCAGAGCGCTGCTGGACAGGGCTTTACCAGCCATCTTCATTTCTTCCATCCCCAAAAACAGAGTTATCTGTGAGGGGCCACACGTGAGATCCCACAGCTTATCCTAATGAGATTTAGTCACCAGGGTTCATTCTTATGTTGTTAAAACTTATTGAGCAGACCTGACCAAGTTTCTCTTGCTCAGATCACAGTCACATTACGGGTCACCTTGGCGATGCTGAGTTTCAGTTCAGGCCAGATTCCTGCTCCTGCAAGTGTGCCTGGGTGGTGCTTAGGCTGATGCATCCAGTGGTTCTTTCCTCATGCTGCTTGCCCTGTTACTGGATTGTGCAGAAAAGTGGCAAAATGGATCATAGTCCCTGAAGGGTGCGGGCCAAAACAAACTCTGAGATAAAGGCTCTAAAATGCCTGTGCTCCCTGGATAGAAACTCGTGGTTCTGAGGCAGGAAAAAAAAAATCTTTTGATACATCATACTTTGCACTATGTTCCAAATTGCTGTTATATTTGCTGAAAGGTTTTTATAAAGGTTTATAAACATTTTATAAAGGTTTTTATAAGCTTTTATAATTTTCCTGTTTATAAAGGAGAGTAAATTAACTGCAACTAAAGTAGTCTGAATTCAGTCCCAACCACTCAGATATTCCAGTATCAATTTGCTCAAGAATTCTCACAACATCTCACATCCTTCTTTATGAAAACTTTTCTCCAAGACCACAGCAAAGGTTTGTCACTGCATGGTTTCACTGCTTGCCCCAAATCACAGTCCTCACGGGCTGCAGGCTGGGAAACACCAGCATTAAAACTACAAGTAAACATTGTGATGCAGGACAGTGAAAGCTGCAATACTGTGTAATCCCTTGTCTTTGAAAAAAGTGACCCATTGAAATGCTCAGGGATTTCCTTGCCCATAAATGGGGATAAATCAGCTGCAGACAGGAAATAATGTGCTGGAGAATCCTTCCCCATGGAATCCATGCAGCTAATCCATTATGTCTCACTAGAAAGTGCAGCCTGCTTTATCTTTAGCTGAGATTTGTGGCCAGTCACGTCACAAATTTCCTCTGGCACAACCTTCTCTTACCCTTTGAAAACTTTCTTTTTTAAGTGGTTAAGGTGTGCCTGTGGTTTATTTTATTTGGTGGAATTAATTTGAAACTTTCTAGTGGAGAGCTTGAATAAAGATGTTTTGCCCCTACATAAAAGTAGAAATTCTGCATTTGGAAAACAGAATATTGAGATTTTGCAGGATAGCTACAGCTACTTGATACAAAAACAGAACTTTTTTTTTTTTCCTCTGTCATAATTTAGCAGAACACATGATATAGAGGTCTTCTTACTAGGACAGATATGATACAGTTAAAAAAAAATCCTTAATATGTAGATGGTTTTACCAGAGAGAACTATACCTGTTGAGCAGTTTGAGGTTTTTTTCCCCCAATCTTCTCTTTTTATTCCAGAAGCTTTCATTGACACACACAGTCCTTAAGAAAGCCTTTCAGGAACGTATTGCGCCTTTCGTTCAGCATTTTAAAAAACATTTAAGCAACCCATTGATGTGGTTGCTCGCTGTAACTGGAATTCCACCTGAGCCAGGTGGAATTATCCAAATTTAGGTGGTGCTGCCACAAGGGCTTGGCGCCATCTCCTGTTCAGCCTTTAAATCACTCGCGAGCCATCCTGAGAGATTTTGGGGTGGAACATTCGTTCCTCCTTGGCTCCCCCAGGTAAACACAGCCTCCCCATGTTGAGGCATTTTATAAATTCTGCCGTAGTAAATCAAGAGCTGGCGGGGGGCAGCTGCAGTCTTTCCAGGCCGGCCCAGCTGTTTACAACATCTGCATTTGCTCCCTCCATCAGCAGCTGGGGAGATGCAGGGTTTGTACCGTGAGAGGCTGGACGTGCTTGTGTGGGGAACACAGCTCTGTATAAGTTGGTATTCCAGCTCCTTCTCCTTCCACGAGGCGATGTTGAGTCCTGGGGTTTGTTTCAGTTGTTACCGTAACAAAAGAGTCTCACACAGAAGGCTGGGTTTGCAGAAAATCCACTTTACTACAAGTTCTTCTCCTTTTATACACCATTCCTACCCAGATGGATCAGATTGGTCAATTAATCAATACATTTCACCTGGCTGGCTGGCCAGCTCAACACCTTTCAGTAAACTATCTTAGAGAGAAAAGAAAAAAACGGAAAGAAGGAAAAAACAGCATGTGGGGATTGTTACAATAACAAGTTATCATTATTTTGGCTAGGACTGCTTAGAGTCTCAAGCCGACCCTGAGAAAATGTAGTTTTCTCACTCTCTGACCAAGGTTGTGGAGACCACATTTCAGTCACAACACTGGGGGATTTGACAAACATCTAAATTTGTTGTAGGAAAAAAAACATGCTAGATGGGCTTGTGAGCTACAGAAGTTGTTATTAAGCTGTTTCTTGACTGAAAAGATATCTATTGTCATATCATCTCTTCAGGAAATCTAGCCAGATTTTTTTTTTTGTTTGGTTGGGGGTTTTTTTTGTGGTCTTTTTGGTTTTTTTTGTCTGTTTGGGTTGGGTTTTTTTTTTGTTTTTTTTTT
>VWZV01010786.1:167773-255747 GCA_013397155.1 Irena cyanogastra
TTTTTTTTTTTGGTTTTGGTTTTGTTGGAAGGTATTTCTTATTTTAAAAAGTACACACAAAATCTCGAACCTTCGAACATCAGGAGAGGCCATAACAGCAGAAAAACTCTGAGTTCAGCTCACCTGCAAGCTGGGCCTCTGTTTTCTCCCTTTCCCTGCTGGTGTCCTTGCTCCCCTCAGTGTGTCAGGGTGGTGGTGGCTCCTCACAGCCCTTTTCTCCCAGCCCCACGTCATGCCATGCCTTCTCTTCGGTTTGGAGGCAGACCTGCGGCAGCTCCGGCTCAGCCCTTCGGCGCTGTGATGGAACAGAACACCCTGTGCTGGCTCAGCTGCAGGAATGAGCTGGGGCTGTCCCAGCTCTCAGGCAGCCAAGATTAGCCTAAACCCCTTTGATGTAACCCCAGCAGGAGCCAGAGCAGGCAGGGTCAGCTCCTGGCACTCAGCTGGCAGGCAGCAGCTCGCTCACATGCCCAGCTCTGCGTGTGTTTGCTGCCCAGCTCTGCTCTGCTCTGCTGTTTGCTGGGATGTGGCTTTGCAGGGTGTGGATGGGGCTTTCTGTGGGGATTAAAGAGGGGCAGTTCCAGAGCTNCTCCGGCTCAGCCCTTCGGCGCTGTGATGGAACAGAACACCCTGTGCTGGCTCAGCTGCAGGAATGAGCTGGGGCTGTCCCAGCTCTCAGGCAGCCAAGATTAGCCTAAACCCCTTTGATGTAACCCCAGCAGGAGCCAGAGCAGGCAGGGTCAGCTCCTGGCACCCAGCTGGCAGGCAGCAGCTCGCTCACATGCCCCAGCTCTGCGTGTGTTTGCTGCCCAGCTCTGCTCTGCTCTGCTGTTTGCTGGGATGTGGCTTTGCAGGGTGTGGATGGTGCTTTCTGTGGAGATTAAAGAGGGGCAGTTCCAGAGCTGAGTCTCTGCTGATTCACATCTGAAGTGTCAGTCCCAGAGCAGCCATTGAGGTCTGCTACAGAAGGAATCCCACTGAAAAGCCCAGCCCCAAAGTCTAGCCTCAAAGCCCAGCCCCAAAGCCCAGCCCCAAAGTCCAGCCCCAAAGCCCAGCACCAAAGTCTAGCCTCAAAGCCCAGCCCCAAAGTTTAGCCCCAAAGTCCAGCCCCAAAGTCTAGCCCCAAAGCCCAGCCCAAGGACAGAGAAAGCAGCAGGTCCCTCTCTCCAGGCTTCTCTTGGACCCAGCAGCTGAAAACCAACATGGGTGTAGCAGAGCTTGGAAATTGTGAGTGATTGACCCTGATTGACACAGCAGTGGGAACTCCTGGATCTGCAGGTTCCCTGGGGACGTGTGACCTGGTTTTGCACAATACAGGTTTCCTGTCAGAGAATCCTCCTGGAATATCTGAAATCTGAATTTTAGCCATTTTCCAATTTCCTTTGTTCCTCTCTCTACAGTCAGAGATGAACTTGGTGTTTTTCTGAGACTTAATTTAGCACCTAAGACTTGTTTTGTTTATCCAACAGATTGCAGATTTCTTCACTCTTAGGGGTTTTTTTTTGTTTTGTTTTTTATGTCTAAAGAGCTTCTTCCTTCTGCCCTGCCTTTGAGCTGTAAGCATCTTTTATAGATGACTGCCCATATCATGGCCACTATACTTTCATTATATTTTAGAAGTAACCAGGAAATTGTCCCCTGATATATTTTTTTACTTTTTTAAAATTAACTAGCTTAGAAACTGGACTACAACTTGGGGGTAGAGGCTGTCCAGCTTTCATGCACATTTTACCACCTTGAGACTGGAGTCGGTGGGGAACCAAGTTAATTCCAGCACAAGCTCTCTCAGAAGTTTTTAGCTTGATCTCAGTGCTGCAGGAGTTCTGATGGACTCTGAGAAAATCTGTGTTTCACTGCCAATGACCTCAGAATCCTCTTGTGATTTCATGCTGATTGTAGCTATGTAAGCCTCTAAATAAACTTGTCTCTGTTTGAGAACTGAAGCTTTGCTTCTGTGCTTTGCCATGCTGTTAGTTCAAATAAAACCACAATTAATCATAGAAAAAGATATTTATGAGCACTGTAGATGTTGACATTTAGGCAGCTAGCAAGTCTTTTCAGGTAATTTGCAGTTTAATTTTCTTTACACAGATCCAATCTTAAATTTGAGATGTATTTGTTATTGTGTGTTATCATAATGCATTATTTAATTCTTCACAGCTTCTTAATGTACCTGTCTTTGATTTGTAATATTATTAAATAGTTAGGGGGTTCTATCTCCAAAAAATCCTTTCTGAACAGGAAATAATGATAGTCAGTCATCTTTACTGTTGTTCTGATCTTTTTTTTCAGTGGAAGTGCTCTGCTCTTGATATGGGACTAGATTTTTTTTGCATATTTTTAGTCATCATTATTTTCTTCCTAGTGTAAATTTATGTCCAGCTAAAAGGAGTATCTCAGTATCAAAAACTTGCTGGTATGACAATGGTTGCATTTCTGTCATAACTACAGATTTAGACAGTGGCTTTCTTATCCAGATCTGAATTGTGGCTCATGGATGCAGCCTTAGGAGTGTCTCATTTTTTGCTATTGTAAATGATTTTTTTTCTCTGCTGTTAAGATCTTAAGATTTCTTCTGGGATTTTTAGCCGAAATATTTAGGAAGATGTTCACTATTTTCAGGCTCCTTTAAAGATCTCCTTGGTTCCTAAAGCCTGGTTCACCATAGGAGAACCCAAACCACTGGCTTTACCCACAGAGATATTTTTTTCTGTACACAGATGCAATATTTGTTTCCCTGAAGTAATGGAATGAATAAGGACAGGAATTTAGCTTCTGCTTTGCTCTGCTTGTGCATGGTCAGATATCAGATATCCTCTTTCTGTGTACACACCACATTCCTTTCAAAAAAATATTCACATCTTGCTCATGAGCATTCCTTGCTGTTTTTCTGGTTAGTCAGTCGTGTGATATTGTGTGTCCTCACCAAACAGCCCCACAAGTGCTTCCAGCTTGGACACAAAGAGGGCTGAAATGAAAAACAGTGTTTATGGGCACTGACATTTGCAGTGTTGAAGTTAATTTGGCGTTGTGAGTGATATCAGACAACGTTAATATAAATATTCCACCGAAAAGTTTGCTTGTGGACATGGTAAGCAGCACTTTGCTTGCCCTCTTCCTCCATCAGAGGGAGTCAGTAAAATCATATCTAATAAGAAAGTTGCAACTTAATTGTCCCAGCTGGATGTCAGCGCTGTGCTCTGGCTGATAAACCTATGGAGGCTTTTTCCTAAAAAAATTAGATCTCTTCTGTTTTTCAAATATCAAAACATAAACATACAAGCATATGACCATTGCCAACATATTTTGAATTGCTTGGATAGAAGGAAGTACATACCTGTTGGTTGGTAAAACAAACATTGTTTCAAGTAAAAACTTGATGAGGAAAAGATTTATTCTTTAAAGCTTTGGGCCCCTCACTGCAGGAAGGGCATTGAGGTGTTGGGTAAGTCCAGAGAAGGGTAGCAGAGCTGGGGAAGGGTCTGGAGAGTCCAGCTGAGGGAACTGGGGGTGTTCAGCCTGGAAAAGAGAACACTCAGGGAGATTTTATCACTCCCTAGAACTGCCTGACAGGAGGCCAGGCGGGGATCAGCCTCTCCTCCAGGTAACAGAGACAGGAGAAGAGGAAACGGCCTCAAGCTGCACCTGGGGAGGTTCAGGTTGAATATTAGGAAGAAATGTCTCCACTGACAGAGTGGTTAAACACTGGGAGGAGCTGCCCAGGGGAGTGGTGGGGCTGGAGATGCCTAAAGAAAGAGCAGCCTTGGCACTCAGTGCTGTGCTTTATTTGACACGGGCAAAGGTTGGACTTGATGACCTTGGAGCTCTTCTCCAGCCTCAATGATCCTATATTTCTCACTCATTACCAACCAAAACTTATATATTTCTTTGAAATTTAATAAAAAATTATTATTTCTGTTTACCAGGCTGACTAGGAATGCAGTATTAACAAATAAGAATGTGAATATGTTGTTTTTCTTAGGATGCCAATGCCACGGGGGAAAGAAAGGTTTCAGGGTAGCCAGGAGGTTGTTTCAGTTTGTCTGCATGCAAGGTCTTTAAACTTAGAGCAATACATTTTTGACTTTACTGCTGTCATTAATCCTGAAAATTTATGTTTGCATTTTATGGCCAAAAAACGGAATAGGAAATGCTTCTTTTTCTGGATGCACTCGGTAGCTCTCAAAATGGGGGAGTAAACAAGCCATTCACAGCATTCAGAAAAATTCCTTTTTTTGCTAAAATGATTACTGAAATAGAACTTTTTAGAGGTCCTCATAGGAGGTTATGTTTTTCACAGTGTTACAAGTTCTGCACACACTTCAGAGGTGGCTGCTGCTGGGACTGAAATACCTGATTTCAGACAGTTTCCTCAGTTTTTGGGATCTGTGTGAAGAGGAGCCAAGGCTTTACCTCAGGTTTTGTACCTTTTCTGCCAAAGCTGTTTCTGCCAGCTGTACATGTGGCACTGGAGAGCTGGCATTAAAGCAGGATGCAGCTTGCAGACACATTGAAATTGCTTTTGGAAAAACACACTGTGAGCATTAGGCCAAAGTAAATCTTTGTAGCTCTTCTGAGGAGAGCCATGAGATACTGACTACAAATTGAGAATGTGCAGAGGAAATGATGTTGACACTTCATCTTCTGATCCTCAGCTGAAGAGAGTGGGCAGTGGTAATGCCAGCACTACAAGGCCTTTAGAAGAAAAAGCCATTGGTCATAGGCATTGTTTAAATAAAATATTCTGATGAAGCACATGTGTTGTTTAAATTAAATAGTCTGAAAAATCTATGTTTAAAAAGCCCACAAAAGCACTTACTTCTGTCTGGGTGTCTGTTAATAGTTACAGAGAGTTTCAGGAATTGCATGAGAAGTACAAAATACAAGCTCAGTCCTGCTCCCAAAAATTCTGTATAGAGGATTAATTACAACAAATGATTGGATTAAAAAAAATATATAAGAGGTTCATGACGTAACTCATTGCATTAGCAATTAGTGTTCATATGTTGGATTCTTTCCTTTTCCAGTTAATTAAGAATAAGAAAATTATGACTAACTTTGAGGTCACAGAACAATGTAGTGTGATAATCCTCTATTAAAGGGATCTTTACTTGGACATCCTAATGAAAATATTATTTCTAACCTCATATATCACAAATATAGGACAAGGAGACCCAGATAAGAGTTATAAAATGTTCCATTATTCAATGATTTTATGCCAGTCATATTTCAAAGACAAATGACTGAAACATCAGATCGCACAGACAGAGTGTTCCATGTACAAATACAGAAAGACTGGTCTAGTTGAGTAATTTTTTTTCATTTTTGGATCTCCCAGTTTCCAGGAGGGGCATGGATTCCTACTGAGAAAACAGACACTTGATAATAAGTTCATTTTTCTCAGTTAACCTCCCAGGATGGCTCAGACTGTGCCCCAGAGACTGCTCCTCCTCCCTGCAGGTAACTGCTGTGTGATCAATCCCCTGCCAAAATGCAAGGCTGCTCAAGCCAATCCTGCTGCTGGCAGTGGAAATTGTTTGTCCCCTGCCACTGGAAAGTTTTGAGATGATTGTCCAATGCCTAACCTGACTGCAGGCTGATTTATTTCTGTCCATTGGTGAGATGGGGAACTGCTTCTTCTCCTCTGCTTTACAATATCACAGTATCTGCTTTTGAAGCTTGGAGTTCTTTTGGAATGGTGAAAATCATTCCTGCCTAAGTGTAGGTCTTTGCTCTTGTCCCCACTGCATTATCTCTCATCATTTTTCTGCCCATTTTTCAAACTAATTTTAGTAGAAATGAGCGGGCCAAAAATTGAGTGTTTACCAAGAACTGGACTTGATGGTTTGACTGCAGAGACCCAAGGCAGTAAAAAATGGAGCTTCTGTTTGGTCTGGGTCCATCAGAGATGTCACTGCCCTCTTCATGACAGGGAGTGAGGGCAACACACCTCAGTGTGCATCGAGTCCTTGAGCTCACACTTTGGGAAAAACTGCACCCTAAAAACCTCCTGATCTGGTAAGTCAGAAATGGCAGCGCTGCTTTGTGTGGCTGTGGTTTTGTTTTGGATTCATACGAGTGTTACAGGTAAAACCAGCCATATTTTTCCCTACCCAGGGTCTGAATTATCTACACAGACTGTGTGGGTTTTCTAACATAGGTGGATTTTTCTTTACACACAGATACAGTCCCAACACATTCTAAGTGGGTATCTCTACAGCTGCTCCCAAAAATTCCTTATCTTTCAGCATCAGTTTTCAGATTAGTTGGGTGAAGATAGTATTGGGAAACAGAAAACCAGGTCAGAATCTGCTAGGAACTCTCAAAAATCAGGCCCCTCAGAAGTGTTTACTTTTTGTTGTACTTCTAAAGGTTTATAAAATAAAACATTTTTCATGGATTTTTCTCCCCCTTGTTCTCCTACTCTTAAGAAACAGTTCGAAAAGCCAAAAGAAAAGCCCCAGTCCTGTAATAATGGAGTAGGAACTAACTCACCAGATGGGGTCTGTCCCATGGAGAAGTCAGCCTCAAATAAGAAGGAAAATAAATATGACAATAAATATGCAATAAATATGACACTTGCACAGGGAGTGGTTAAGAAGGTTCTTTTATTAACCTTTTCCACATGAAGGTTTTACTTGTTCAATATTATTTTTAAAAGGGATTTAAAATAACAAGGGCTTTTGATATATTTTGCAATAATAAATTCCGAGACAAATTTATGACACCCATGGTTTGGGCTGCCAGTATGAAGATCAGGAAAGAGGACTGAGCAATATTCAGATATCACCAACAGAAAGGTGGTTAGGCATTGGAAGGGGCTGCCCAGGGAGGTGATAGAGTCACCTGGTGATGTCTGGTCAAAGGTTGGACTCGATGGCCTCAGAGATCTTTTCACACTTCATTCATTCTGGGATTCTGTACATTCCTTTTTCTGGCTCAGGGCTCAGTATGGTGGAAGTGTAATAAAACCTTATTTTCTTATATGCAATGCAAACCCGTGGAAAGTTCAAACAAGTCAAAAAGCCACAGGTCCTGATTCCTGCCTTCAGGAGGAGCTATTTCTTCAGTATTAGGAGAGCTGCATTTTCATGGTTTTGATTCTGCAGTTTCTTTGCTGTGCTTCCATGCACGTCCCTGCAGCCGTGTCCTGCAACTGAGTGGGAAACAGCACGGGGGGAAAAACATGCACATGACAGAGCAGGGTGACAGCAGACAGGCAACAGCTGCATTTTTTAGAGATAAACCCACCTGTAACAAACATGTAATGTGTGTTTTTCTGATATGGTGGCTGCTTGAGTGAATGCTAAAGGGGACTCTCATCCTCCAGATCCAGGCAGGTGGGAATGAAGAAGAAAAAAAGACAGGAAGATTATTTTCTGACAAACAAGCTTAACTCTGATGGGCACTGTGAAAATAAACCCAGTTAAGCATCACAGTCTGCTCTACTGGAAGTTGCTTCTAGCAATCACAGACCCTTGGTATCCACAAAATCCAAATAAGAGAGTACACGGTTGCCAGAAAGCTTAAATTCATCACACAGGTGTCAATAAACCGAGGGAGCTGAAAACCTTTCTGTCTGTGGTAATTCTGATTGCTCCAAGTGCAAACAGGACATAAACATTGCAGATTATTGTGACCTGAGCCACCTTTCTGTGCAACGAAACCTGCTCTCCTGGGAAGGGGCAGTCACGACTCGCTGCAGGAAAAGGGTGAGGAGACTGCAGTGTCACTGAAGGGCTGAGGGACCTTCAGCACAGCCAAAGCACTGAGGAGTGCTGCTTCTGTTGGGAGGATGATGATCCTGCTGTCAGAGCAGAGGGCACTGAATTCCCCTCTAGAGGAGGGTCTGGGCATGAAAAAGCAAAAAGCCAGCGGTTCAGATGGAATGAGCACATGGAGAAAGTGTAGCACAAAAAAGTGTCCTTGAATGACAAGGACAGTAATGGATGTTATCCAGATGGTGAAGGTAGAGGTCATAAACTCATTTGTCTTTTTTGTTCCTGATGAAGACTCCTCTGTGTCCATTCCCCTGTACCAATTCCATTTCCATGGTAACAATCATATCATCTACCTGAACTGGAAGTCAATGCTCCCTTTCATGCAGTCTTGTCATGGCTGTCTACTGCCTCCTGGCAGTCCTTTGTCCTTGTCTTTTGGACACTGCTGTCTTGGAGCAGATTATTGCATTCAGATATTTGTCATTCTTTCCTTTCTCTTTCTTCTTTTTTTTGCCCTTTGTCATCTGGGAGTTAACCAAACATCCCTTCTGACTTTCTGAAAAAGATCTGGCTATCAGTTATGAAAATTAATGAAATCATATATATTTAAGAGATAATCAGGAAGCTGGAGGAGAATGCCTGCCATCTTTTTCTTTCAAGAATGTTAACTTCTCAGCAGAGCAGACCATATTCACAGGCGTGACTCCCTCAAACATCACTGATGCCATAAACCCAGATACTGCTGCCACTCCAGCCCACAAAATTCATGTGCTACCCCAACCCACAGCCTGTTTCCCAGCTTATTCCATGCTGCAGGGCCAGTGGCCTGGTCTGTGTTGTGCTCCAGGAAGAGTGTGAGCAGTGCTGAAGTGATATAAGTTGTTTTTTGCCTTTGTCACGGCCAAGGTGAGATGTAGGCAGGGAAACTCCCAGATGAGCTCAGGAATGGGACACTAAAATATCCATGGGGATTGGGAAAAACAAAAGCAGCTCCAAAGTTCATCTTAAAACTGTAAAACAGAGCAAGAGTGAACCTCAGACTGAAAAGTGCTCCCCCACCTCCACCCCCAGGGCTGAAGAACTTTGCTCAGTGCCTCCCACAGACTCCTGTGTGGTGCTGGCACAGTGGCCCCAAGGATGCCAGCTCCTCTCCTGGCCTGTCCTTGGGGCTCCATGCAGAGGACAGGGGATCTTCTCACGCTCCTGGCACAGACCAGGGGATGGAGAAAGGCCCAGGCAGGGTTTGACAATGGGCAATTGTTTTACAGAGTGCTGGCAGCCCTTGTGCAGGCTGGCTGTGCCTCCCTGTGCTGCTGATGGGATGTCTGGGTGCTCCACCCCCTCCTGGGCTTTAATTCATCATGAAGTTTGAGTTTCCAGGGCAGCAAGGCTCAGAGAAGACCCTGCCTGAACTTTTGAGGATTGCCCATTAAAATCTTCCTATAGAACAGTGATGTGGGCTTTCTCTGCTGTGTAATAGTGTGGCACAAAGCACATCCCAAGAACCCCTTTTCTAAAAAGCAGATTCAATCCATATTTACATCCAAAGACTCTATTTCTTATATAAAAAAGTTACACATTCTTTCCAGTAAAAATTTTCACAGAGGTGGCTGATACCATTTTGCACTTACACGTTTGTAATTTTACAGTGGAGGACTAAAAGGCCAAATGCTGACTTTAGCCCAGGAAACCAGTGCCAGCCCTTCTCCCTGGCAGCCTGAGGGTGTCTGTAGCTGTCCTATGTCTGCTGTGTCACAGGAGCAGAGCTCCAGTCACTGAGCCTGCTCAGAATGGCAAAGCTCCTTTTGCTGAAGGCAGAGCATCACTGCTGCGGCCCAGCAATCTATATACTCCTAATTGTTCTCTGGAACTCCTTTCCAAAATCATTCCCTGATGTCTGGCTGCTCTCTGGAAGCTATTTTTAAACAGAACAACAGCTCTCTCAGCCTAATGAACAAAATGGGTTTTCTGTAGCAACAGCTGTGGATTGCTTTTCAAGTACCATTATTTGTGGTTTTTCAGAGGGGATTTTTTGGTGTGTTTGTTTGTTTGTTTGCTATTAGACATGCAGCTGCCATTAAAATAAATAAAAAAATACAGTCTATGCCTGTATTTCACATGAAAAGCCTTTTTTAAAACATTATTTAACATTTTTAACATTAGTTTTGAAACAAAAATACCTGGAGTCTATCTGCGGCTCACAAACCCAGGAGTGAGCAGTGCCATGCCCTCACCTGCACTGTTGTGCTCATCTGAGCCACCTTTTCCTGGAGGTGGAGGATAGGATGAGAAAGATTCTGCTATAATCAATGGAAGTGACTTGAAACCTTGGGGAAAATGCCTCACAAATAGATGCTGAAAGAGATCTAATGAGAAAAGCACCAAAGAGTGACATGTAAAACCTTTAAAAGTAGTGTGTGATACAGAGCAGTTCACCTAGGAACATTCCTTCTGACACACAAACAGTGATACGCTCAAAAAATAGAGAGAAGTGGCAACTTGAAGCTGAAAAAAGTGAATATTTGGCTGCAGCTAATGTGCAGAATCAACAGTGGTCTGTACAGCTGTGTGGATGAGAAATGTGGGATTTTCATGGAAATACTCTAGAAGGTCAATGGATAGGAGTAGCCTCAATGTGAGGTGTGAGAGTTCTGTGTTAAATACAAACCATGTTTGTGGGGATGTATATTCCTACACTTCGTGGTACAATAAACCTCTCCTGTTAAAACTGATATCTAATTTCTCTGGAAGCATGTGATTTTATATTGCTTACATGAAGGCTTTCTGTAGTGATCTTCAGAGCAGTGGAGGTTGTCAAACTGTGTTTTGGACAGGAAAGATTTCTGATTTGATTTCCATGGCATTGAAACAGAAAACATAGTTACAATAGGAAGAGGACGTGTCAGAAATGAGATATTATTTTTTAAAATTAACCTTAGACTTATTTTTGTGTGTGTGTGTGGGGGTGGGTGGGATGGAGGGGTTGTGCACGTGTGGTACCTAGTCATCATGTAATTTATATTAATCCAGTCTTCACATATTCTTTATTGGGCATTAAGATTACTGGGGTACACAAGCCTTAAGTTATGTAAAATGGGTGAAAGTTGTAACAGGTGGGAATAATGTAATTTTAATACACATTAATGGCTGTGTTGGGCTGGGACTGGTGGCTGTTTGAAAAGCTGCTAAAGTTTTTAAACTTTTTGCTCTGTGTGAAGCTTGTAAATGATCTGGGACCCATCCCCCCAGGCGAAGAGCTGCTTTTCTTTGGGATTGTAATGTACGGTGGAGTGGCCGCCCTGGCGCTTCGGGAAATGCACTCCCGGGTTTATGTGGGCATTCAGAGCACCCAAAACATCATAAACACACTGGATGCGGGAGGAGCCCCCAGAAGGAGAGTTGTAGACCACGTGCAGGGTGTTGCAGGCCATGAAAGCTGCCTCAGCATCCTTGCTGCTGCAGGGCGTGTCCCAGCTGTGCTCCACGGCCATGGCCACGGCGTTGATTTTGGTGATGACAATGTTCCCCCCGGTCTCTGGCTCTGCGTGGAGGGCCCACAGCCCCTGCTCGTCGAGAGCCAGGTCTATTTTTGTCTGTGGAGAGAGCTGGTAGGCAGGAATCCTGCCAGCCCCTGGCAGCAGCATCTGGTCAGCTATGTTTCTTCTCTGGATGTTGAATTTAATGATCTCGTTTAAGGAGCCGTGCCTGTGGTAGAAGAGGAAGCCCTGATAGATGACGTGGCCAGTTCCTTCCCAGGGCAATGGCAAGGGGACTCTGCGAGCCTTTGGTGTCTGATTGTCTTCCATGAAAGTCATGATATTGGCAAATTCCAAAATCACGTTATTTACGGAGCCACTTAATAAATAAATCTTCGCGTGCTTTTTGCCAGGATCTTTCATCCAAGAGCCATGCTTTCCTCCAGTCTTCTTAACTACCTTTAGGGACCTAATTCCTGCAAGCATGTGGTCACAACCTGCAAGGAAATAACCAAAGACAAAAGAAAAATTAGAGCATCTGTAAATTTTCTAGTTTCCTTTCTTCGAATTACTTTGTTTCCTTTTAATTCATCTCTAGGGACTGAGTCAATATATCAGTAAAGGTGTCAGCAATGGTAAGTAGTGCTGAAAATAGTTTTATGTGATATATTCCTGCTAAGAAAGCTGTGGTGTCTTCATCTACCTGTAGAGTGTTGGGTTCTGTTCTACTACACCAGTGTTATCCAAAACATTTGGATATTTGTGTTTCTGAGAGGAGACCAAGAGCACAGTTAGTGATTTTGTGATTATTGTTGTCTGTCCTTTTACAGGGCTATAATTTTTACTTCAGAGAACTGACTTCTGGTTTAGATCAACACAGTAAAGTAATCCAATTTATTTCTTGTTGGAGGCCTACAAATTAAAATCCATTACCCCCATCTATAGTATTTTTGTTTCAGGACTGGTCTTATCCTCAGATAGCCTCTTTTTTATGCATTTATAGTATAAATAGAAATAAAAATAGATCAGCATAACCGAAAGCCAAAAATCTGGGCAATCTTCCCATTCCCCTTCTCAACACCTGCACACAAAGGAATAAGAACAAAATACAGATCACACATCCAGGGCTGTGCATGCACTGAGGTGGCCTTTGAAGGAGCTGGTGTGATGTCTGTGCTGCCAATTCCTGTGCTGGGAGCGTGGCTGGTGGAGCCACCCAGCTCTTTACCTCTCTGTAGGGTTAAAATCAGCATCAGTGGAGAGTGACTCACAGCTCTACATTTCGTGTGCACTCTGCAGGGATGCTCCAGACCAGAAAGCACTAAGCCTGGGAGGACTGAGGCATTTAGACTCTGAGATCTTTATCAAGCAGCATCCTTTCCAGGAAAAAAAAACAACAAACTATTGCAAAGCATATTAACAAGCTCGTTTACCAAAGGCACTCATAAATTGCAGGGCACAGCATTTGAAGATTAAAGAGTTGCTTTCAGTGGAGTGCAGCCATTTCAGTAAACAGGACAAACAAAGCTCTAAGGCAGGAAGTTCTGGCAGCACATGAAATGGAGAAAGCAAAACCAGCCCCCCTATTTGGCCTGATATGAACCTATTGAAGTCAGTGGCAAGACTCCAGTCGCCTGCAGAAAGCAATCTTTATGTAATTTGTGTGTACTGATACCCTCTAATCAAAGCTTTTGGATATTGCTGCTACAGCCTGGATTTTTTTTTCCTGGGAGTCCTCACTCTGGAAGTGCCTTCCCTGAGCAAGCCACAACAGCTCTCTCAAATCTAACATTTATTGATTAGATAGGTTGAAAAAAAATAAAGCTGCTGAATCAAAATCCCTAGGCAGCCTTAGCAGCATCTTCCTCTGGAGGGGAAATAACCAGATTTTTGTCTCATTGTTATTTTCTCTGCAAACTTGGCCCAGACCCAGTAACAAAGCTGGACTTTACAACCCTCTTTTCTGCTAGGTTTTTGAAGTGACTCAGCAAAAATAATCATAGACTCTGGTTAAGACATGACAGCATAGAAGCAGAGCTGCTATTTTCTAGAGTTGAGGATCTTCCTACTTTTTCTAAGTGCTGTAAAATCTGCACGGGGAATACTTTTGACACCAAATTCAGTGGGAAAAGCATCTGACTAGTACTGACAGTAGAGAACAAATCTAAAATAAAGTTACCATGAGCTGCTACAATAAAGTTAAAAGTAATAATTTCCAACAAAGGAAAACGGAAAGTAATTTTTTCCCCTCTGAAACTCTCAGAAAGATGCAATTTTCAAAGTGCCTTAACCACAGTCAGTTTAAAAATCCCCATTTTTTTTTTCCTCTCTGAAAAAAGTGCCTAATGTTCAAAAGTTCTCTAAGTGGAAAACAATTGATATTCAGAGCACTGAATTGTGGAGTACGAAGAGGGTTCAGAAGCAGAATAGGTGACTGCTTCTGTAAGCATCTGCCTTAATACTGATTTGCTTGAAAAGTTCAAGGAAGAAATTGTAAACTTACGTGTAAAATTAAATCAGCCTAATTCTGCTGAAGTCAGTGGAATTGTATAATTGATGATGCTAAAGTTCTTTCACTCACTTTTTAAAAATTTCAGTTTGCATTTATTATTTACTCTTCATTTCTTACTAGTATGAAAAGAAAACAGACTACTTTAAATATGTCTATAACACATAATTCACATCCATACCACAACCTTTTAAGGTAAAGATAATTGCAAAATGTAATTTGTTTTTAAAAAAATATAGTTTGGGCATATATTCTTCATGCTGGGTGCCGTAACACCTAATTTTCAAATAAGAACCAAGCTTTGCTTACAGCCAAGCCAGTGTGCTCTCTTATTAAAGTAAAAGGAGGGGACAAGGAGAGGAAGGATGACAGAGCAGGACAGTAAAGCAGGTTAAAATTGTAGAAGTGAATTAAGTATTTTATTAACTCATGAATTTACTTTTGAGTTGAGGTTTTGACCCTGCCTAGTTCAAAAAAACGACCACCCTTAATTCCTCAGTATAGCTGCAGTACTCAGAAATGTATTTTTCTGGGACTTTGCAAGAGCACACCTTCAGAGGATCTTACCTCATTTTTTAATAAAAGGTAACTTCCAAAGAATTAATTTGATATGCAGTAGAATTTCTGCAAAGTAAATGTTTGAACTGTATTTTGCTCCCTCCCTCTCCCATACCTTTTTTGCATATACATGGGTTTTGTAAGTCTAGTATTTACACAGCCCAAACCCCCTTGCAATAATCTGTGGTATTCACACAGCTAACGAGAATCTGCTCTCCCTGTATCAGCGTGGGATTGTTCGCACTGAAGTTCTGAAAAACAAACTGTTCTTACTTGCATTAAGCATGAGTTTAAGTCTGTTTTTTTCTTCTGCCTCTTGCAGCAGCTGCTGTTCCAGCAGGTCCTCGTGCACTTCCACGCAGGCGTTGGAATCCGCGGCAGATCCAAAATAGTCGATGTCCCTCTGGGCCTGCTCCATCCTCCTCAGCAAATTCTCCACTTCCCCCCTAAGCTCAGCCTTGGCAGAGCTCAGTCCTGCCAGGCGGGACAGCACCAGCCTGGAAAACTCCCGGAATTCCTCCACGTATTCCAGCACGTCCTGGCTGCATTTCTCCAGCCTCTTCTGGAGTCAGAGCACGGGAAGAGAACACATGGACAGGCGTGGATGTTCTGTGTGCACCATGACCTCACTGATGATACCTCCACAACCACGCTGTTCCCCCCTGCCCAGTGCCCTGCACCCACCAATTCCAGCCCAGGGGGCTCTTGCTGGCTGTCAGTGCGAGCAGAACGTCTCAGATTGGCACAAAATTCAAAAGTCTGGACAAAAATCCGTGTTTTTTAACTTGGCATGGTTACTGACAGCCAGGTACTTAGTTTTGCTGCCTAAAGGAAGGAAGGCACTCTGATGGAAGCAGCCAGCGATAATTAAGGGCTCATGATCTCTGATGAGTTGCTTTCCATAAACTTTCTGGAACTCCTCCTGTACGACCACCGGTGAAGCAGTCTCAAAGGGTTTTCTGCAGGAAATCTATAGCCATGAGCATTTCACATGAACACACCTCTTCTGACCAAGGCAGAATCTAGTGTGACTATTTTTCACCCATTTAAAGGTGAAAATGAAAATACTGAAATGCTACAGTTGAGGAAGCCTTGTGTTGTTTCTTTTTTTTGTTGTTGTTGTTTTCTCAAACTATCAGCCATATTAAAAAAAAAAACCCAGCCCAAAACAGCAACAAAAACCCAAACAACCAAAAAATCCCCACCAAACATAGAAAGCCAAAAAACTATTTCTTTACACCTAAATTCAAATTATCAATGTTTTCAAAGGTGAGTAATGTGGTTCTCTGTTGCATTGCAGCTGCTTCACAGGAGTCCTGAAAATAGTAGCCCAGCTGCCACTTTGGGAAGATGAGGAATTTGAGCAGGTCTTTGGTTGGTTTGCTTTGCAGCTGTGGTTTCTATGTGCTACCTCCTTTCTCCCCCATTTATATGAGACCATAAGTCACCATGAAGTTGCTTAATTACTCTCTACAAAACCTTTATTTTAAAGGTTTTCAAGTGCTGCCATCAGTATCTGCCTCGCTCTTTGTCCTGTTACTTTCGTGCCCCTTGCACCAAATGCCACAGGTCACCTCATTTTTAATGGGTGCCAAAGGAATAGAAATTGCCAGGTGAAGTTACTCCTGGAGTGGCAAAGAAAATGTAAATCTCCATCTACACAGAGGGAAGAGAATGCCAGGTTAGTCCTTCTGTGCTGAGAAGATAAGACTAATGAGGGCTTTGTACAAAAAGCAATCTCAAATCAGGTGAGTCAGAGCTTCTCTGTAAGTCTGCAAATGCAATCCAGGAGCCAGGGGCATGCCAATAATTAAAAATAAACAATATATGATCATAATGCACCAATACTGAAGAGGTATTTTGTAGTGCTGGTAGCTTTTTACTGTAGAAAAAAAAGCACAAACTGGTACATTTATATAAGTAATTGAAAGGAATTCCAGGAATTGAAAGGGCTGCATTTCAGTCTCTCAGATATCAAGGGTTTATTTAAAGTGCAGATACACTGCTGGTTTGCATGAGCGTGTCTTAAACTACCCTTCCAGGCAGGGATATCTGCACACAGGAAAAATACCTGATAAATTTCTATCTCCTTCCTGATAAATACTTGACAGCACTTCTACTGGTGACAATATGTTTATACTGTTCCATAGAATTGTCTGTGACAGTTTTATACAAACACTTGCATTTTTAGCTAAATTCAATGATGTCATTAAAAAAAATACAAATGAAAAGAGAATAAAAAGGCAACACTGTGAAATTATATCCTCCAACAAATGCTGTCAATGTCCCTCTGGGGGATCATTTGGGATCATTATAGTTAAAGTTTTAGCAATGATTTTACTCACTCATTGGAAAAAGCTGGAAATCTACCCTCCTGGTTTGATATATCATACAGACTGTCCTGGCCTTGGAACACCCAGACATTTTCAAATCCCTTGCTGCAGAAGGGTTCATCAGGCACGTACCTCCAGAGACAGAAAACGCTGGTCAAGGTAGCTCAGCAGGGCTGCATCCTGCATCAGGTACTGTGCTGCTCCCATGATGCTCATGAGGGTCGGAACCAGCAAAAAATGGACTTGTAAGGCCACCATTGCACCAGAAAATTCTGGAGGAAAGTGTTGAATCGGTTCTGTGGGCAATCCCAAACGCTGCCAGTCCAAGGTCAAATGCAATTTACCATCGTCTGAAGGGAAAAAATAAAATTACTAAAAAGTTAAAAAAGAAAAAGATTAAAAGGAATTAAAATGGCTGTTGCATTCTATCATTAAGGAAGTAACATTGTGGCAGAAGGACTGAATGTGTTTATTTCTAGGAGCTTGATGACTACTTCTCAGTTTGTGATCCTGTGATCAATCCCAGATGTTCAGCACTGAGTCACATTGAGCCTGTAGGCCAAATTTTATTAAATACAAATAAAAGTAATTTATTTTCCCCTCCTTCCTCCTCCCATCTGCTTTCCTGTGTGACCAGCCCTGCAGGTCAGAGTGGATTCACAGTGGGTGGAACACAGGCCAGCCCTTCACAGGGAGGTCTGCTGCTTGATGTCTATGCCTGTAAAACCATCTAAAAAAATTCATTTCACTTCCACTACTCAGCCTATATACAATGGGACTGGCAACCAGACATAAAACTGTTTTTAAAAGAAGTTCCTCCTCCTTTTTCTCTTGACACTACTTTTCCAGCTGAAAATAATGCCCTTAACACAGCTCTGTGTCCATTTAGTAGAGTCTATGACAGGCATCTTCTTTTGGAATAATAATTCTACTTAGTCTGACTTAAAAATTAATTATAATTAACTTGCATGAGCCTACTGCATTTGAGGCAATTTCTATTTATTTGATTTCATAATTTTCCTGACTGAACGCCTTGTTTGGAAAAACTCATGGCCATGCTAACACTCTATTTGCTAGAAAACCATGTGTTAGGAGCTTAAAAATCTCCCTTTGTGTCTGAAGCCAAGCTGGATGCCTCTTTTTCTCAGAATTCTCCACTTCTTCACTTTTCCCATTTTTTTCCCACTTCTCCTCCCATTTTTCTTTTTCTACAGTTTGGTTTTTTTTTTTTTTTTCTCATCACGTATACCCAGCTTTCTTTTTCTTTCTAACTGCCTCACGTGTGAGCAGGTGATGAGTGCAGAATTCAAGGGTGTGTGTGTCACAGCAGGCAGATTTCTCCTCCGTGTGTTTGATTTTTGCACGGTAGTTATGTGTGCTTTGCAGGCAAGTTTCACCCAAGTGCACAGGGCAGTGTTCTGTATTTTAGTGCTGCTTCACCCTAAGAGGGGCACACAATTTGCCAGCTCCTATTTACAGGCACAGCCAGTGATGCACAGGGAGTTTAATATTTGGTTTTTCAGTCCAGTGGCATTTCACTTTACTCCAGAGCTCCTGCTTGAGGGGAGAGAGAGCTTGCACTGAGAGCAGACACCTTGGGGAGTTTCTATTTCCTTGGTTCTGTTCTATGGAGCACCTTGACATCACATGCTGTCTTCTTTTCCACCAAATAATCAGCTGCAACACCAGGGAAGATCAACATAGGAAAAAAAATCCCTTTTCTAACCTCCAAGGTGAACCTGGAACCCTTCAGAGCTGTTCTCTGAGTCTCATGTCTGTCCCAGGTAATGATTGGGAGATGAAGATTATGAAATTCAAAATTACAAACTTCCTTTCACAAATGCATATTTAGAAGTCAAGATGCAGATATATAATTTATTTCCTTTATCTTAAGACAGGGAAAATAATCTAAAAGGTAAAATACCTTGAACTGCTGTACACCCTTGGTAAGCTTAAACATTCTGCACGTGGAGCTAGGCTCTGTGAAGCTGCTCAGTCATTTCTTAGAACCACCCACAGCTGAAAGACCAGAAACTTCCAAGGATTTCTATAAATGGGGCATTCCCAGGCTTATTAAACCGTGGTCTCATGGTAATGATATTCCATGTCCAATGCACACTTCTGGAAAGGCATGCTGCAGCATCAGGTTAAGTAAGTCCTGAGCTTTGTTGGGTTTTTACATTTATTTTGCTTTGGTTGTCGTATGTTTTCCACTTCTGTTCAGCTTAGATATAGACAGAAATGTTGTTTTTTTTTCCAGCTACATAAAATCTGTATAATAAACAAAGAAATATATATATATCTATATATCTATATCTTATATATATATCTCCAATATTTCTCTATCTCATCTGTATCTATATCTATATATAATCTATATCTATATCTATCTGTATCTAATCTATATTTGTATGTATGTCTGATGATGATTTAAAGCAGGATTGTTTGGCAGCCTGGGAAGACACTGGTCTCAGTGCACAGGCTATTACACACTAACACAGCAAAAAGTTTGCTTTTAACTCAAGGAACTCTTTTTCTCATGACCATTACTTCCTTGATCTGACAGGCCTCATTTACTTTAAAAGGAAACAAGTGTATAAGTGTAGGTGAATATGCCTTTTCACTGTTCTTGTGCTCTCTCTGGCTGAGATGTTATCCTTTTCTTGTCAATGCTGCTCTTTTGCTGCATTTATTCCACCTTTTTACCATTTGGTGTCTGTTTTAACAGCTGTTAGATATTGCCAAATGAAAAATAGACATTTTCAGCTCCATCTGTGTTTGAGGTTTTGATTTCAGATGCTGGATGGAACTTTATGTGTTTTAAAAGCAATGCTGAAATCAGTTCAGAGTGTGTACTTGATTTGGGGGAAGAATGACCTTTCCTTAAGATATTATTTCACTCATATGATTGCATTCTATGTTATGTTGTTATGGTTTTTTTTTATAAATCAGTTTCTTTCTGTCATTTCGGGTGGGAAAACTAGAGAAGTGCCACAATAAATCAGGTTTTTTTTCCTCCTGTCCCACTCTGGTTTCTCAGCTTGTCACGGGAATCACAAGACATCTTTCATTTTGAGCTTTGGGAACATCCCTGACTCCCAGGGCTCCCTCACCCTTTTTCCTTGGCTTTTCCTGAGCTGTGGATGCTGTCCAAATGCCTTGCCTTGTGTTATTACAGCCCTGAAAACAAGCGGAAGTCCCCAGTCCTGTCACTTAGATCCAAGTAGTGCACAAATACACCAGATTTTACTCCCAAACTACACACTGGCTTAAAACAAGGTTAATTATGTTTTTCATCTTTAATTAACCTCAGCATGCAAAGCAATAGCAGGTGAAAAGGAAAAATCAGAGTCTGATTCAGAGCTTTCTGCTGATTTTACACACACCTGCATCAGAACAATTGCTGCTCAGCCTGATGCATCCCTGATATCTCAGTGCTTGTGGGATTTTGTTTGTGATTGCAATTTTGTTGAGTTCACAGCTGCCTATTTTGATAAGTTTTGATGCTGGTGAATTAGACTGATGTTTTATATTAGTAATATAGAGAGTCTACTTCTGTATTTTCTAGTTTTCTTAGGGCTTGGGTCTGCAGAACCAAGTTCCTTGTTACTGCTGGCCACTGAGATCCACTGAGATGCTGAGATCTGGGAGGTTAGAAAATGTCTTTGTCACAGCGGGAAATCAACACTTCATTCCAGTTCTGCCACTGCCTTTTTGTTTGCTTGTTTGGTTGTTTTTTTGTTTTTGTTTTTGTTTTGTTTTGTTTTTGTTTTTGTTTTCTTTCCCTTCAGTTTTATACCTTAGAAAGTGACTCACGTTTCTGTAGAAAAGACAAACACATGAAGCCAAGCCAAGTCCTTAGGTGGAGCTCAGTGCTGGGAGCGATATCAGTCGGGAGAGCAGCGACAAGGAGCAGGACTGGCACAATTTTGGGACTCACGGAGCACTCCACTAGGCGGCTCCCAAGCTCTGGGAATTGCAAGGCAAACTCGGCTGGAACACACAATTCCAAAGCCTCTGAAGGAGGTCCAACACTCAGAGGAAAGCGTGGTTTGGAGGTGCAGAACGCCGGGGAGCCAGGCGCATGGAAAGCTGCTCCCAGGCTTCAGGAACGTGTGGCTGTAGGGCTGAGCTGGCGGGGTTTGGGGTCTGTGCCACCCCAAACAGGCAAGGCCAGAGCTCCCTGGCACCAGCAAGAGCCCGGGATGGCCAGTACTTGCAGGAAAAATGAGTCATTGCATCAGGACTGGCTCTACGAATGAAACCATAAAAGGGAAATAAAGCTGTACTCCATTTGTGTGGATTTATTGTTGGAGTTAGTGTCTTGGTTTGAAAAGACAGGTGTCTGTTGAGGAAGGCAGGAACCCCTCTTGAAATGGAGAATGTAAACCCCCTCCCTCCAAATTATCATAAATTTGAAATTAAGGGGTTCTCAGGTAAAGATATGAGAGCAGGAATAACAGTTCTTTATTAGGGAAAAAATAAAAGTAAAATAAAAATGCAGGAATACAAAACAACACTGCCAGAGTCAGAATCCAACCTGACCCCCTGTGTGTCAGGGTGCTGGTGGCAGTGCCATTCCATGGTGGCTCAGCCCTCCTGCAGTGCCAGGGGTGGTTCTGTAGGAACAGGGGTCCTGGACAAGGCTGGAGTTTTCCTCTGGAGCTCCAGGGCTGCTGGAGATGGGCCTGGGCTCCCTCTGGGAATGCGGGGCAGAAGAAAGCTGAAACTCTGGGAATGCAGGGGGAAAAGGCTGCTGGGCTGTTCCATGGCAGATTCTATCCAGGTAGGAATGCTTGGCTCCTCCCCTGGGTGGAGCCTCTCCCGATGGGATGATGGAATTTTATCAGCCAGGCAGGGACACTCAGTGGCCATGGACAGCAGAGATCTCCTGGAGGGAGGATTGGCTGTGGAAGAGATAAAGAAAATTGCCCCACCTGGTGTTAATTGGTGGCCCAATTAACAGAAGATAACTGTTAATTAATAGATTAACACCACCTCTAACAGAGGGCAGTAGATTACACACCCCAGACAGATCTTGCATTTCTAACCCCAGACAGGGAGTTAAATGGTAGAATCATGGAATATTTTGTGTTGGAAAGGACCTTTAAAGCTCAGCTAGTGAAACCCCTGTAATGAGCAGGGACATCCTCAGCCAGAGCAGGTTGCCCAGAGCCTTTTCCAACCTGGCCTTGAGTGTTTCCAGGGATGGGGCATCCCCCATGTCTCTGGGTAACCTCTGCCAGTGTTTCATCACCCTCAGTAAAAAACTGATTTCCTCTATCTGGTCTGAATCTACCCTCCTTTAATTTAAAACCATTGTCTCTTGCCCTATTGCTCCAGGCCCTACTGAAACGCCTGTTCCCATATTTTCTATAAGCCCCCTATAAGTACTAAAATAATCCAGAGAACTTCATCTGGACATGGATCATGAAATAGTTTGGCATAAAAATCAACCATGTGCAGTTACTTTGAATGGTCTGTTTGTTTGTTGCTAAACTCAAAATTCCAGTTCTGTTGATCGAAGACAATTCCTAGTAGCTTGAAACTTCAATTTGTACAACCCCAGAACTAAACAAACTTTGAATTACGCAATTCAATATAAACCAACATTAAAATTTTCACTGCTTTTGGCTCATTTTCCAGTGTGGAATCCGCTTATGAATATTGTCACTAAAATTCGTTTTGCTTGAATGTTCATGTTCATTAAACCTATTCACAGGAGTGCAGTAGTCAAAATGACATTGCTTTAAATTCAGAGTATTTACAGGAAATGATTATGACATTTTCCCGACTCATTTTAGTTGAGAATGCCTGGTGTGTTCTTTTGGTTATGTTTATTTTTTTAAACAGGCCTTTTGGGTGTGAGGCATGACTTCTGAAAAGCTGAAAAGATACTTTTTGAACTTTGAATGTCTAGGATGTTATGGTTTTGGGTTTTTTATTGTTTATTTGAGTTGGGTTTTTTTGAAGGGGTTGTGGTAGACACTGACAAGGCAACATTTCATCATATAGTATTATTTCATTTATTGTTGCATGAAGAAATAGATTCATAACCTGTACTTAAGTGTTGCAGAGAACCAAGAAGGGCTCTGTACATACCTGGGAAAGCTGTTGAAACTTAGCAAGCAAGTCTCCCTCTGCGCTCACTAAATGCCACCAGCTGGTGGAAGAAATACATTTAGTGCCGATGAATAATGCAAATGTTCGTGGGTCACTGGCAGGTATGGAGAGAGTTTGCAGCAGGGTGATGTGCTCTGGGACTGCAGCAGCGAGTTCAGGACTCTCTGGTTCCCTTGTTTCAAACTAAAACTCTGATCCTGCACTGAATTTCTGGGTGGTTGCTGACGACACGTTCACAGATTTCGGTGGTGGCGACGGCACCAGAAATGTGAGCTGAGTGGAACGGAGTTGTGCTAGCAAGTGTCCAATTAAATCTGCCCAAACCCTAAAAGACAGGAAAACGTCCAGGAACTGGGGGAACTAGGACAGAAAAGGCCCTGAAGGGGCCGTGCAGGAGTTGATGAGGCTGGGTGAAATTCATTGTGCTGGTTTTTTTCACATTACCAGTACAAATGAGTCCTACAGGGGAAGATGGGCCAAGCCTGAACTCCAGAGTCACGCTTAAAAACAAGGGGTATGTTAAAAAAAACTTTTAAAGAAAGATCAAAATATGGTAAAAGAAGAAAATACCTTGGATTTTTTCTTGCCATTTATGTCTGCTTACTATCACCTAAATCCTGGTCTGAAGGTAAGATTAGCAAGGACTTTTATGTTCTCAGTTTTCTACATGGGAATCTTGAGATTTCTACTTCTGGAAAAATTTGTCAAATTTTTACACTGTCTGAGAATACTTCTCTGGATGAATCTAAAATTAAGAACTGCATTCAGGAAGTGATCCAAAGAGCCATATTCTGACTTTAAATGGTGATCTACAGGTATAGATTTTTGTGTCTCTCTAATCTGCTCCCAAAAATGAATTTCATCATTTCTATCTTTCTTATTTCCAGCTTTTATTTCTGCCAACCAATTTATGATCTCAAAATTATCCTTGATGCATGCCAGAGAATCTAAGCAAAATAAATTTAGTAATTATAGTGCAAAGCAGGGGCATGTGAGCTAATAGACACAAAAAAGGACATAAGAAGAGAGGATTTTTTTTGGAGACACATTATTCTGAGAATTAGTTCAGGAAATCTCCTGACAGACAAGCTGCAGGTCAGGAAAGGGTTTGTCCATGGGACCTGCAGAGCATTCAGCTCTTTACAGCTTTTCAAACTGACATTTTTCAAAGCCCCACCATGTTAAGACACTTTCATATTTTCATTCAGTGTATGCTTCATGTTATGCTGCACCCAATCTCTGCACCCAATAGAAAATAAGACATTCACAGAAGACTCCAGATTAGAGAGAGTCTCTTCCAAACAAATACAGTGAACTCTAGGCATGAGACATATGCAAGAAATGGATTTTGTGGCCTGTATGCTCTCTCTGGGGTTAGCACTATCACATTTGAAAGTCAGTGTATCAGATGAAATGGTCCTGGTGCCAGTTCATGATGAATAATAAAGCAGATGCACTACACTGCCTGGAAAGGATATAAACAAGTTAAGCTGTCATGAATAATTGATAACCATTTCTTTAATTCTTCTTTAGAAGTCAGCTTGTTGTTTAGCAGTGCTACCATTGTTATACTGAATGCATTCCCCAAGCTTTGTCATATCTCCAAAATTAATTATCTCCATCCAGGAAAAGGTCACACATTTCTGTGCACAGTGTACAACTTCTCACAGTGCTATACCAAGTGGGTTTGATCTGCTCCCTTTGACCTGTCAGGGCTCAGTGCACACTGAATTTGTATGGTTTGAAATGTGAATTTCTGCTGAAAACTTTTCAGTCTTGTCATAAAAATATGCAACTTACAGGGTGCTTTCTTAGGAAAAAAGCAAAACTCTTGTCTTAGGAGGAAGGCTGGAAAGGACCGAATCCATTCAGCAATAGATAATATGTGATGGTAAAATTTTCCATCTCTCTAGCCCTCAGTTGGCCAGACAATCAGAAACTGTTTCTGTTAACTGATTAAAATAGAAATTCAGTGCCACCATTGTGGCCTTTTACTGGGTTATAGGAAAAAAAAAGGAAAAGCTGTTCTGCCCTGCAAGCTATCCAACCTGGCTCTGTTTGTTTCTGTGAGTAGATAGGGCATGACTAACTCGTCCATATGTTCAAACATAAAATTCCTGCTGTGATTCTCTGCAGCAGAGGACAAGCAGCATCTGTACATAGGGGAGAGATCTTTTCTGCTCTTGAATCAGCCTAGTCCTCCAATGGGACTTATTTATTCCTGACACTCGGGAGCCTGCACACTGCTGCATCTTTTAGGCCTGCTGGTGTAACAGTGAGATATCATCCCCTTTTCTGCACAGGATGGTGAGTGACACACCCAAACATTCTGCCACAACCTCACTGGCTGCCCTGTGCACCCCTGGCCCTGGCAGAAGGACTGTACAGTGCCTGTGGGATTGTCATTGTCATCATCCTGGGTTGGGATGATTTGGAGAATGGTTCTGGGTAAGCAATCCCTGCAGTCATGCTGTGCTGCCTTGGCAGAGTGAGCAGAGAATCTGTGTGTGACAGTGTTAAAATGTGAATTTTGGACTGTGTTAGTGTTAGAACATGAATTATGGTCTGTGTTAGTGCTAACACACATACAGGTATTATGTACATTCTAGTACATGTACAGGTATTGCAAATTCTTTTAGATCCTCTGAAAAAATTATCTCTGAAAGATGATTTAAAAAGATGTCACTGCCCCACATGGCATAAAAGTGACACATCAGATTTGGCCACTAGCTTATTTTTTGTGCCTTTCTTCCTGGCCTTCAGTACAGTCTGGTTGCTGGTCCTTCAAACTCTAAAGTACATCAGTCATTTAGTGATGCCACACCGAAGGAAATGGCACAGGAGGTAGGAAGAAATCCTGTAGGGTGCTTTTGCAGAGATTTTACAGAAAGAGAGCTCAATCTTTAATTCTAGGCTTCACGTTTTCTTTTACTGGAAATGCCTCCTAAGGAAATACTGCAATTTCCTCCATGTTTGCCAGGCATTAGAAGGCATAGACAG
Organism: Irena cyanogastra; assembly: GCA_013397155.1. Lineage (NCBI taxonomy): Eukaryota > Metazoa > Chordata > Aves > Passeriformes > Irenidae > Irena > Irena cyanogastra. Next base: position 193,494 of record VWZV01010786.1, read on the forward strand.
CTTTGTGAGCAGTCTGAATGTTATCCTTTTGCCACATGTATTGTCCTTGGCTCCCAAGGGGCATTGTGGCCACATAGCTGAGGATGTGCCATGCCCTGTTAATTATAGATTAGGCTCAGCCTGCCTGTTCCTGCCTCCATGCAGGACTACATATTTCCTGTTGGTTTTTTGTTTCACATGGCTCCTTATTAAACTTTCACAAAACAAATACGCTTGTCCAGAGTCTCACAAACAGCAAAAAAAATGGAAAGTTAAAGGTGACTTATAAGAAAGCAATGCAAGGAGACCTGGTAGCCCAGATGATGCATCTGTAGCCCTACAGAGTGACAAGCCCAAAGCTGCAAACACACTGCTTTTTGTGGAACAACCAGATGCTGCCACTGGAAATTGTCTCAGTTTGACATCTATGGCCAGATGGTCAAACCTGTGCCCTCTGTATATTGTAATGCAGGCAGAGGGTTCTGCCAAGTGTAAAAAATAGGAATGTGATCCAGGCACTGTCAGCAGTTAAACAGGATTACAGCAAATTCTTGCATATACAGCCAAGGGACATCAAGATTTTAGTGATAGTTTGTGCTGCATGTGTGCCCTGGTTGTGAGATCTGAGCTTTGGCCCAGCAAGGTACTGCCCTCAGCAGCTGTTTCAGTTGAAAATTCAGTTGAAATGTGAATTTCTGCTGAAAACTTTTCAGTCTTGTCATAAAAATATGCAACTTACAGGGTGCTTTCTTAGGAAAAAAGCAAAACTCTTGTCTTAGGAGGAAGGCTGGAAAGGACCGAATCCATTCAGCAATGGATAATATGTGGTAAAAATTTCCATCTGTCCAGCCCTCAGTTGGCCAGACAATGGGCAGGTACTTGTCCCAGGAGGGAGATAAGAGTCACTGGACCTCTGGTATTGTGGCTTCCTAATTGCTACTGCTCATGGATTTTGCTGTTGTACAAAAAGACTGAAACCATCCACAAATTAAGTTAACCAGACTGTGACTTTGAAATGGAAACAGGACCAGTTTCTGAGAGCACACAGGGGCAGGAATTGAGAGCCCTGCCTCTTAAAACCCATCCATTGCACAGAAAACTGGACTTGTGTTGTATTTATCGTGCTGGCTCTCTGCTGAGACTGCTGTGAGGCCATTCAGTGCATCTGCTGAGCTGGGCTGGGAGCTAGGTTAGTCCCAAATCCAGGCTGAATAAGAGTGTGGATAACTGCAGTTACTTTAAATGGGATGTGCACACCCACAGGCTGTCTTGAACAGTTTGTGACAACAATTAGGGGCTGGTATGGCAGGGGAAGAGAGAGCTCTTGGCAAACACTGGTGGGTCAGTAAAGTGGGAATTACAGATCCTACAGAGTGCTCCGTGGTGGGGAGTGTGGCTCCAGCTGGATGGTCTGGTGAAAGTGAACTCCAGATAATTTCTCTCTTCTTGAAGCTGGCATCGACTAAAATGAGTTGAAACCCATTTTCCTTTCTCCCTCTAAATGTTACCTGGCTTCTTGGCATGATTGAGCAGTTGTGTTTTTCACAGTTACTGCATTTCAGTCACAAACACGGAAGGTGAAATATACCTTGAGTGAAAGATGCCACAGACCACTGAGTGCTATAATGGGACTTGTTTCCATTGTAGTTATTTGGAATGCAATTGTACACTTGAGAGTCCTTTTTACCTACCTAATTACCTAGTTTTTCTGTCTACAACTGGGCTAATAAACTTCAAAAGCCATGAAAAGATTTTACAGTGCTAGTGGTACAAACAGAACATTTGCCTTTATTTTTACTGCTCCAAAGCTTCACAAGCTGTGCTATCCCAATTACCTATTTTCAATGAGCATCATCCCATGAGAAATTTCCAATCCTCTGTAATCTAACTGAATATAGGCAAAATGGAAAAATGCACATGGAAAAATCAGTTTGCCCAGCAGGACTTTTGCACAGACTAATCCTTAGAAAGGAATTTCAACCTACTCCAAAGCACCTAGGGTGATTCCTCTGGGTAGCAAGTGCCAATTTATGCTCAGAGAGAACCACACAAGTAAATGATTAGTATGATGTATTTCTATTCTGTGCAACAGTATCCTTGGTGCTATGAACTCCCCTTTTTTTTCCAGATTGTGACATATGTGGGCTGGCTGCTGCAGTGCTGCTTTTGCTTGTATCAGATTGATGCCTTGTGAAGGCTGACCTAGAACAGAGACTAGACAGAGTTAAAGAATAAAGCAGGGATTTGTTAGGAGGCCTCAATGGATCCACCTTTGGCAGCACAAGAGCCCAGCCAGGGCTGCACCCAAGATGAACCAAAATGGTCCCAAAATGCAGCCCGGGCACGGGCTCTGTCACTGGGATCAGTTCTGCTCCATTTGCACCTTGGAGTTCATTGTCCCATTCCAGCTTTAGCTTCTGCACTCCCATCCTGCTTGTTTTTCTCTCTGCAGCCCACGTTGTTTGTGCTCTTGGGCTGAGATTTGGATCATTTGTCCTTGGTCCCCAGCTGGAGCAGGAATTGTTTTGTCTCCCTGCTCTGTGCAGAGCTCACCATCCCCTGACATGAAGCTCAGAACTACACACTAAAGCAGCACAGAATGTGAAAAATGTAAAAGCCAAAACCTGAGGCATCAAGATGGGATTTGCTTTGAGAAGCACTGGGAGTGGGGTGGGGGGGAAGTTCTGCAGCCTCAGAGTTGAGGACACAGTCAAGCACGACATGAGAATGGAATTCTGGTTTCAGCATAGCATTGCAGTTTTCAGGAGTTAATTGGGGATTAGTAATTTGGGAAATATCGTTCCATATAATGAATTCATGTGTACTGTGATGGATCCTGGTTTGAGCAGTTCACATGAGCACAGAAAAAATGTCACAAAGTGGTTTAATACGGAACAACATGCAGACAGTTTGTGCTGGATCTAGAGCCTTAGGGTGAGCAATCCTTGCATGGAATTGTATTTTCAAGTGAAGAACTGCCTAAAGTATGCAAACACTCCCATCTGCCACCTCTTCCAGTTTTATTTTCCTTTTGGCTCGAGTTCAACAGTTTTAGGTGGTGCAGTGTGCTCAGGAGGCTTTAATATCTGTGGTGCTCCCCTGTTGCAGCTTCCCCCAGGCCTTCAGTGTCTTGAGAGCCAACTCAGAGAGCTTGTGCAGACTTGCTGAGGTCGACATCATTCCCTTGCCTTTGTATTCTAATAAAGGGCTCACGAGAATGATGCATCTAGAAATGGAATGGGACACAGTGTTGATGGCTATAAACTATACAATTATGCCAGTGTACTGGCATTGTAAAAATATGTTTATCCAAACACAGCAAGTTTTCTGAATAGTATCCAATACAGAATGGTCTTACAATTGAATTTTAAAAGCCTCTTTTTGAGATTTGTGCTTACCTATTTTGGAATGTCCCGATGCTTCACGTGTTCTGATTTCCTTTTTCTTCCCTTTCATAGCTGCTTGTAATATTAACTATATGCTCATAAATAAAAAACCCATCTCTCTTGCCTGAAGGAAGTTTATTGTGTTTTTGTAAAAGATTGGTTCAGGGAGTTGAATTCCACTGGACCACACACGCTTGCAGGAGCAGTCATAAATTTTGCAATTGCAAGCATGGTTAAATCTTTTATTTATAAGTTGGCGTACCTTTTATTCTGTCAGAAAAGAGCGAGGAGAATGTACTTGTGGTGCATCTGTCTTAACGTCAGGAATGACTGCCAGTTTACAACCTTCAAACACTTTGTTGTAATCTCAAACATCAGTCTCCAGTGTGAGCTCCTGGACACTTGAACAACGGAAACCCTGTCTTGCTATAAATAGAAGGCAAACATGTTTTGATAAACTAATTTCAAAAGCACCTCCATTGTATGCAAAACATTATGGAGAAAATACAGATTTTGAAGGTCTATTTAATTAGGACTGGCGAACAGAGGGAGCTGGACAGATTGTGGCTTTTAATTCTCAGCAGTGCCCACGGGGGCTGAGGAGCCTCGGCTCTCCCAGAGCTGATTATAATCCATCTGACGTAGTGCTGCCATCTCAGAGATCTCTGAAATGTGGGAATTCTGCAGCACAACAGCAACAAAAAAGATTAAATCTGCACATAGATCCGTGTTCTGTGGCTTTTAAACTCTGTCTGCTTGGCCTGTGTGCACGTAGGTGCATGCACGCTAATAATTCAGAATTAAGCTTTGTGTCTTTGTTTTGTTTTTTTTTTTCTTTTTTTCCCAGCTGCATCCCTTGATGTAATAAAAGGTATCATGTCTCCCAATGAATCTTGCCTGGCTCATATCCTCAGGCTATTGTAACTACAGCAATGTTAACTAATGTGCTAGCTTTTGCATGTGTTTTTCAGCCAGGCTGTGGAGAAATATAAAATAGTTGATGCACTATGTGATTCACTACATGTTAGTATTGAGATTATTTTTAGTCTGGCTTCTGTAAAGAGTTGGTAGCCAGGACAAAGCCAGAATAGTTGGAGAAGCTGCACAGCAGAGGTGATGAGTAGTAGGGCTACTTGTTTACATCACTGCAAAAAAAATGTGCACTTTTGCAATTTCATTTTACATTCTGCACATGAAACAATCAAATTTAAAAAAGCTGTCTCTTCACAGCTTTCTGCATTGAGTAGCTTTCAAATTATTAATTAATAGAATAGGAAATGCTTCTGGAAGACTTAATCTGAATAATAAATAAGCAGAATAATTTACTACTCACCCTTTGCTAAACACATACTCAACAATTCCAGTTAAAAGCTATGTTCTGCTGCTGTTCAGTAGAAGTTGTATGTGCAGTTTTGACAATAAAAATTACCAGCAGGAAATTCAAAAGGCATTCAGTAGCTCTATTTTTGTATTACATACAGTGTATTGTTCTACTAATAGACTTTCTAGTGAAATAACATGGAAGTCCACCCAGGTATTAGGCATAATTAAATTCTTTGCTTTCATTTATCACAATATTTATAATATCAGCTCTTTGCTGGCTGAAGTGAGCCAGGAAGAATAGCTGCTTTCTTCTCTTGCTTTTTAAAATGTTACCACAAATCTTCAAACTCTTCTCTCTTTTCTTCCAGTGTTCAGGGAATGGCACAGATAAATCAGAGTAGAGTATCCATTATGGGATGTATCTTGATGATCATTTACCTCTCAGATGTCCTTCAAACTAATTTGGGCTGAAAGAAACACTGGAATTTTCTGTCCTGAGTGCTTCAGACATGATTTCTCGCTGACTAACTCAAATGAGTATTTTGTCATCTGGCTTCTTCAAGTCAGAAGGATAAGAAATGGGCACTGTCAATTGAAAGCACTCTAAATAGCTTAACAGCTATTTCCTTAGGCAGTACCTTTTACTCTTCATTTTGTCTTGATTCCAAAAATGACCTTATCTTCCTCATTTGTTGACTACTTTCTCAGATTTGCAGCCTCAGAAGATGAAGGTGCCTTCCTGTACCCAGAACAGCTCCCACAAAGCTGCCTAAAATAGTGTTTTGGAAATGCATCACTATAAATCATTAAATATTTGCACCAGGGGGGCACAAATCACCACCCATTAAGTGAGTGCTGCTTTTCAGTGCCTGGGCTGGAAAGGGGAGGAGGGCATTGATGCTGCTGAGTGAAGCACTGATCTTTGGTTTTTATTCTTGTCACTGTTCTAGGCACAAACACAACCCAGTCCTTGAGAAGCTGAAGGCATAACAATGTTCTCAAGGGTAATTAACACCAGAAAATGTTGTTTTCTCAGCCTCTCACGTGGTATTTGATAGCCACAATAGGCTGTACATAAATGCACCATGTGCCTGTCATTTTTAGCCAGGGACCTCAAAATATTTTATGGGTGTTAATTGTGAATGATATCCAATAACACATACAGGGGAAGAAAATTTATTTTAGTTTCATTTCACCTTTCTCTGAGTTTGAAACTCCTTTTGTTTTATCACATGCATCTGGAGGTATTGGGAGAAAGTTCAGTAACTGGGATATTTATTAAAATCACTTTTAATTTGAAAATTAGAACCCAATACTTAACCCTCAAATCCCATTTTATAAACTAGAATATAAAAACTGAATTCCTAATTTGAGGGGATTTGTCAAAGACGCCAGAGGTTAAATAAATCCACAAAATTTTACAATTTAATGTTCTGTTTTTGTTTATACTTTCTTGGCAAAAAAAACAGGCATTTAAGCATCCCTGTAGAAATGCTTCAAAATTACAGGAATTAGAGCTGCAGTTTAGAGACAGAAACTGCTTTTGAGAGGCTGAGAGAGTTCTGGAAGCTGTCCTGAGCAAGCTGGTCCCACTGAGAGCTGCACTGACTCTTTTTGGACGCTCACACTGCACGAGCTTGGCGTTCTGTCAGATCCCACGGAACATTGCAGGGGAATTTCCCCTGTGGCTTCCATGCTGAGCCTGCTGAAAACCCTGGGGATGCACTGAACACAAGTGGCTTCTGTTTGCCTGGAAGTTCTGAGCTACTCTGGCAGAATTTTGGGGGAATTGCCCCGTGTGGGCACACAGGGTCAGCCAAGGCACCTGGATTTTACTGTCACACTGTGAGAGCTCGGTGTTCTGTCTCTGCAGAAAAATCATAGAAATGGCATGGCTGGCTGCAGAAAAAGGAATCAGGACAGTGGAGACAGAAAATCCTTAAGAGAGGGCTGGGGTCAGCCAAGCTTGGAGAATGTGTTTTTTTTTTTTTTTTTTGTTTGTTCCTTGTGGTTTGAGGGAGCAGGCAGTGCCAGCTCTGAAGAGGCAAAATTGAGTGTGGGGGGATATTTTGTGGAACATTACACTGATTCACACATGCAAACAAGGACAGGACTGGTTTCCTGCATCAAGGCCAGGAAGGTATTTTTCTGGAAATCCCCCAAAATGGACACTGAGTGCAGGACCAGCATCATCTGCACTGTTCCCAGCCTTTATGGGGTACGCTCCATTAGAGGGGTGAGTGATTGCTTCTGTGTATGGCCAGATGTTTGATCTGAAGACCATTAATGAAGTTTCCCAAGGCAAAAGAAACATTAAGCAATTAATGAAGATGCAATACTAGGCTTGTAAGAGAGTTCTGACTGCACTAATTAATCAAACCAAGGAGGAAGATTTTGTTTAAGGAGCTCTGAAGCACTTTCTGATATACTTCAGAGAAAGGAGCTGGAAGTATTGCAGAGGAGAGCTGAACTATTCAATACACCCATTTTGTACTCACATCTGCTTCCAATAGGATGGATTTTGTCTTTTAAAGTCATGGTGAAATCAAGATTTTTTTTTTTTGTAGTCACAAAAGCCTTTCTAACAGGCTGCACTTCGGTGAGACAAGAGAAGCCCACCTTTCCCTCTGCTGAAGGAGAAGAAAACTGCTTTGAATTTTGAAGGTGAAGCCAGGCTACTCTTTTAAGTATTAATTATACTGGGGAAATACGTAAAGAATATACAGTTAGGGAATGCTACATCATGATTATGCTCATAATTTTTAATGTTTAATGCAAGAGCATCCAGGATCCGTGGTTTGAAGGCCCTCTCTTGGGGACACTGTACACCTGCTGAGGAAGGAAATGTTCCTGTGTCACTAGCAGAGTTTTAAAACTGCAGAAGATTTCTTCATGTTTTCTAGGTTGGCCACTGGCAGACTCTTTGAAGGCCAAAGTGAGAGGCCCTTCAGATTTATATAAGCAGGATAACAACTTTCATTTGGCACTGGAGAAAACAAAGGCTGGTCTGTTAGCTGATTTTTATTTGAAAGCTTTTCAAACCAGCTCTAATTTTAGAAGTCCTATTTCTTGGTCTGTTATATGAAGTCCTGGACAAGGACCTTCTGTGGTCAGTCATGCAGGAAATAAAGTAATGGGAATTGGATCAGATGGGTCCAAGACTGTATTGAAGAAATGTAACCATTAGGTATGGAAATAGGAGAGGAAATATCTCTCTTGACACATTAGCAACTATAGCAAACAGGAAAATCAATGAAATATTGGTGTAAATTTTCAGACTAACAGTTATTAAGTGAATGGATGCATTTGGTACTTTGGTTGTTGGAACATATTTTGGTTGGTGTGTCAAGAGACTTCCACAAACTGACCTGACTTTTTGGGATAGGTATTGGTTGGAGAATATGCCTATGTGGAAGGCACAGAAAAAGTCCATTAATCAAAAAGATGTGTAGCACTTGAAACTGAAAATCAAGAGCCTGCAGTTATTAAAAATTAAGAAGTACAAAGTTTCAATGTCCTGGAAGATCTTTGGCAGCTGAGGCAGCAGAATGGATGGGGTTTTGCTAGGCTGAGTCAGGTGAGAGGGCAGGAACTGAGCTGTGTGGGGTTTGTATGATGGACTGTGGCTGTCAGCCACAGAAAAATCAGGAGATTTGCTAACTCAATCAAGGTTGAACCAGCCAGGACTAACAGGCAAGTGGTGGCTGTAGCAGAATTTCTCCAAAACAGGTGAGCATGAGAGTAAAATGCCTTTACAATGTTTGAGAGCAAGATAAAATAAAGGAACATTGGGAGGCTGGCTTGGCTATCAGCTTGGGAAAGTAGCCAGATGCATGTTTCCATAGAAACAAAAATGACAGTTTTGTTTAAATGGTTGCTTCAGGGCCAGAGTCTTCCCTGGGTGCCCAGAGAGGCTCGTTGGCAGTGGATGGAACAGACAGGTGCCAAAGTGATGAAATCATCACTGGGAATGAAACCTTTGATTGAGGGGGAAATCTTGCAGGGGAAGCTGATGCATTTGGAGAAAAAAAAACCAAGCAATGCTCATGCATCTCTGCCAGCCTGTCTTTTTGAACTTTGCTATTTGGTCTAATAAAAGATATTAGCTCTGTCCACAAGGTTTATCTTTCTGCCATTGATAGATTATCACAGACCAAACATTATCATTAAAATAAAAAAAGGTTACTATTTAGGTTTAGCTGTTATTTATAACACCCCTTTTTTTCCCTGAGATCTTTAGATCTCTTAGGAAAACTTTGGACACCAATATTCATGAACCAACTCAAACTGTGGCCTGGCTGTAGGAGGGTTGTTATAATTTGTTAGGATATGATTAAAAAAAAAAAAACCAAACCATTTTTTTAATGCAGAAAAAGCTCACGCTACCCTTACTCTTTGTAATATTTAGTGGTTTCAGGTTCCCAGTCTCATGCAATTTTTTTCCTTCCTTAAATCACAGAGTCTCAGAGAAATGTTGTATGAGACTGATAGCTGAGAAGGCACATCATTTTGTATTCATTGTTTGAATTAAATAATTTTGTTTTTTTTTAATTTTTATTTCTGCAGCATTTCAAACTTAGAAACATGATAGTGCCACGCTACTACTCCAGAATATTTATCAGGCTAAATGGACAATATTATCATATGTTTAAATAGTTTTATTTTTACACTTCCGAAAGTTCTACATTTTTTGGACAAAATAAAAAAAAATTCGTTGTAGCTTATCTTCAGTAGATATTTATTTCTTTCAAGTGCATGCCATCAAGGAATTATTGTGAATATTTCTCTTTCTGGATAAAAGGTGGGACTGAAGGGGAGCAGGAAGAAAACAGGGAAAATCAAATCTGGACTCAGCAAAGTTTGCAGCAAAACTTTCAGTCACGTGAGTGGGACCAAAATTTCATGAAAGTTTCTACGAACATTATTAATAACTGAATATTGTGCCTTTTCATACTGTTTCTATGCTAAATCTGCTATACCACCTTGATCCTGTGAGGTTTTTTTCCCCCTCCTTGTCTTTAATACTACAATGATTTATTTAACGCAGTTGACTTCATATTCTTGTACAGCCAAGTTGAATTAATTAATTTGTTTATAAGATTAGTAAGCTTTTCCCTCTTACCCTTGCAATATGAAATATTTGCAATATGAATATTTGCAATATGAAATATATGTGTCTTTTAAGTGTACACAGCCAATACAAAATCTACATAAAACCAAAAAAATTCCAATACAAGTAAAAATTGTTCAGTATAAAAATTTCAGTGTGAACATAAAAAAAACATGTTTTATGATTATAGACTGAGATGATTAAGCCAGAACTACTTTCCTGCTATTTAAAAATCCTCTTTCAGTAAGCCTCTTCCCTCCTTCTCCAGATATTTTTGCGTGGCTCTTTCAGGAGCCCTCACTTCAGTATAAATGGAGATGAAATTTAGTTATATGAAGTTTCATTCCTTTCATTTTCTGTGATTGCACTGCTGACACGATTTGTTAGTTGTCTTTTGTTATCCTGCATCCCTTCTCAGCTTTGATGTCGATGAGTGCAGCAGCTGCCACTCAGGTTGGCCCTTCCAGAGTGTGGGGTGTGCGAAGATTCCAGCACTGGGGTCAGAGAGTGCTGGGGGACTGGGATGGGAACAGCCCAGGTCTGCTTTCTCTGGAGCCTTTCTCCAGGAACAATCTCATCAGTCAGATCACCACCAGCATACTGACATATCTAGCAAGACAACAAATAAATCTGAAATCTCTTCCCTTGTCTCCAGCTGTGAGCTGCGTGCCCCACGCAGCAGGCGCAGCCTTTCCAGCAGGAGGAGGCAGGCTGCAGGAGAAACCATAAAACCGAGGAATTTGCATTTCAATCCCAGCTGGCACACTGGCTTTCTTATGATTTTGGCACACCAGTTCATTCTGACCTCTCACCACCTTCCACAAATCCCTGCGAGCATCACAGTGAGATTCCAGAGCAGGAAATGCATCAGGGCTTTGGCTGGGGAAGGCTTTGTTAGGGCTGGTCTCTTTGTAGCCTCTGATATCCAGAGCTGATTAGTTATTTTGGAGCAAATGAGGCTTCACTTGGCTTAATCTGTTGGCTCCGTTGTTTGGTTGTTGGTTCTAAAACTTTCACTCTTTATCCTAATGACTTCCAGCTGATCTTTTCACAAGGGTGAGCAGAAACACCCTCTGCTCTCTGCTGGAGCAGGGCACTGGGCTCTGCCTTCTAAGGGCACTTCAGTGTGTGCAGGAAAGTTCCCCAGGTGAGGAAATTCTGGAGTCGCTCCCAGTATTCTGTCACTGCAGGAAAAGGAAGCAGTGGTAGCCTGTGATTTGTCACCAGACAAGAAATAACCTTTGAATATTGGTCTCATTAGGTACAGGCTTGTTGTTATGGTAATATTATCATCCCAGTTGGTGCAGAAAACTGACCAGGGTCACAGAACACTAATTAGAAGATGTGTCAGAATGAAAGAATTGGATAAGAAATGGTCTTTGAGGAAGGGACTGCTGGCAGGTTTCCCAGGAAGCTCCTGACACAGAGTTGCCTGATCCACCCAACTCCTTGCTGCAGTGCACACTGTGGGGCTGACATTTGGTGAATCTGAGACACATCCAGCACCAGGCCTAAATTTTCCCAAGGAAAAACGTTTTAAAGAGAAAAGTTTTGTAAACATTTCATGTTCTCAAGAAAAGATTGATAGAAATTTTGTAAATGTCTCTTGATCTCAAAAATAACAGGTGCTGTTTTTCACTTTAGTTTATTATTTTCTTGTGTGTGTTTTCAAAACCTGCTCTCTCTATCTCATCCAATGGTGGTAGAGAGGCTTTGTGTCATTTAACCAATCAAGGAGCTGTTAGTGAAAGACCCTATAAAAAGGAATGGATTATTGAAATTAAAGCCTTCTGATTTTCTGGAATTTGGAGTCTTTTCTCCTCATTCTATAACCACAACCACAGCACACAGCACAGCAATAATTGCCTTCTTTCTCTGGGGATCCAGACCCTTTACCAGATCCTGAATGCACCACATTCAGCTGGGAGATTCTTTTCTCTACCTGTCCCATTTAGGGGGGACTTTAGACTTTATCCTGCAGGCTCTTGGGGCTCCAATTATGATACAGAAGCCTTTCAAAATGTTCAGAGTTTGTGAATGAGGCGATCCCATTGTGTGTATTCAGCATTTAATATATGCAGAAAGATGGTTGCAGAAATGAAGATTTTGAAGTTGGTGCTTTTGAAAAGCTCAACAGAAGGCACTGAAAAGCAAAAAAAGTTTCTAAAGAGATGGAAGATTAGGGTTGTTAGCATGGGAAAAATCCTTTGCTGTGCTAAATAGAGCTTTGTTAAATGAAGTAATTTTTAACCTCATTTAATGAGCAAAGAGCATTTAATTGAAACAAACAGCAAGATTTAATTGTTGAGAGTAAAATTTCTCTGGAAGTTTAATAATATCAGTGGGCTGAAATTTGCTGAGTGGTCTTGCTGCAGCCCTGTTATGAGCTGTTTTATCTCTTATTGCAAGAGGCTATAAAGGAATCAGATCTAAGAGCTGTGTGAGAGTTTGGAGATCCTAACAGGTGCTTTTTTCAAAGGCAGAGGTGAAGAAGCATTTCATGGTTGTGAGGATATCTCAAAAAGCTCAGTGCATGAGTCTTGAAAGTCTACAGCTGGATCCTGGTTAGGTTTGTAGGTGGCCAAAATCAAGAAGCAGCATCCCGTTCTCCTCCTGTCCCATGCAGACTTTCCTCCTTAGAGCAACATTCACAGCTTTTACAGAGGGCTAAATGCTGCCTAAAATATTTTCCTGACCTTCAGTGAACAAGAAAAATGTTTCTACAGTTTAAAACCAGGCTTAGCTCAACTTTAGGACTTCCTTCTCAGGCTAAAAGAGCTTCATGCCTTGTCTTTCATGCCATTCAGAAGACACAATGACTGGCACCAACAGAACTGGGACAGCAATTTTGGTTCTCTTAACTCTTTCTTCACTTCCTTAAAAATGTCTTCACAAAACTCCTGTGTGAGGAAGCCAAGCAGGAGAACTTCTGTGTTGCCACTGTCCCTTTTCCAAGCCTTCCTCATGACACAGGATGTTTAAAATGAGATTTTTAGGCCCCTGGAGTCCCAAACTGACTGAGTCATTGGTTCCTGTGCAACTTCTATTTCAATTAGCAGTGCTTAAATATATATGGAACACCTGGTACTGGTGTGCAAGGTACAGGTATTTACAAAGAACCATTTTTTTCAGTTCAACAGCACTCAGGGTATGTTGATTCTCATAAATTAGACAGTGCCAGGGAACTTCAGTGTTTATCAGAATATTATTTTCTCTATTGTCACACTTTTCAAAAGGTCTCCTGCTCCCTTTTGGCCTGAGCTCACTGACATTTTCCTAAAGAGGAGCTAGGCAGGATTCAGGCATCAGTGCTGGTCAGGAGCCTTCCCAGTCTGCCACCTGAACGCAGCCTGGCTTGGCAGGGAAGGGAGTTTGTCAGTGTGACATGAGCCATTCCATGCCAGGTGGCCTGAGGGCCAACCAGAAGGCTTGTGCATATTAATTTATTAGCATAGCAAAGACATAAAGGTTTTTTCATTTTCTTCCTTTTCTTCTTCTTTTTTTTTTAATGTAAAATTAATTGTAATGAAATTCAGTTTCAAATTTTCATTTAAAAAAAAAAGTCAAGGCCTTCAGTTTCAAAATGCCAAAATTAAATGTTCCAGCATTAATACACAGCAGCTGTTTGTTCTTTGACGAAATCACTTAAAAAGTCATTTGTGTGCAAATAAAAACTCATTTTCTCTGAAATGGTTTGGAAAAAGTTTTAGTGCTCAAAATTCTTTCTAAGTGTGGAATTTTGTTAGCTCCCACAATCCTTCATGTTCACAACTTGTTGTATGGAGCAAGAAAAAGAACAGAATTTTCTGTGACACTGATCCTTAGTAAAATGACAAATTCAGAAAGATACGAAATGATGGAATAACAGACACGTTGCAGGGGGAATCAGAAAAACCAGGTCTGCTGAAAGAACACGACAGAAAAGAGGCTGCACGTGGTTAAACCAATGTTTGTGAGGGGGAATGAGGTTGAAAAGCCTGGAATTCTGCCAGCCCTGCTCAGGATGCCCAAGGATGGAGTCCCTGCAATTGGAATGTGCTGGTGGCTGGTGATGATAAGTCATGGCTTGGAGCATGCACACAAGCAGGTGCAGACCCCCAGGTTCTGCAGCTTGACCCTGGTTTTAGGGAGCCAGGATGAAAAGTCTGTGTCTGCCCAGAAAATGCTATTATCTGCCAGGCAGGAGTTAACAGAAAGATGTGGTGGGTTAGGTAAGGTGAAGCTCACTAATTCACGTTTTTTATTAAAACAGCCAGTGAGTCCCTCTGCTCTCAGAATTTGAGAATCTTTAGTGAGCCAGATCCTAGAGTGTGGCAGAACCTCCCTCCCCAGGGAGTAGAGCAGAGTCCTAAATATAGCTGAGTCTGGAAAGTGTTTGGATGTCACTGGGGTAGGGAATGTTTTATGAGGTTTCCATGTATAAATAAAAGATGAATGCAATTAGTCCTCACCATAGGATATTTCCTTCTATGTGACCCATATTTATTTTTTCCATGGCTTTCAGCAGAGGATGTGTCATCAAATGCCTTTTGAATATCAAAGAGTTTGAAATGAGCTGCCATAATCAGCCCCACAACCTTTTATAACCATCTTTGTGCAGAAAAATTTTCCCTTTGAAATCCATATTGGCCATTCTCTTTCAGGTTATTACTTCGAATATGCTCTGTAACTCTCTCCTAATTAGTGATTCTAGCTTTTTTTTTGGTAAGCTGCAGATGAACAGTGTTATTTTGGTCCCTCCAGGTCAGGGCTGCACAAACATTATAAACACTGTGGCCTCATCTTTGTGCTTTTGGACTCTCCACACTCTGTTTGTGCCAGTGATGTTCTCATGATGATTGCCACAGCCTCTGAATTCGCCCTGCTTTGAATCTGGACCATCAGGTTCATTCAGAGCCTAAGATTTTCATTAAGCTCCAGATAGCCAGATCTACTCAATCCCTCAAGTGTCCACATCTCATTTTCTCCAAAACTGGAACAGGATCAGCAGAGTTTTTAACATTATGAAACTACGGATGTAAATTACTGCTTTTACTGCTGTTTAATCACGAAATCACTGGCATTTATTAGAATTGCTTAGAGTCCAACTGCAAGCCCAATATCTTCTCTTGGAGGTAACAATTTGAATGAACACTGAAGGATGATGAGAGAAGTTTGGGGCAGGTTCTTACAGTTGTGCTCCTCTGTAACCAATCAGTTTTAGTAGAATTGTGCACCATCACCCTTCCAGAAGTTCCAAAGCCCCACTGATGGCATTATTGTGCAGAAGTAAAGGACAGTTGTTGGTACCATAAGGGACACTGACTTCCCTGCAAAGAGCTGGCCTTCCCACTCAGTTGCAGAGCTTTGAAATCTATCTTTCTTTGGAATTTCTCTCTTCCTGATTCTAATTTCTTACTTGAAACAGTCATTGCCCGTTTCTGGTTTTGGTATTGCCACCTCTGAAGCCTTAAGTAATTATTAATAAGAAATATAGAGGCAAGGGAGAGTCATATCAGGGAATAATTTATTTTCCCTGGATTTATATTCCCATATAACACATCGAAGACAGAAATAGGAAGTCAAAACTCAAGCCATCACGTGAAAAATGAAGTGGGACATGAATGCTTAAAATCCAAAATTCTTGACATTTCAGTGAAAGAAAGTTTGAATAAGAGCTTTGAAGGAAAATGATGCTACTGCTGACCCTAGGTGTGGATTTTGGAGTGCAATTATTCAATTTTACAGAGGAAACCCATGGTTTTATCCCATTTTTTGATGAGAAGAAATCTCCATAGAGGCATTACTTAGCAAGGCTGTGCAGTGCAATAGAAATCCATCACACTGTTTCAGATTTCCAGTACTTGTGCTGCAACAGTGGAGCAGCTCAGTCTTCATGTCTGTAAATAATGTTGTCTGATTAATAATCTCAGTGGTTATGATCACCCAAAATCCCTCAGGCTGACAGAAAACCAAGCAGAAAAGAATTCCTTCTGTAGTGTTGAATAAAGGAGACTTAAATGGGGGAAATGAAAAAGACTTTATATAATGTGGACACCATCAAGTGCAGAAAGAGCATTTGTCACAATGGAAAAATTTGTATGTGGTGAAGCTTTCAGTCTGTTTCACTCATTGTGTCTCACCAGTGCTACAAACCCTTAGCTACTGTTGAGTAAATGATGAATTTTTATTTGATTTTGCACTTGATTACCATTCATTACATTGGGTCTTCATGTTTTTGAGAAAAGGCAAGAGAGTTGTAGGTTGACACCACTGAATACAGATGAAAAAGTGCAAGTATTTAGACAAAATGGAAACCAGATCAGGACATGCCTTGTGCTTTTTGTGGAAAAAAAGAAGAGAAGTTGATTATGGAGTTTATGACTCGCTGTGACAAACTAGTGCTTGTTGCAGAAATAAATCACAAATAAACCTAAAACCATGCAAATTGCAAAGTTTCTTTGGAGGTAAAATCAACTGACCTTCCATAATACCAATTCTACCTTGGAAGCACTTGTAGATGACTGAATTTTAATTATCTAATAGAGTAGCAAAATGTTTGTATCTTGGTTTTTCAATATAGAAAATTGATTTTTCTGTATTGAGACAGGAATTCTCAGCTGAGTGAGATTTTGGCTCAGCTTTGGAGCACCAAGTGTTAACAGTTCCACAACCACTTATTATCTTCACAGAATGTCATATCACTAATTTCATACGATTTATCCAATTTATCTGTATCATCTTGAGTTATGGTCCTGTCACAGCAGTGCTTGAAATTCTGTTTTGTTTCATTAGAACATGTTGGCAGCTTTTGAGAAAAGGTGTGTTTGGAGCAAAGGGAAAGCTTTTTCTTTTTTTTTGACAAATCCTTTGTGAAATACTGTCAGACACTTGCAGTTCACTCTCTTGTGGATGAAGCTGCAATTTTGCACAAGGGATTCCCAATTTTTTTTCTTTTTTTTTTTTTTTTAATTAGTGTGGAGCATTAAATACTTGGAAGCTTCTGGCTTTTTAAATAATCTGCTGATTCAAAATTAATTTCTGGTTACCTGCTCTAGGTTCAGATTTCAGATTTCCCAATGACTCTAATACAGAGATTGCTTTTGCATTTGACTTCTTGAAAAAGCTGTGTCCAGTGCTGGTGAGCAGACTTCCAGCACTTTTACAGATGTCTGTAATTATTGTATGTTTGTGGTAGTCCTTCCAAAATAACCCACCATCAAAACAAAAATACTTTTACATGAAAAGTTCATGTATTTTCCTTTTTGGATTCTGAACTGAGTGATTGTAATAGTGCCTATTTTGCAGTGGTGAAATTTGTGTCATCATTCCAGTCATTAAAAATGTCACTCCAGCTAGTGGGAATTTGATGTTTTTTTTCAGGGCAGAACCAGTAAAAGCTTTAGTGCTATTTGATAAGCAGGCAGACTGAATTATATGGTGGTGTGAACTCTTTAATGGCTTTCAGGACTTCCTCTGAAAAGCCCAGAGGTGGATGTGGGGATGCTCTGAACATCTGTGTCCTTGTGTGCTTCCAGCATCCCACAGAGATCTCCGGAGTGAGCTGGGATCCTCAGGCTGCATGGTGCAGCTCAAGTGGCATTGGAGATGTTTGTTTGGAACTGCAGAAATCTGCTGCACTTCTGCAGGTTTTCCTCTGCGAGTTTGCAAGTGACTTCCCAAATTCAATTCTCCTCCCACATAAACTCCACAGCCTCTTTACAAAGTAATTTTTTTGTAAGCTTTTAAGAGAACTACTCCACAGCAGCATTAAACTCTATTCCCACTTTTATTTAAATTAATCCTGATAAATCTAGTTATAATTCCTTCCTGCAGCAAGGGTTTTTTTTTCCATTCAATTTATGGCAATTGCAGATTTATATAATTATCTGTATTTCTCTCCCTTAAGACTGTACTGGTGTTATTGATGTGTTGTTGTCAAATAATTTTGTAGTGTTTTAAATACAAGCCAGCAAGCACTGAGCATCTCTGATTTCCCCCCTTTTTTTTCTTTTAATGTTGTTTTCTCATTTGTTCTTTCTCTACTTTTCAATTTGGAAAGATTCATCACTACCATCATGAGGTTTCTGCCTTGATTTTTTTTTTCAGTGACAAGTTCCAGAATAATTTGGGAGTTGCTGAGCAAACTGTGTGTGTTACATGCATTAATTTTTTCTGAGCAATGGTGTGACAGTTCTCATTTTGCAAGGTAATGTGCAGTTGAATGGAAGCATCATGTATTGGGAATTCCTGCAGTGGGAGGTGATTCTGTGTTTGACTGTTTGGTACAGTCCTGCACAGAAGCTCTCTAAACAATCTGGAAAGCCTTTTTCCACCACTTACCAACACAGAATTTCTGCTGCCTGATCACACTGCTGAACTTGAACTGGTAGATTGAAGGATGTAAATGTGAAAATTAAAACACAATGAGATAAAAAACCTGCTATCATATATGGCACATATCTTGAGATATTTTATCAAAGCACTGTGTTTTTTTCATCTGGCATAAATCTGTCACTGCCATTTCTTTCCTGTACTGTTTCTAGCATTAACTGCAGTTAATATGTCTTCCATCACCAGTAGATTCCACCAGTGTTTGTTCACTTCTGCCACAAAAAAAAAACAAAAACCAACCTGAACAGAAGAAGTGCACTAAGAATCAGAAATAAATTTAATTGAAATCTATGTAAATTAAAAAAGTTAGAAAGGTTCTTAACAACTTTCATCTAAGAGGCAGAAACAAATGTCTTAAGTTCTATTCACCAGCAAGAACAGGAATGTAGTTAGCATTTTCCTCTTCTAGCTGTTCTAGACACTGTCATAAATTATGGGGGTTTTTTGGGTCTTTTAAGTGTGTATTATAAAACATGACAGAGGAGGTTATGCAACTTAAGTAGCAGAAAGGCTGCTAGCTGTAAAAATCCTGGCATAGAGACTCCCAGGGATTTCAGAGTCAGAGGTGCCATGACCAAATATTTGAGTTAAAAATTCACAATTTTGAGGCACAAAATCAATAGCTTGAAGGCCAAGGTGTGGTCAGAGCAGTTGCATAACAATCACAGCTGAGCAGCTTCATCTCTGAAATTCTTGACAGCTCCATCATTCCTGGCAGTATTCATATTTCCATAAACCTTTCTGTGCATTGTTCTTCAGCGTGAAACCCAAACCCAGGCACACAATTCATGCTGAAGAGTTTGCTTCAACTCCTTTTAATGCCAGAGATGATCTGTGAAGTAATTGGAGAGTACACATGGAAGCTCATATTTGCCATGAATGGAAAAATTGAAATGATTGGAGGCTGCATTCTACTTTTATTGAGAGCAACAGAGGAAAGAGGCCAAAATCAAAGGGTTCTGTAAAAAACCAATGAGAAGTGCCTGTGTGAGTTAGTCTCTGCCAGTGCACATCCTTTGAGATAACCTGCCTCTGGGCACAGAAGAATGGCTGTTTGTGGCAGGGATGTGAGAAAAGATTTCCCATTTAAAAATTCATCAGCTGAAAGTAACAGAACGTTACATAATCGAATTATTTTCATAAACTATTGATAGCTTAGTGATTATTTAGCTTTTAATGCTGGCTGGCTTTTGTCTACCAAAAATCTGTTAGAAATGCATAGTTCACACCAACTCCTTCAGTGATTTACCCCATTCTTCATATTCTGTCTCAATGATGATTTGTAAACGTGTTCTCAGTAATGAGTTTTTCCTGAAGATTGAGACATCACAGAGTAATCTTCTGCAGTTCTGGATGATGATTTTCAGAGCTGTGAATTCCTTGTCTTTCCCTGCACAACTGTGCTGTTATCTCAGTTCTGGTGAGATAAGGGGAAAAACCAAAGAACATGTTGATTGAGACACAGGAGAACTGCAAGCTAACAAACTTCTTCCCATGGGCTTTTTACCCTGAGACCACTTTTCCAGCTGACTTCCCCAACATTCACCTGCATCCCTGACTGCAGGGCTCTGAGATGCTGCACGTGTTTATTTTCACATTATCTCCCAAGGAGAACGTGCAGGCAGGAAAATTTTATGCCAGTTGCTGAGAACTTCACGGTGGCTTAGCAGGAACCTGTGCAAAACATGACCAGGGGAGGCTGGTGTCACTGACAAACTCTTCTGGCCATATGAGGTCTTCTGGGGGAATGGATACAAGGGCAGGTGTGCTGCTGCAAACACTCAAAAACTGATCAGGCTTTTTTTGTGGGTGGCCAGAGAAAAAAAGAGCAGTGATATTTCCTCTGCTCGAGCTTGGCTCTGTGTTGCAGAGAACAGGTAATTAAATTATGGGGCTGTTCTCAGATGCCCTGGAAGATATTGGCAGAAGATTGCTATTAGGAGAGCTGCTCCTAAAAATCAATTAGCTGGTCACTGAGAGTGACAGTAAGAGAATGTGAGCCTTTTTTTCCCAAAGGCTGTGGATAAAAAAGCTTGGGAACAGCTATGTTTCTGCAGGTGTCCATCTGGGCAAAGCTAAGGGAAATTGAATTTGGAATTGAGTGCAGGAAACAAGGTCTGGGGTTCAATGTGGTTTCTGAGTATTTTGCAGGAAAGCTAACCAACAGTGGCTTTTAGAGACCTTCCTGAGATCAGATGGAAGGTGGCAGCTGTGATTAGGAGGTGTGATAGATGGTCCCTGCGGAGTTTGAGCCTGGGCACCTTCAGAGAGCACTGAGGTTTTTGTTCAGCACATGCCTGTGAGGCCTGAGGCAGCTGTAGCTGGGCTTGCAGACTTCTCCCAGGCATGCTCTGAGCTCCACCAGGGCTGCAGGAGCAGATGAAGTCACCCAAATTTCTGTGACTGAGAAAAGTGATACCTGAAATAATAAAGTGCTCTCCAAAAGTGCTCATGGTCAGATAATGGAGCCAACACAGCCAATTCCCCTGGAATGCTTCTTGCACTCGATGGGAATTTACATCAGATACTCCAGGCATAAGTGCCCAGATGAGTTTGATTCCAAATTTAAAGAATGCTTTATGTAATCACTGGAATTCATATGGCCTCTCAGTATTTTGGAGGCTATAAAGATGCTGGGATATTCAGCTTTACAAGTACTATTGAACCTGTTGCAATCAGTAGCAATGATTTTTGGCTTGGTGTTTGTTGTCCCTAAGTGTGCTAGAAGTGAAAGTTATGTTAGAATTCCAAAATCTCTGCCAGGAATATGCCTCTGAATGTTTAATTTGCATTTGTTCCTGTGTTGTCTCTGCCTATACATAATCTGCTATGGATTCCTTTAAAAATAAAATTTAAAAATAAATTACCTTTATGTCAGAAAGGTCTTGGGGAATAAATCTCATAACATGGTGGAAAGTTAGTTCTACAGAAAACTCTTTCAGAAGCCTTGTATTTGGGAAATATTGCTTGCTTGTGTTTGGGAAACCAGTGTCAGGGACTGGAACCCCAAAAGCAATTTTCATCATTTAGAAATAACTCGTGTAAACAGCAGTGGCTGTCAGAAAAAGAGTCTGGGCAAGATCTGGGGAGGGAAGTGTGCACAGAAACTGTGTGCCAGGAATGCTCAGCTTGGTGTCTCACCTAGGTTGGCTTTCTTTTCCTACAAGAACAGAGTTTCTGTGTCAGAAATAAATATCACAAAACAAATAAAATTATAAAATGAATCTTATAAGATGCTGAACTTTTTTTTTGTGGCAGCTGAGCAAACATTTTGCATGTTTTCAGTGTGGTCAGACAATCCTGGAACTTTTGTGGTAGTTGGATCAGCCCCTGTGTTTGCACAGAGCATTCCTGAGCAACTAAAGCAACAAAAACATTGAGGACAGCCTGCAGCAAGTAAATTAATACTACCCATAAAACAGTCACGTCTATTCATATGTCCTGTCTTCTAAAGGTTTCTGGCACCATTAATGACAGTGATTAGGACAAGAGAATGAGAGCCATGCCCATGTGAATGCTGCACTCCTGATATGCTGCAGATTTTAATGCTGCAGCTCTGAATCACAGTGGGAAAAAAAAAACCCAAAACTTTCAAGAATACCGTGAGGTACTTGCAGTCTCCTGTTCTTTCCCCTTACAGCCTCTTCCCCTCTGTGAAAGTACCTAGAAAATGACCCTCTAAAAGGTAGTGAGCTGCTCAGGATCCATTGTATTCAGTATTATCCAACTACACCCTCTGAAAATATTCCAGATCAAACCTGTATGGAATATGGAGATGATTTAGACACACACACAAGAAGCTTCATATTGATGCAATATAAACTGAAGGGTCCAGGTTTTGGCTGGCTCAAAACTGCTGTCTGCTCTGAAGTTCTCTCTAGTTTGTGTTTTATCCACTTAGAGGCTCATAAGATCTTTCCATCCTCTGGACAATGAGGGTTTCAGGCTTGTTCATACACGGCCCTGCCTTTTGTTGCTGAACTTACAGAGCAAAATCTGCTTTTTGAAATCTTGTTGTGAGGGAGCGCGTGGATGGAAACAGTGAGAAATGAATCAAATGGGAATCTTATTTTAAGGGTAAGGGAATGTGCACCTGACTAAATACGTAGTGTAAATAATTAATGGTATGTCTGCAGTATAAACAATCACAATGTACATCAGACTGAGCCTGCCTGGGGGTCCTGTAAGAGCTGTGCTCTCTGAGCGTGCCCCATGGGAGCAGAGGAAACCAGCAGAGATTCTGCATTTCATTTTGCAGACCTCAGGCCTGCTGGGCTAAGAGATTGGCCTCACATGACTTTCTCAGATGGGATGCAGTGTAAACACGTTTCTTTGGCTGGAGTTTTCTCAGTGTTTTCCATGATACTGGATGTTCCTGTGCGGATGAGCAGGCAGCTGGCAACTCGTGTGTGCTCTGAGCAAATGCACTGCAAGGCATCCTGTGAGCTGACACAGGTCAGGTGTGACAGTGTGCCTGGCTTTGAACAGCCAGGTGTCTGCAAGGAAGGCAGGAGCCTCCCTTGAAATGGAAAATGCAAACCCCCTCCCTCTGAATTATAATTTTGAAATTAAGGGGCTCTCAGGCAAAGATATGGGAATAGGGATAGCAGTTCTTTATTAGGAAAAAATAAAAAAAGTAAAAGAAAACAGAAATGCAGTAATACAAAACACCACTGACAGAGACAGAATCCAACCTGACCCCTTGTGTGTCAGGGTGTTGGTGGCAGTGCCATTCCATGGTGGCTCAGCCCTCCTGCAGTGCCAGGGGTGGCTCTGCTGGAGCAGGGATCCTGCACAAGGCTGGAATTTTCCTCTGGAGCACCAGTGCTGCTGGAGATGGGCCTGGGCTCCCTCTGGGAATGCAGGGGAGAGGAAAGCTGAAACTCTGGGAATGCAGTGGGAAAAGGCTGCTAGGGGGTTCCCGTGGCAGGTTCTATCCAGGTAGGAATGCTTGGCTCCTCCCCTGGGCAGAGCCTCTCCCGATGGATGATGGAATTTTCTCAGCCATGCAGGGACACTCAGTGGCCATGAACAGAAGATAATTAATAATTAATAGCCCATTAACAGCAGAGATCTCCTGGAGGGAGGATTGGCTGTGGAAGAGATAAAGAAAAACTGCCCAACTAACAGAAGATAACTTCCCCTTCTCTAACAGATGGCAAACAGAATACGCACTCCCAGCTACATCTTCCAACCTAAGACACAATGGTAATATTCTGAAGGAAGTGGAAAGAAACTTTCTTTTTTGTTTTGTTTATTTCTATCCACCCAAGATGCCACAAAGATTATGTCCTGCATTTAGGCAGTTGATGAAATATTTCTTTTAATACATGCTGTGAGAACCTGTCAAGCATTGCAGGATCCAGAATCTAGCGTCCTTCCTTTGGTCTCTTTTACTTACTTGTACATCAAATCACTAGAAATTTATACATTTTCTGTTGTCCTGTGTTAGCAGGACCTGCTGTGCTAAGAAGAGCTGAGCAAGATCAGAAACTCAGGATTAGTTTAGCTAATTTCTCTGATTATTTCATAAAGATAGTAATCAAAACCAACTTTTTTTTTTCAGAGGCAAGAGGAATACAGTAACAAATCCCATCAGCATTTCATTTTTGTAGCAGACAGATGTAGAGGAAATTTTGCTACAGCTGCTTAATATGTTTAAGCTAAAATCTTTGGTTATTTCTTTTTTTAGTTTTTCACTCACTCAAAGCCATGACGTGGAAATTTCCACTATTGAGGATGTCCACAGTTAATGTATTCAGCACTGAATAAAGCTAAAATCCTCTTTGTGTCTCTCTTTTAGGTGGCTGTAGCTGCTTTGTTCATTCTGAGGGAAAGATTCTGTAATTAAGAAAAAAATTTTTCATTCTGCTGGTACGCTTGCTTTGGGTTTCCTATTCCTCAAAAGTATGGAATTGCTTGGTAGTGCTTTTAAGTGATTGTAAGTATCACCTACTTTTTTTTTTTTTTAAGAAATGGTAATAGAGGAATAATTTAAAATACATTCATATATATAAATACCACCACAGTAGGTGTTACAACTCTCCTTTAAACTTTCTACCAGTGGCATACACTTTGGCTTTATTGCTCTGCTCCTTCCTGTATGAATTCCCTGCAGTCTCAGGGTTCAGAGGGTGGAATTATGCACTAACAGTGCTCAAGGGACCCCTGCTAGTCTTTGATTATGATCTTTTCTGGGTCAGATTAATAATTCATGCAATATTTCTCCTGAAAAGAAGCATGTTGCCTGCCATCTCCTGTCACCTTTTTAAGGTTTGTTTCAAGCCTCTAACAGGGCTGAGGCTAGATAAAAGTTCACTAGAGGATTAAATTTCAGGAAAAGGATAAATACTAGGTTATATGAGCAGGCCCCAAGTAAAGAGCATTCTTAAGTTGGATGTGTTTTCTGGATCTTCAGCTATTAGACTGCAGAACATCTCATGGAAAATGATGGAATATCCATTACATGAGGCACTTAAAATGCAATTGATAACTTCTGATGGGGAAAAAAAATACATCACTGTGGGGAATAAATTTGCTCTCTGAAAGAGCTGTGGAGACAAATAAAATTTGCAACATATTTGAAGGAAGCAATGAATTTTTCATGCATCCTTTATCTGGCTGCTTTAGGCCATTTCATTACTCATAAGGTCTTGTTCATGTTCTTTGGGGTAGAAAAGTTATTTGATGTAGATTCTGTATGTTTTAGTTTTAAAAGATGGTGTTTGATTTAAGAAAAAAAATGTATCAGTTTACCCCAATTTGTAACTAGGTGAAGAAATCCGTTTTCAGGAGAGAAATTAATGTCATGAGCATGGGTTTGAACTGAGCACTTTAAATCAGAAAATGGTGCCCAGGGATCCTGATTAACTTTACATTGGCTCAAGGGGGTTTTTGGGTTTTTTTTTTGTTTGTTTTGTTGTCCTGCAGTTATGCTCAGTTTGCCTGCAGTGCTTGGGACAGTGTTTGCTGTGCCATTGATAGCACAGGATTAAAAATGTTTCTAAAGTCATGGGAATAGATTCAGGGGGGAAAGGAAAGGTTGGGTCTGGGAAGGGGAACCAGAACTATGTAGGCCCTGGGAACGAAGGTTGAACTTTGTTTTACTAGATCATGTGANNATATATATATAAAATATATATAATATATATATAATATGTGTTTCATACAATCTTGTGTTTCAATGCTAGCACCCCTGCCTGCTGCCTTCTTCCACAAGCAGGAGTGGCTTGGCAGTTTCCTCGGGCTCCTCATCCTCTGAAGTGATGTCCAGGGAGAACTCTGGCCAGGGGTGAGGGAACCTCCTTGTGCAGAGAACATCCATGGCTGGAGCAACCATTCCTGCAGGGAGCAGCTGGAGAGAAAATATTGTCCAGCCCCAGACATGGCAGTGCTTCCTGAAATCCTTGTCAAATAATGGAATTTTGTCTGACTCTGGGAAACTCCCTGCTGTTTTATATCCCTGCCTACATCCCTTCTCCCACTCTGAGGAGAAACCTGTTAATCTGATTTATAGCATGTAAAAACCTGTTAATCTGATTTATAGCACATAAAAACCTGTTAATCTGTTTATAACACATAAAAGCATAAAGAAATAAATAATTCAAATTAATATCAAGCAATATTAATTCAAATTAATATCAAGCAAAACCCTCCATACCAAAATAAAGTTGTTGAAATAACTGTGATCCTATGAGAAGTTTAAACAAAAAAAAAAGTGATGAAAATCCTATACCTCCAAAAAAAAAATCTCTATTCCTAGAAATAAAGATAATTTTAAAGATAAATACTAAAAGCTTTGACCTTTAAACAACTCATGTTTAAAACAATATCCCATAAGTTAACATAACCCATAAACACAACTTTGAGTAAAACTTATAAAAAATAAGAAAAATTTCACAATTACAAATTTTCCCCAAACAACTACTATTCATAAAGAATTAAAAATCACAAGAAAACTATTTTTTCCTTGTAGAGATGTCTCCATAACATTAACAAGAGAGACTTCTCTCTCTAAGTAAACTAAAGAAAAACTATTTTTAAAATAGTAAACTAACTAAAATTTAAAGTTTTGTTTCTTTNCATGTAAAAACCTGTTAATCTGATTTATAGCACATAAAAACCTGTTAATCTGTTTATAACACATAAAAGCATAAAGAAATAAATAATTCAAATTAATATCAAGCAATATTAATTCAAATTAATATCAAGCAAAACCCTCCATACCAAAATAAAGTTGTTGAAATAACTGTGATCCTATGAGAAGTTTAAACAAAAAAAAAAGTGATGAAAATCCTATACCTCCAAAAAAAAAATCTCTATTCCTAGAAATAAAGATAATTTTAAAGATAAATACTAAAAGCTTTGACCTTTAAACAACTCATGTTTAAAACAATATCCCATAAGTTAACATAACCCATAAACACAACTTTGAGTAAAACTTATAAAAAATAAGAAAAATTTCACAATTACAAATTTTCCCCAAACAACTACTATTCATAAAGAATTAAAAATCACAAGAAAACTATTTTTTCCTTGTAGAGATGTCTCCATAACATTAACAAGAGAGACTTCTCTCTCTAAGTAAACTAAAGAAAAACTATTTTTAAAATAGTAAACTAACTAAAATTTAAAGTTTTGTTTCTTTATATTGTCATTAAGAAAAAAAGTATAAAGAGAAAAAAGTATTCAAAATGTTTTATTCTAATTCTTATTACTCTTATTTCTTTTAGTTACTTGTAGTAAAATTTTCTTTATGCCCTTTTAAAATTTTAAACCTACTTTACCTTTCTCCTAATCCTACCTCACAACAAAAAATAAATACACAAATAATTAACCAACACTAAACCCACCACACTCATTAACCAAAAAAATCTCAAAATTAACCAAATCTCAGATTAACAAAGAAAACCCACAACAACTCTGTACTAGAAAAATTGGATTGTGTGTGTTCTCCTAAAACTACGGCCCTGACATGGAAGAAGGTTTCTGCTTCTTTGGCCAAAGAAAATGGTAATTTAACTTCACATTAAATCTCAATATCCAAGTCTAAAATGATTTGGAGCACTTTACATGAAATTGAATCAAATAACTGGAGTGTGAATAATATTGCAGTACCAAGATAAAGTCTTGCTGCCTCTTGTTTGAAAGAGAAATGAATGTGTGGAGGGTAATAATATTTTCTGCATAGACAGTTGATGAGAACTGTGGTTTTCTTTCACATTCCAACAGCCTGGGAGAGATTAATTTCTAAAATATCAGCTGGGATTACAGCATAAAAAGTACTGACATAGGAGGGGCACAGAATTCTTCTCTTTTTAAATGGTATGGGTATGGTTAAATTGCAGATGAGGGGCTGAAATGTTTTAATTTAGCAGTGAGAAAAGGTAGAGAAAGTTAAATTACTCTTTGAGGCTCAGGTTTCAGTAGCACTGCACAATCACACTGAGGGAATGGCAATAGAACTGGCAAGGGAAGTATTAAGCACAAAGAATTTGTGTAGAAAGAGAAAGGCTTAATCATATAAATACTTAATCTGTGGCAGAGCTTGAGACAGCTTAGACTGCATCTGCAAGAAAAGGAAGGGCTTTGAGATTATCTGTGTTACAGTTTCTAAGGAGAAGCCAGGACTTTTTTTGAAGATTAAAAGCAGCAGCACCTGGTTGGCATGAGCTGGATTTAAAGGCATCCATAACCACAGCCTCCAAATAATTGATCTGGGGAGAACTGCCAGGGTTTGCTGTGATCCTGGCTCCAAATACTCCACCCTGTTCTTAAATTCTTATTGTGCTAGGGGGGGTGAGAAACAACTGCCATGAGACTTGCCCTGCCAGTGTTGTATCCTCTGAGGATTACTCTGAGCTGGGAGAATCCCATTCCTCAGACAGGTCTGAGAGATTTCTGGAGGTGTTTAACCCACACATCCTTGCCTCACACCACGAAAAACTGTGCTTTGCTGTTCCTTGCTTTGCTGTTCCTTGCTAGTCTGGCTGGACTAGATGCAGAAGGAAGGTTCATGCTGGAAACAGTGAAGGGTGCTGTGGATGAAATCCCCAGTGATTCATCAAAATGCGTGTGTGGTATGGAAAAATGAGAGTTTTTTCACTCTGACATCCCGTGTCTTTGTTAATTCCTTCTGTGCTCGTGTAGAACTACAATTATCATCACTTTAAAGTCAACAAACACACTGCAAAAGCAGCAAACTCTCACAAGTATTTTGTGTTTTATACCAGATATTATAACACTGTTTAGAGGACAGCAGCCTAATGATGATTACATGGCTCTCTTGCAGTCAGTAAATCTTCTGAATAGATTAGTACAATATTTTCTACAAAAATGCAACAGGAGCAAAATAAAGTCAAGCCTTTTTCTTGTCTCAGAAGACAGCCAGTATATTACTGCAATCAGGTACCTTGACATTACATAAAAGCTTAGATCACAGCTTTCTCCAATGCATTTTATTCAAAGCAGAACATTTCAATGAAATACACAAAAGTATTTACTAGAACTGCAATTTGTGCATGTAAAGCTGGATTGTCAAAAAGCTCTGAGCTAACAAATCAATCTTAGGTGCAATGCCTGAGATGCCTTCACTCTTTAGGATACAGAATCCATTTTCAGGAGAGTTCTGATGGTTATCACTACACCACCAATACGTGTTTCAGGAGAAAAGTGAAAACCACAGGGTTTCTACACTGTTGCATTTTTTTTTTATGACCTGTGCATTTGCTATGCTTCAAGAAGGTTTTGCCATGTGGCTAACATATAATTCAGTTTCACAGAGTAATCCACAAGGCTATAACACTAAATTCACTCCTTGAGTTATTGTAGTGTAGTTTTTCTGGAAGAAGCTGCCTTGCTGTGATGCTTAACAAAACTCAGACCATAGAAACAAATAAGCCAAAAAGGGTGGAAAAAAAAACGGAATGAGAGACTGGAGGTGGTTAGAGTTATTTCACAAGAGACCTATCATTTGTTTTATTTGAGTGTAGAGTCGATAGGTTTCTCTGTTTTTAAACTTTTGTTGGTGGCAGTTGAAAAGAAGGTATCTTTTATGAGAGAATATGATTTTATTTCTAATTCTAAAGACTGCCACTTTAAACTATAGTTTGTTACATTCTAAAATCTATTCTCAGCTTTCACTTGCCTGAAAATGTGAAAATAAATAAAACTGAAGAGATGTTCATACCCAATCTTGCTTTGCAGTTTGATTATACACTACTGTTCGTGCTTCTGCTTTAGGCTGAGATTCTGGGGTGAGATTTTGTGGTAAAGCAATAAAATGTGTGTCTGCAGCATTGCAGGACAGTGAGGGATGGCAGAATTAATTACATGTAGACCTTCTGTGCTGTATGATATTTTGCTTAGTGAAGCCATGTTGCTCAAGACTAGTGTCTGTAGAAGAGGAAAAAACTGAATTTTTGCCTCTCAACTCTGTCTATTCTTTGATAAAATTATTGGCTGCACATGTTTGTGCTCATACATAAAACAGGTTTTCCTACCCCTCATGATTCAAAAATCCTTGAAATTTAGGTTATATTTACAAAATTTGATATGATCCTACCAAAAGAGTAAGTTAAGAGAACCCCAGAATAATTAAAAAGTGAAGAAGTGCACTTGATTTATTAACAAGGAGTACATTTGATAGGTGATGTGCAGACACAGGTGAAAAAGGAATGTTATTTATGTCGTTGCTATTACTACATTGTAAGGACTGGCCCATGCTCAAAAATTAATTCCTGCTAGAATTTACAAGTTTTGGGTTTTTTTTTCACTTTGCTTAGGATTTTGTTTTGTGAAATGAATTATATTTAATGCTTGCTTTCTATATGTGCACACTATTTTCTTTGCACACTATTTTCTGTTTGGACTCACAAGTTGTCTTTTTAAAATTTCACAGCTGTAAATTTGGGATCAATGGTTTAATAGACTTAGACACATGAAAATAAGATATGAATACTTTAAATGCATTTTAAAATTATCTGACACTCTTCATCTCTCCTGGTCTCATTGATGACTAGGTCTGAAAACTTACTAGATACATCTCAAAAAGGATTTGAAATTGCCTTTTAGTTCGCATTCTAAAATGATCAGAATGTTTTCTGGTTTTATGTTCAAATGGCAGCAAATTGTAAATGAACTTTAATTATGCATTTTAAAAATTGAACTAACCAATAATGTAAAACAAAGTAAGTTCAACAGACTAAGGAGGAAGACAGCTCTCCAGTCTAACTGCTAAGAGATGAGAATATGTATTTTAAAATGTTGGATATAATTTATCTTGGAACATATGTCAGTTGAGACAAGATGACACATCCGTTAAAGAGAATATCCAAATTGCTGCTCACAATATTAAAGTCACAGTTCTGTTCCAGCAGATCTGTTTGATAACGTCCACAAATTGTATTTCCAGAAACATTATGCCCTTATTGATGGTGAATGTTCTAGCGTATAGCTCTGGTGTCCAGGCACTTGACTTTCATTGAGAAAATTTGTTTTGATCAAGTCTTTCCTGTCAAAGAAGAAAATATTTGGTCTCTGACTTCCTGCATGTGTCTGATATGGATAGGCAAGAAGAAAGTAGTGATCATAACATTGTATATTTTTACTCTTTACTGAATTTTTCATAAACCTCTATTTTCCTGCCTTCCTGAGCTGCTGATTAGCTATTTGATGCCATACTGAAACTTTCTGCAGCTTCTGCTAGTAAGTAGAATAATGTTTAAATTGCAGATTTTGGCATGACTGTGATTGTCAGCACTGCAAGCTGCCCTTCAGTGCTGTTTGGGGTACCAGAAGTGGGTAAGTCCCAGCAGTAAAGGCAGACTGTTTGATCATTAAGTAACACACACTTTGACGTGTGTGCTGAATTGTTTTCTGGTTTTTTAATAATCCTTACTGTTAAACAAACAATTGCATGGCACCGTTGCTAATCATCTTCTGAGACTCTATTTGCACTTCACAATTAGTTGTAGTAAATTCAGGGCTGTTTTCCTGCACGGGATCTCAAAACCTTTTGTTACATGACATTTTTTGCGCTGTGCAAATAGAAGGTTTGTCTGTATTTGTCCTAATTAGAATTATTTCTGGAGACCTGTTCTTTGTGTATTCAAATCGGAGCAGTGTCACCTACTACCCTGTTTTAAAGAAAAGAAAATTAGGTAGAGTTGCTATTACAGTAAAAATTTATCAAGAAATTGGGGTTTCTTTTATTTATATGCAATGATATGCAAAGATGTATTAAAGCTAATTGGCTTCCTTTGAGAAGCAGGCTCAGACGATTAAAGGAAGGTGTAAATTATCAGAAATACAAAGAGTTTTGGTAGATCTGACAATCAGGCACAGCTCACTTCATCTGGAGTGCTAAAAGCACATAACAGCTTCTAGCCTGAGTGATTAATCCCTTGAGGTTTCTGTTTGGAAGCACAGATTCTTTCTGAAGACCCTGCTAATAATAACATGCCATGCATCCACACCTCAGCATAGGGATGGAGTTAAAAAGTTATCAGAATTATTTCCCTTCACCCCTTACTGAATGCAAAGTGTATAGATAGCAGGCATAGAAGGCTTCAGAAATTCAGAATTCAGCTTCAGACTGTATAATCAAGCAGAGAGTGGTGTCAAATCAGAAGCAGAGTGTTTATCTGATTAAACACACTCTTCTCCACAAATCGTTGATTACTCTTTTTTTAATGAGAGCTGACTTGGGATAATAGCCAAGAAAAAGCACTGTTTCCTTCACTGAAAGTTTAAAGAAAAGCAAATATCTTTCTTCAAACCCATTTATGGTGCAAGAAAAAATAATTTTTATCGTTGCAAAATCAGAACATTTTGAAGAGAAAAAAAGAGATTTCTGTCCTAACTGATGGTGTTTTTCAATCTAGTGATAAAAAGTCAAAGCTGAAGATTTCCCTTCTATAAATTCAATTTAAAATATCCAAATGAGAGCTATTCCTCCATAATAATTACTTTTGGACACACAGTAATATGTATTGGCTGAAAAAATGCAGAGAGCATGAAGAATTATTTCACCAGATCACTACATTGCTGAAACTCCAAAAGGTTCAAATTGAAGTGTTTGAAGACCATCCTGTAGGCTAATTGTGTTTCCTCGAGCCCCAAGGGAACACATGATGTCTCCATGGCAACTGCTCCTTACTTTTTTATTTAGAAAAGTGTTTATGCATCATACTTCACATATTGTCAGGTATAGAAAAAATGTAATTTTATAGGATTTTAATAGTCAGCAGCTTTTCCTTTTCCAGCATTGCCCTTAGTGTGGATTTTACAGTTGTGTTTTCTGACCCTAACTGCCTTCTCTTAATGCAGTGGTCATTACATTTTATTTTTATGTTGCAGAACACTTACCTGGTGGCAACAAAAAAAAAGATGTCTCATTTTCTTGCATTATTGCAGTGACAATTCAGCAGGTTTGAACTGCCCCCCCTGCGTGTGCAAGTTTTATGTTAACTTAGCAGCAGAGATTGACAGGGATTGACATCGGCACCAAATCTGAGCACCATGCACCAGATTCTTCTTGATTTTTTAATCCATACCTTGTAACTGGTACCTGGTACTTCATTGACTACAGACTGGTGCAGAATTAGGTCTAATATACTGAAAAGGGAACCCAGGTTCCTGGGAGTGAACAGGAACCTGCTCTCTCCGATGTTCAGCCTGGCATATTCAGGAGATGAACACCTAGAGTCCGTATTTGCCTTTCAAATGAACTCCCAAAATGAGTGCAAACAACTCATTTTACCTCTGCAACTCAGCCCCTGCATCCACAGGTGGCATTAATGATTTGTTTTTCCAAAACACTGCAACATCTGCACTTTTGCAAGGAGATGAATTACAGCTCAAGGTATTGCCTCTTGCTGAACACAAATCCACTGGCTTTCCAGAAATATTTTGCCATTGTTAATGTTTATTTACACTGATGATCCCAGGGCTCTGTGGCCATTTCATTCACCTGCACAGCTCTTGTAGCTGCAGTCATTCTAGAGACTTACCCAACAGTTTCAGCTTTACCTGCTCATTTTTTGTCAAATCCCTCTTTTTGCTAGGGCTACAGAATTGTATTTCTTTGTATTTGACTCAGACCAGGTTGGAGAGCTCCTGGCCAGTTGTCACTGCCTGTACTTTAACTCACAGCTAAAAATGTGCCAAGACTGGCAAGAGATAAATTTAACCTATTGAGGTCCCCCCCAAACATATTTCTACAGCTTTCTGGTACTTTTCAATAAGGATTTTTATTTTTAATTTTTAATTTAAAAATTCTTACTTTACTGACAATTTTTTTTCCCTTTAAACATTTGATTTTGAAGTTTGTGTGCATAAAGTCCACATAATTGCAGACTTTAAAGCAATAATTGATTTAGATGCTTTATGGAATTGAAGTCTGTCCTCTCAGTGTCTCATTCTGATTCTTCCCCCTCTCCTGGAGGAATATGGTCCCAGAATGGTGATGACTAAACTGCTGCTGTTGTTGTGGTGGTGTTTGGATACATCAGTGAGGAATATTTTTAAGAACATTTCCTATTATTTCAATTAAGCTTCAATAAATCAGGGAACAGCAAAACTGCTGTGTGACCTTGACCAAAAATAACACAGTTCAACTATCTAACACAGAGAAAGCAGTTCCCAGACAGATTGGAGAGTATAAATTGCTGGTCCAGAATAATCACCCAGTAATGATCACATCTATAAAGAATTTATAATTGGTTTTTATGGAAAATACACAAACAACACCCTTGCCCCAACTATGCAAGAGTAATAATTAATCAATGGCGTATGTAGGATAACAAACTGCCAGTCTAAGTTCCAGCTTGTGCTGAGAAGAACTTTCAGTCTCCTGTGCTAGAGGAAATATTGGAAAGCAGATTTAGAGATGCATTGTGTGCCAGCTGATCCAGGCATTTAGCTGCTTCCCTTCAAGCAGGTGGACAACTCGCTTGTGTTTTTATTTGCACGAGAAGCACAGCCATGAATCTGTGCATTGCCATGAAACTGAACACTGACTAGTTGTTACCAGCTGGCAGGAGAGAAAAGTATTGGCTTCAGTTGTGTTTGTTGCAGTTTTTTTGGGTTTGTTTTTCCCAACAGCAGTAATAAAAAACAATGTGCTGTAGGGTGAATGCACCCCATTCACAATGGCATTGCTTTTTCCAAAACCTCATGGCAACAGCACTGGGGGCATTTATTGGATGTTTACCTTTAATATCATCAAAGAGATGAGCTAATAATATAATTTTAATAATAATTAATTATTTTCCAAGAATATTACAAATACATAGCAACAGTCCCCGCTTGAGACTCTCAGACCTTTTACATCTAATTTTGATTTGTTCATGTGCCTGACTTATCACAGAAGACATTTCATAGTATTTGACATCTCCATTTATGAAGTCTTCCTTTAGATCAGGAGCATTCAGAGCTAAGGCTTCAGCTTTTGTTTTTTATTAAAAAAAAATTCAAGTATGATCTGCTGTAGGAGCTTTTGGGGCTCCTAAAGAAGCCCAAAGAGTACAGGGGAGTTGCACACTATTTGTCAGATGGGTAATTGTAAAAACCAAAATACTAACTGCACACCTCCTAAAGACTCATGTTTTCAGGCAGAAAACCTGGTAGGAAAAATCTGGCTGTCTTCTGGTGCATTCTCAGTGCAGAATAACAATAGTGCAAGATAATAATAGAGAACCTTCAGAATCAATAGTCATATCCACTTTAGGTGTTTTTAGTGATCCTAATGGGTTCTGCATCTACAGAAATGCTGGGGCTTGTCCCTTATATTAGAGAGGATGTTTCCAAAATGAAAGAAAAACATTAAATTGTGTAGAAAATAAGTGAAAATGTGAAGCATTCCAGAATGCATAATCCTCTCCCAGTAGCATTTTTAACTCTTTTGGTGAAATTCCAGTCCCAAAACCACAAATGTTGACCTCAGCAAGCATTTCAAGCATGGCTCTTACCCTGTGCTGAGCCCTCTAGGCTTAACTTGAAACAAAAAAGAAGTTGAGTAGTTGATGGAAATCTCTCTTATTTGAATAGTATTTGTACCAGGTAGGATTTTTCAAATTAAGAATTTAGATACCAATTAAAACATAAGTATGCAAGGTACAAGGAGGAATGATCATCAATGTAAATAGGAACTGAAGGGATTTGAGTTAGAGATACTGAACAAATCAAAATTATAATAAATAGGAATATAATCTTTTTTCTAAGCCAAAGCTTCTATAGATTGCAAACAAACAGCATGAAACTTTGGGGCAGTAATTGTGGGAGAGTTGTGAAAGATGGTGACAGGAAAATGCAGAAAATGGAGAACAAAGGGTTACAACTTCTTTTCTCCATCACTTTATTAGTTTTCCATTCCTTTTGTGCAGATACTAAAATGATAAGTTAATTTCTATGATCTCCATTATTTGACAAATAGCCTTAAAGAGACTTGTTAACGTTAGGTTTAAGAGGAGGTTTATGGAAGAAATGTAATTATGTGGTAACATCTGGATCTTAGCTTGGAAACAGAACCCCTGAAGGGCCTTCAGTCTTCCTGCCATTATCCCACACAATTCATGGGTGCAGAAATACCAGGGATAGCAACCAAAGACAGCAAAGGAGCTGTAGGAATATGTTAACTCACGAGAAAAAAAAATCTGGTTTCCATAAATAGACATTCATTTGAAAAAGTGGCAGGAAAGGAAACACAGAACTCAGAGAAACAGATTGCTTTTTATGGCTGTATTTTTAGCACTTTTCATGGGTGACAATTACAGTGGAAAAACATCTTCTCTCGTGCACTTCTTCTCAATTTTATGTGTGTGTGAGTACAAATATCCATACAGGGCTAATAGTGAAAGATTTTTAGCCTGGCATCAGCCATTTAGTGCACACATTAATTCACATTTAAGCTTTATTTCATCATGTTTTTTAAAGCTATGTTTCTCTAGAAAGATGATGAAAGATTGTTTTTTCACTAGTCACAAATATCATCTGCTAATTTAAACCTACCTGGGGTTGTTTATTCTGTACCATAGAGGCAGATAAAAGCTGATATTTTCCATTCTCCTTTTTGGTAAAGAAACAAGAGTATTTCTCCTGATGTGCCTGGAGATGAAATGGAGTATCAGAAGATCCAATTGATCCCACGTTCCTTTGAAGGTGTCACAACTTCCTGATGTAGGTCAGGGTTTAGGGATCACAGCAGAGTCCTCAGTGCATGATTTGCTGTTTTCACTTCTGAAATATTCTCCTTTGCTGTTGCAGATACATTGATTAAACTGAGAATATTAAGAAAACTTGTTCCTGCTGTTCACCAACCCAGGAAGAAGCCACTCACACACACACACACATTAATTGTATGTAGTCCAGTTAAACCAACTAAATAATGAATTTGATTGAATCAAGGATAATGGAAACCATAAGATTATTGTTTCCTAGCATCAGAAACCACGGAAGCTAAGGAAATTTTCCAGGAGAAACACACTGGAGATTGTGAGGCAGGTTAATCTTTAGAACCAGCACAGGCTGCATATGTCATAAGCTAAAGTAGCATTTCATAAACAGCAATTTTAGTTTATTAGGTAGAGTAGTTTAATTTTGGCATTGTGAAATAACAGATGAGACACTTTGCTCCATTTCATTTTCATATGTATTTATATGGCTCTGCTTTTTTTGTTTCATTTGTTTTGGAGCATTTGCAGATCTTCTTTGACAGCCCATTAAAACTGTCAAGACTTTTTTCTACATCATTGCCTTTAATTCCAGTCCTTTCTCATTTTTTTCCCATCACATTTTCCTCTCCATCTCTCGTGCTGTTTTCTACTTTTCTTCCTTACGGCCCTCTTGCTGCTTTGCTTTCTGATTCATTATTTGGGGTAAAACTTTCTCCATGTGATGAAGAATCACGGGCATGAATAACACAATATATTCTTTCCTCCAATACAGACATTTATCCTAAATGGCAGGCAGGAGCTTCTGAGTAATGGGGTTTCAGAGTATCTGTTGAATCTCTGTAGTTTCAGCAGAACATTGATTACTTCTCTGATAATGTTGTTTAAACTCAAAAAGACTGTCAGTAACGTAGGAAAGATAAGTGGAAGGCCACTCTGAATTTGATGTGAGGAGAAAGCACACTGGAACAAAATGAAATCCCTTAAAAGTAAAGACTCATAAAAATAAGCAAGGCTAAACCTAGGGGCTGATGGGGTGTATTTATTATGGCATGTGTTGCAGAGGCTCAAAACTTTGATATTTTTACTCGTGATCTCTTGAATATCTGGGAAATACATCAAATAAATGCTGTTTGCATCTAATATAGACAGACAGAGAAATAGATTTCAAATGTCTAGAGCAATGGCAGCTGTTTGCAGTCACACCCCTGAATTTGTCCCACCTAGATGGGACAAGATTTTCAGAAGCAATGAGTAACCTTGAGTGTCTACATTCTGATGTCACAAGGGAACCTGCTCTAAGATCTTGCTATAAATGATATTAGTCTCTTTCCCTAAATGTATTCCCAGCTAGGCACCAAAAATAGAAGCCAGCTGAATCAGTAGAACCTGTTAATTTTGCTTTAAAAGGAACTTCTACAGAGAAAATTCTCAGCCTCCCCACCTGGGGATTTCTGATGGAGAAGGGTGAGGATAAAGGGTTTGATAAAACAGTGGGACTGGTGAGAAGAACCAGCAGCAGAATTAATTACTATTCCTTCAGTGGTGTCCCTGTGCTGCTTTGGCAGGAGAGGGGCAAAATGTTTCCACCTAATAATGTGTTATCAGTGGATAAAGGGACAGAAGACCGTGCAGAGCAGTTCCCACAGTCGATGGCAGAGTGACTGAACAATGCCAGGCTGTGCCCATCAGGCTGCCTGGTGTGTCCCCTCTGCTGGCCCAGGCTGCTGAGCCATTTGGAAAGTCATTAACTGAGAGCTGAGCACTCATTCCAGCCTCTGCTCAGCCTGGAGAAGAGCAGACTCCAGGGAGAGCTTCCAGTGCCTGCAGGGGCTGCAAGAGAGGTGGAGAGGGGCTTCTTGCAAGGGTTTGTAGTGACAGGACAAGCAGGAATGGCTTTAAACTGACAGAGGGCGAGGTTGGGTTGGATATTAGGAAGGAATTCTGCTGTGAGGGTGGTGAGGCACCAGCACAGGTTTCCCAGAGCAGCTGTGGCTGCCCCTTCCACCCCTGGAAGTGTCCAAGGCCAGGCTGGGCAGGGCTCTGAGCACCCTGGGACAGTGGCCATGGCAGGGGGTTGGAACTGGTTTATCTTTCAGGCCCCTTCCAACACAAACCATTCTATAATTCTATAAATTATATTATTCTGTGATTCTAATATAGCTGTTGATTCTAATATAGCTGTGAGGTGGCAGAAATTCCCTGTGGTTCATAATTTTAATTCTTTAATTCTTTGCTACCATCCAGTCATTCTGCTTCTTTCCATGACTGTAATAGACCCCTCCAAAAAGCATGGTTCACACAAGTAAATAATATCCTTAAATGAGGATTTAGTTTTTTAATACTGAACAAAAAAAGCACTGCAGTCCTTTGTTAATTTCCTATGTGTTCTGGTTCTTGTATTTTAGATATGAAAATAAATGAACAGGTTAAGCAAAACCATGTTAAGCAACTTGTTGAGTTATTATTTTATAAGCTGAAGCACATGTTAAACCAGGTATTATTTTTCCTCATTGTAGTCAATGGCAATATTCCCAGTAGTGTTATTAAACACAAGAACAGGCCAGAAAGCTGCTTGTGCCTGAATTAAAAAAGGCTACAATAGATTATTCTTTCCAGAATTTGGAGGCTATTTAAAATATTTTTTTAATTTGGGATTTTGTTGTTGGGTTTTGATTTTGTTTTTTTTTTGTTTGTTTGTTTTTAGTGAGACAGCATTGTGCAGTCACCCTTTGCATGAAAAGTGCACTAAAACTTGATTGAAATATTTTAATGAGTCACTGAGGGACTGCACTAATGCCTTCCTGTGTTCAATTATATGCAAAAGGAAGGACTGTGCCATGCAAACTCAGTGCTTAAATCTCAGTGTAAAGCTGTAACAGGAATTGTTTGCTGCAATTAGGGAGCAGCAAGAGTTTGAGGTTAGTCTGGACTAAGGGCATTCTAGCAATCCTAATGGAAAACTTCACTCAGAGATTAGATGGAGTCAGCAGCACTTTGTGGTTCCTCAGCAGATGGCCAGAAGGTCTCCAAAAATTAAACCTGAAGGAAGGGCTCTAGTTCTGCCATCTCACAGTCGTGGCTGTGCCCAGGTTACAGCACCGTGGGATCTGCCACGTGAGCTCCACCAGGCACCCACACCTGCAGAAAATGATAAATACACCAACAGAAAAGGCAAAGTTTATTAGAAGTCACAAACTCAAAAATCATAGATCACGTGGAGGCCACATGAAAAATCTCGTGAAGTCTAAAGATGGCTAATATGGATGAGTTAATTTACTCTCTCATCCTGAACATTCTGATTTTTCCAGATACTTTCTCAGAAACCAAGGGAAAGCTGAGATGCTCACCCAGTGTCTTGGTTCTACCTTGGCTGTGAGGAAAAATTCTGAACACATAACAATGATGAAAAACAAAGTGATGTTTCGTGTCACTAAAAACCAGAATGCATTTAAAGGCATAACAAGTGCATTTGGATGGAATTTAGGTGCCCAAATCCAAAGCTGCAGTTTTGAATCTTTCGGTGCCATTGATATATTTTTGTGAGATTTGCAAAAGGATTAGATCTGTGAGATGGCAAGGATTTAAGTAACTTATCAAAGGAGAATCAGTGTCTGAAGAAGACCTGGATACCCAGTTATATTTTATATGAGAAAGATAATGAACAAAATACAGAAAAAGCCTTGGACTTCAGCTGACCAGATGTCTGCTGGAAATACAAGAGAGAGGAAAGAGTCCTGGATATTCCTGACAGGAATATCCAGCAAGACTGGCAGGTCTTGCTCAAATAAGAACAGCTTATGCAGGAAATATCAAAAAATGACACAAATTCTCTAAAAAACCCATTATATTTCGTTTTATAAGTTTCCAAGTATTTTTAGGATTTCTTTTAGTACTGTTCTTTGACATTGTCAGTAATTTAGATGATCAGACTTGTAGAAAATTTTGAGGATTATAACTTCATATATGATGTTTATTATGTTATGTAAATGCTCCATTTTCAAATACTTTTTGAAATTTTATAGTGGCTTATTTACAATTGGGAAAACATAACGATGGGTTATTGGAAATATCTCTATTTTCTTTTAATTTGTTTCAGGGTAATTTAGACTAATGAGGCAAAAATAGCATTTTTTAAATTAGTTATAAAATAAACTCTCACCCAAATACTCTAGACTTTCATTACCATTACTGACACCCTGTCCACTTTACCATCTTGACAGAAACAAAACCTTCAAATGGAATTTCAGCTGAAGTTGTGGACATCAGCCTGTACCTGTGAGACAGCACAGGGTCTGGCCTCAGTATAAATACCTGGGAACTTTCATGGGCAGGCTTGGACCTGGGACTAAACTTAACCTTGAATTGCACCTAAAGTCCATTTTCAGGGGTGGGGAGCACTAGAAACAGACTCAGAGCTGTGCCACTTGGAAATGATCTCTCCTGGATCTTCATTTCCCTGGTTTTCTCTAAGGCTTAGAGCTTCAAAGCCAGTCATGTGAAATTGCATGAATGCTCACATTTGCATGCATGAGCCATGCAAAATTCCTCCTGCAAATGTGTCATTCTGGGGGACATTTCCTGATGCATTGGGCAGGAGCAAGGGCAATGATGCTTCTTGCTGAGAAGATGAAATAAATGGTTCCTCCTCTGGAATAAAATTTTCTAGAGAAGATCTGATTAGTGGGACACACTATGAATAAATTCTATGTGTCTGAAGGAGAAATACACTTCTAATGAAAAATATAAATACCCAGGGAAACTCTTCTATGTACGTGCAGCCAAAGGAGTTACAGGAAGGCAGAGGAAGGAGGAAATTACTTGTAAAAAGATGCATGAAGTAAGATTATTTCAGAGATGAGAAATAGATATACACTGTACTTTTCTTAGCATTTCCCAGGATATGTCCTGTGCTTTTCATTTTATTGGCTTAAGGGAAGTGCTTTTATTTCCGGAACACAAACCAAGGCACACCAGAGGAATGCCCAGAGTAGGCAGTGCAGGAGGAAATGTCAGGGACTGAAAGCAAAATACTCATATCAGATTGCATTCCAGTGATACTGGAATTCATTCACCCAGCTCAGTAAAACTCAAACCTTCATCTTTCTAAAGCCACCACGAGGCTTTTGCCAGAGACACAGTGAATGATGTGAGGATTCATGATAGAAGAAGGTCATCTTCCCTGACTGGCTTTGTTCAGTACATAAACAGGAGTGATGCCCACCACCCTGAACATCAGGACGTTGCAAAACATGTTTATGACTTAATTTAATTAAAAAATACAGCCTGAAGGAGAATTTGTTTAGAGGATTACCCAGGCTGTGCTTTATAGTTAAAGATAGATCAAAGGAAATACTGCCAAGCCCTGAGCCCTGCTGGTACTTTCTGGGATGGGGCATTCCTTTACATCCATGCTGGCATTACTCAGAATTACTGTGACACAAGCACAGCCATCAGCAGAGAGATGCAGAAATCTTTACACTGGAGGAAAAGAATTTCTCGTGTCGGAGATGATCTGCCTTTAAGACAGATAAGGGAAATTTTACCAGCAGCAGAAGGGAAATGACCAGAAACTGAAGGTCCAACAGAGCTTGTCCATCAGCCTCAAGGCACTGGGAATGCTGTGGAGGCTGCACAAGCCCATCAGGGGAGATGAGTGCCTCCTGCTCTCACTCTGCTGGCTCTGCCTGCACGATCCCCAAAAGGGAACACTGGGTTCTCTGCTGGCTCCCTGCAGAGCATCCCTGGCAAAACTCTCCCTCAGAGCTGTCACACCTGGCACAGCAATTGTGTCAGTAGGTGGAAGGAGATCAAGAGGATACTAAGCATTTTTTTAAGCTCTTGAAATACACACCAATCCTTTGATTTTGCCTGACACACAGCCCTGGGCAGCACAACAATGTGTGTTTATGCACCCCCTCTCCTGTCCTGTTCCTTTGGTAAGCAGATCAGAACGAAGAAAGATCAAAAGTTTTATGAGTTTCTGATGTGTGTGTCTGGTTGCAAGGGGAAAAAAATTATATTATTAAAGGTGAAAATTGGGAAGTCTGGGCAAAATTCTGGAGCAAAAAGGCTGTGCCAGACTTAAGGTGTGATGGCAGATGCAGATTGGTACCCACAAAATAGGTTTGGAATCAGTTTTTATCCCCTGTACCTGCAGTGGATAAACCAGACTTGATTTCACCCCTCAATTAACAACTTGGTGATTGTATAGCCCTCCAAGAAGAAAAGAGAAAAGGCTCTGCTTCGAGCTCCAATCTCCATAGAGGAATTATGCTTTCCTTTAGTTATTCAATAAACATGGTAATTTTTCACTTGGAAACAAATTTTTGTAGGCTCAGGAATTTGGGAATCTGTGCAATTCTATTTATGAGCAGGATTAGATGGTAATGATTTAATTGATGGTTGAGCATGCAGACAAACCATGTGTAAAAGATCTTTTCAATAATTATATCTTTTCAATAATTATATCTTTTCATGGAGCAACAGGTTTTTGTAATTTAGGCTCCAGACAGTAATTACAAACCAGATGCTATTTTAGGCACAGTCTGCAGCACACCCTTGGTACTGACTAGGAACTTCAAAACAAACACAAAACCACTGCTGGAACCCTTGAGGCAGAAAGGTGAATTAAACTGAGGCAGTGTGGTGTCACACACAAATTGCTCTAAGAGTATTGTATATATCATTATGATAACCTCCATCTGGGGTCACTGCCATGGAGCAGGAATGGTTTGGGTGGAATAATTTTTTTTACGTTTTGCATTGAACCTTCTGTGTCAAAAAGTTCAGGTTTTGTTTGCAGACACTGGGTGCTTGGCAAAGAAGGGATGAATTGTTTCCTGATTTGGAGGTTTGGCCCTGGTGGGAGCTCAGGCATCTACCAACACCTTGCCATGCAAACCGGATACAGAGATAAAAATTGAGGCTTGTTAGCAAACTGTGAAAGCCATTCACGTAACAGGATGTTAGGAGAGTCTAGGTAAGAGAAATAATGCAGTTTTGGAACAAGTTTTGCATTCCCTGCACACTGAAGTGCTTCTGACTCGCCTTAAACCCTGAAACGTGGGGTTTACTCAGGCAGCCCAAACAAATAATGATTTCCAGCTTTCTTTTTTTTGCTTTGTCACAAGTAATTACCTTCTTGAAACAGTTCACAGCAGATGCCAAAGGAGAAAGGAAATTAATACAGAGCTGTAAGTGAAGATCTCCTTTCTTTAGAGATTCTTTCTCTTAAGGACAGCAACATCAGAGTCTGCTGTGCCTTTGGTTTAAATCAAAATTCCTGAAGATATTTCTCATTTAATTGTTTTCATTTGGACAGCTGGGTAGTTGTGTCTGCTCCCCTGAATCCTCTGGTAACTCCTTTTATAAATGCAGCTCTCTCACTTGTCTATTTGCTCTCTGTGTGGCTGAACATTACATTAGACAGGTGTCAGAATGTTCTGACATCTCAGGCTGTGTTATGGCCTCAAACATTTTATTAAGATACTTATTCAAACACCTGAAGACACCAAATGTTTGATGTCTTTAGGAACAGACATGAGTAGCTATTGATTTTGTGATTTGATGTCACCTTGGATTTTGCAGCATTCATCAAAAGTGTTTCAGGCCCAGCCCTTACTATTAACTCATTAAATTGAAAACTGGCAACTTAATTCTATCATGTCCTCACATTCTGCAGCAGCCCTTATGTCTCTACAACTTTGGACAGTTACCTGAAGAGAAAATGCACACCTTTGTAATGAAGATGTTATTGCTGTCAGGTGAGTGGCAGATAAATGTGAGTGAAGGCTGGAACAGCTCACTGCCAGCCTTGTCTGCTGGACCTGGGCTCCCTGAGACAACTCACATGGGAACAATGAGAACAGCTGAACCCATCTGTCCAGTAAAAATCACTGAGGGAAAGAGCATGAGGGAAAGATTTTGAGGACAGGAGGAGGCAAAACAGCAGGTATCAGAAGTAGAAAAAACTCAAATAATAATAAAAATAATACCAGCTGACAATTAAAATGAAAATCCGTCAGGCATATATGTAGATGCAGATTGGAAGTTATTTCTAGTGGCAATGGAATTTCCAAGGCAAATGGTCTCAGATCTTCTGGAAAGCTGCAGAACTTTTGAAGGTTTATCTGAAATGTGCTGCTCTGCCTTGGCAGGGCAGGGGCAGGAAAGGAAGTGGGATGGAGTGGCACTCCAGCTCTCCGGCAGATTGGAGGAGATGGAAAAACAATTCAGCAAATTCCCACACCCAATCATAAAGATCTTCGTGATGAAAGGAAGGAATTTTTTTTTGAGCAATCTCAACCTGCCATTTGGAATAATGATTTTTTATTTAAACTGGGTTTATAGTAAGAGTAGGAGGAAGTCACTTCCTGGCCTTCCTCACCAAGAGGTG
The DNA here is from genome assembly GCA_013397155.1 of Irena cyanogastra. Taxonomy (NCBI): domain Eukaryota; kingdom Metazoa; phylum Chordata; class Aves; order Passeriformes; family Irenidae; genus Irena; species Irena cyanogastra. Next base: position 238,233 of record VWZV01010786.1, read on the forward strand.
ATACAGCTCCAATGTCATATTGGAAATTGCTCCTGTTTCAATCCACTTTAACTTTTCAAACAGTTTAAGTAGTGTAGAAAGGGAAGAAGTCTTGGGGCATTTACAAACAGTTGGGTAAAGATGCAAGAAAGGAATTAATTTGGTGAAATCAGAGAGAAAACCTTAGTTCCTGATAAGAATAATGTAACTTATTTATTGCCCAAAATTGTAATTTTAATTGATTCAGGTCCAGACTTAGAAAAGATGTTCTGAGGACTTATTGTTCTTTTCATGAAACATGGTCTATATTAAACCCATTTGACCTGAAAGGAAAATGCCAACATGTTTGGAGAGCTGAGGTTTTCAAGTGAGGAAATGCCAGTATCAAAGGTTGTCTTCTGGCAGATGGAAGTGGTATTTCCACCAGAACAGCAAATACTGAGTTTCACTAAAATACAAAAACTGATTGATGAGTTTAGAATTTTTTCTAAGCTATGTGATTATTCTTCAGATGTTATCCAGTTTTTTTTTTTAATACTATTTTATGTTGGGAATTATATATATATATTTTTTTTTTAGGAAGGCAAAAGTTATTGAAAAGGGTCCAAACTGTTACATTATGAAAAGATGGTTATTAAAACTATATTCCATTTTTGGAATGGAATGGCTACCTAATGTAGCTGAACTCTATTTAATATATTGTTTTAAAACTGCTTTTGTGTCAGTTACTAGCATATAAATTATAGGATTGCATAACATTCTTGAAACAGAATTTTGCAATTCAACAGAATTTAAAATTACAAAATAAGGGTTTGGTATAGAATTTGTTGTTATTATTAAGAATGGTTTCTCCAACAAAAATATTTTTATTGACAGTTTTATTCTTGGGTGAGGATCTAACACTAGTTAGCTTACTGACATTTCTGACACTTCTAAATGATTCTTTAATATTAGACAGCTTCAGTCAAGCTCTTTGAAGCAGCCTGTTCAGGCACTTCTGATGCCTTGGAACATTTACAGATTTTCCTACTTGTGCTGGTATTGGAACATGAATTCACTGAATGTTTTTTGGCAAGTTATTAAGTGGTTTAAAGCCATGATCTTTTGGATGGTGTGGTGGGCTAGATTGAAGTGTGTGGTTAATTAATATGGGAATGATAAATGCATTAGTGTACCCAGAGAATTATGTGATTCTATTTAAATGGCAATATAAGAATACCAGTCAGGAAGGAAAAAAACACGTGCTGCTTACACAAGAAACCTCTGCTAGGGCCCACAGTGACAAATTTCAGTGACAATATTGTCAGAGGTGAATGGAATTAGCTCTCAGAACAAGACACTCTGTGATTTCCTTCCCTGGAGATGTTACTTTTGGAGTCCCCAGGTTTCCTGACAGGATCCTGTCTTTAGAAGCAGAGCTTGCAGCCCTGTTCTGTGCCTCTGCTCCTTCCTGAGGTATGATTTCTCTGTAACAGCTCGTGTCCTCAGCTCCTGGGGGACATCCCTGTGCTCCCACTGCTGTCACTTCAGGCACTTCCCAGGCTCTGCTGTGTCCTCAGCAGGCATTCCCCTGCAGGGAGTCACAGGCAGCAGCCAGGAGAGCTCCTGGCTAACAAGGCACCTCCCTTAATTCCTGTCTCGCTGCTGATTAGCTGGGCAGGATTACAGGGCTTCTCGGGTTTAAGGCTATGTGGGATGACTTGCTATTGATCAGGGAGGATTCTCCAACTCCAGCTTGCACTCATTAGCAGGCTGCTGCAATCACTGTCCCTTTTCAAGTCTGTAGGCTACGCATAAAGACCTAAAGGATGATTCTGCTGGAAAAGTGTCTCGAAAGAAGAGATGTGTGGGCCTATTTTGACAGAGGAAGAGGCTTTTGCTTGCTTATTAACAAAGAAACACAGATGTGCAAACCAGTATTACTGAAAGACATTAGAAACAATTTTGAAGTTCATACGCCTTCTCTGCTGAGGTTTATTTTATGGTGGCTTATGGGACAAAGAGGGATAATTAGCACTACATTCACTGCCAGAGACAAAATGCCTATAGATGTGTCCCTTGCCAATCTTCCATCTCCCAGTACCCCAGCAGGAGTCTACCTAGGGCCTAAAGGTGTTCCCATTGTTAAGGACAATATAAACTTCAAAACTACAGGCCTGTTCTCATCTCTTTTCCAAGAAGAAAATATTCCCAAGAAGACAGCGGAACGAAATTAATTTCTTAGTGGCATGAAATATTGTTTTGTGCCTTACATCACGTGTCAGCAGCCCTGTATTAATGAGGAGTGTGCAGGCAGGCCAGATCTTCCAAATGAGGGGAGACTGAGCTTAACCCTAAAGACACAGAGAGGGACTTAATTAAAGCTCATGCATATGTGGGACTCTTGCTGATGGACATGTAAGTTCAGCTGGTGTAAAAGAGAAGGAAAAAGGACAAGAGTGTTACCTTTTTGGGTGCAGTTTGTGTGGTCATACCAGATATATTTTTGCTCTTTTCCATTTGTTTCCGGGCTCTGCCAGGGAACCTCTCAGAATTTCCTGGAGCTGCATGTCAGGTGTTGACAGGAGGACTGCTAATTTTGCCAGCATGCCGTGCTAAATACTAATTCTGGTAATGTAACACAATGTCACTTGATAGAAGCACTTCTGTAGCTTCTTGATTTTCTTCTTCATATGAAACATAGATGAGATTCACCACTGACATGTCAAATAATCTTTCTGCCATGATGACTGTGGGCATGGGATGAAACACGGGGAGGTTTCAGTATCCAAACTCCTAAATTATGTGTGAGTGCTGGAAAGTTAAAAAGATTTTTCACTCTGGCCCCATGTACTTTATCAAAACACATTATCTGTGGAGAAAAACTCAGTAAAAATGTTTCCAAAGTGTTTGCTGGCTTTCTGAATTCAATAATGAGTTGAACTTTAATATTTATTAAATACAAAATAGTAATAAATTACAATTGCACAATTTCTTACAGTTTTTATTAAGATCAAAACTTATTTGTTCAGACTAGATTTATATAAATAAATCACAGTACATTTTTACTTGTGTTTAGAAGATTGTAATACATATTACAAAATTAAGAATTTTTTTTGTCCCTCCAACCATCACTGCGAAAGGAATCATGCATTATTTCTACTAAACAAACAAAATGCCCACCTAATTGAGAGAGCCTTGATACAGGTACGGCCCTACTCTCCAAAATTAGACATGAAACATAGAGATACCAGGACTATTCATTGAACAAGAAATAATAAAGTATAGTACAATGTTGACGTGTTATCAAAACCAAAAGTATACCGAAACAACACACCTCTCTTCACGCACCTTTGCGACGGGGATCGAGGATGGCCAGCATGCAACCGAGCAAAACATCTCAGTTTTACAACGTCTACGTTTGAGCAGAAAGGAGGAGGAACCAAAGAGCCCAGACAAAACAAAGGAACGAATGAAGAGCCCAGATGTTCACGAGTCTTCCCGTCACCTCCCCCTGGGTGCCGCGCGCGCTGCCTTCGCTTGGCGGGTGACGCCTTTCCTGGGCAGTGCCACCACTGCCCTGCGCGTGCCTCCGAGGAGATGGGTGTGCTCCCAGAGAACTGCAGGGCCCTGCAGAACTCCCAGCTGTGGCTCCTTGCCCAACCCACTCTATTAGAAAAGAACTGTGAACACAACTCTTGGAGCCACCCAGTCTTGGGCGCCGCGGTGCCGCTGGAACACGGCTGGCGCCTGGCACAGCTCAGGCTGTCACTTCAGCACTGAATCATGGTGGCATTAATTGCACCAAGATTCAAGGTGATGCTGTCACCACGTCTTTCCTGCCGCCCTCTTTTGCAGCACTGGGGGGTTCTATTAAATTCTACAGTATTGTGGATTACTTTCTCTATGTGATTTTTTTTCTACTAGATAAGAAATCCATTGTTTTCTCTCTTTGATACTGAAATGCAATTGTTTGGCAATGCACTGTTCTGAGGGGAAAAAAGCATTTCATCGATGACACTTCTGATGGAGTCACCTGATCCACTTTTTTCACTTCCTTCTGTTCAAACAAAACGTATTGCCAGCAAAGTAATTTCAGGTGGATTTCTAGCTGGGTCAAACAGATTTTTTCAACTGAATTTCCTGGTCCCTGTTTATTGTTAGTTTTAAACCAAAAGAGTTTTCGGATATTTTTTATTTCAGTTGCAGACACGTTCCCTCAGTGCTCGAATGTTGCTAGGTGATAAGCATGTAAATCAACATATCTCTTGTGTCTCTGGCTTTGGGTGCTCATGTTAATACAGCTAAATGCCTTGCTTGGTGTTTAAAACACATGAATGAAACCAAACCAAACCAAACCAAACCAAAGAACAAAAACAACCCAAAAGCGCCCTCAACAACCCTCCCCTCAAGCCAAGAAGGGTGGGCTAAAATAACTTCTTTCTTTTTTTCATTCTTTTGCATCGCTCTTTGGTGTTTCATTTGTATTGATCCAGGGGTTCCCCTAGCAGTGGCTAAATTGTACTTCTATGTAGCAAGTGCCTCACACGTGCTGCTTTTGTGTTTTATGGATCTGCTGGCATGGGAAACTGAGCCATGCAACGGGCTGGTAGGAACAGTTTTAACACTGGGTCTTTTATGCTACATATTGCTTTTCTGTTCTGGTAGTCCCCACTTCCCCAGATTGAGATGAATGTTTGCTTCCACTGCCAGGGCTATTTGCAGGGAAAAACAAAATAAAAGAAAACAGGAATGCTTTTAATGTCTTGTGATTTCAGTGGAAGCAGATAAAGAAATATTGGAGCACTCAGCTGCAGAGGAGTTGTGCTGTGAGTGTTTCATCATGGGAATATCAGGCCACTGTACATGGTACTCGGCCTCACTGCCAGTAACTCAGAAGGTTTTCCCATTGCCACTCGCTGCTTTTTCACGGAACAGCACCTACCATGGAGGCTTGTTATGGAAAACTGAAAGTAACAATTTAATAGCATGTTGTTAAAGAGCAAAATGGGATTAAAATCTTGCTGAGATACATTTCTAAGCGATTTTCTTTTCTATTTTAGAGTTACGATACTTGTCACAGAGTGTAATAATGCATTCACTGCAAATCAGAAAATAAATGAGGGTTTCAGCTTTGAAAACATTCTTGTGAGTCTTCTGGTAGTTTACCAACTGAGAATCATAGTTTAGAAAAGAAAGACTGAACAGCATTGGGACCATAGCTTTCCCTGGGTTTCCAGTTGAGTTTGTAGCAGAATTATCTATCCTCTGGTCCTTGCAGCAGGCTGCAGTATTATTGTAATACAGTCCAAAGACAGCAGCAGTCCACTGGCCAACCAGAACCAGAATAGAAAAATATTTAGGGTCTAGGGAATATCACCAGTTAAGTGGAGTACAAAGGTGAAGAGAGAAGTATCCAAACATAGAAAGTGTCTGTGATTCCATTGATGCGCTGCTATGATAAGGCTGGTATTTGTAAAAAGCACATAGTAATGCTGCAGCCTGAGTAACAGTTTGCAAGCCATGAGCAAAAATTAGGAGAATTCAATAAATTTAGGGGGTTTTCTTCATCTCTAAGCCTTTGAAATCTGCTGGATTCCACTTTAAATGCTCACTGTCACAGAGATTTCTTTCCCGGTTTTAGCAGAACTGCATTCAAAATAATTCTTTTGATGGCAGACCCTTGAGCATTAAATAAACTGAGCATGGTATGAAATAGAAGAACTGCAACCCACTGGCAATTATAATAATGCCACTTTTCAGCTGATGTCCCTTTGAGCTGCTGGGAACAAATCCTAGAAAGGCTCCTGCACTTTTCCATGGACACAAACTGAGCCTGCTGTGTATTGCAGTGGGACGCGTGCCCACTCTGCATTCCAGGCAGAGATGCAATGTAGAGTGATTTGTCCAGGAAATCAGAGAACTCCACTCCAAGGAAGAGCTCCTCCTCCTCTGCTCATGCCCATCTCCCCTCGGTGACTCCTGGGAGATGAGCCTGGGTAAAGAGCACAGGATTCTGCCCGAGGGGAGGCTCATGCATGAACAGATATGCACATTGTCATGTACCACCGGCCTCCTGATAGAAAGCTGAAGGTGCAGTGAAACAGTTTTGCCGTGGCAACATCATTTTCATTCTTTTGGAAATGCCCAGTGGTTGCCCTCCTGAAATTGTGCTTGGGCAGGTTTGGAAGTGCTGTTTAGTTTGCCAGGTGTACCCTTGCCTGTGGCAGCTGAATTCTCCCCAGCACGGCAAGAGATTTCAGAAAACAGCTGTGCTTACAGAAATTCTCATTTATACCTGCAGCATACATTTACAGCAGATCCAAGATCTCCTGCAATATCCAAGATATTCTTTACCCACAAGGAATTCTGATTTTGTGGAAGACCCTCATCAATAGGTTATAAAACTAATTTTTCAGACTTGTGGCCAAAATTTTAGATATTTCTTCAGATCTGTGCTTGCATATTTGTGTCAGCAGAGTTGCAGATCCAAAATGCTTGGTGAACCCTCATCACATACAAGATGTGAAGCAATGTGTGTGCACATAAACTTCTCTGAACTCTATTTAATGACCAGAGCTCTCTCTCTGTAAGTACATAGCAGAGCTGTATTGTATAAAACAGCCGTACTTTGCATTTGCATCTTTTAAACAAAAAAATTCCCATGTAAAGACATGAATCAAGTTCTCTGTAGAAGACACTGGAGGATGAGAGAACTCCATGCATGGCTAAATAAGTGGGGGAAAATTCATCCCAAGGTCTCCTGCTTTGGGGCACAAATTTCATTACATGACAAAATGCAGTGCTTTGATTAATTTTCTTTTAATGGTCAGAATTTACAATATACCATCATGTAAAACAGCCCTGCTAATTCTACCACAAATAATGAAGGAAGTCTTCACAGGCACTATATACTTGGAACAGCATTTTCAAACGACATGGGGTGTGTGTGTTTGTAGGATCCAGCATTGCCACCTGGGACACACTTCCAACACTTTGCAGTGTCATGGACACAACTCAGAAACGTTGACTGGAAAATCATCTACAAAGGCTGAGGACTAACAACCTCCATGTTATACAGATGGTTATCTCCTTTCTCAAAGAACATGCTGTCATTGCAAATACCATATGCATCTTGTTCTCACCCAGCAGAACTTTTTTTACAGTTTTTCAGATTTGAAGGATTTCTGCAAGGAACCATACTAATTTCTTTTCACGTCAGGTGAAAGGAGGCACCAGCTGAGACTGAGGACGCAACTTGTCATCAAAAAATAAGTATCTGATGGCAATCATTCTTGAAAAAAAAAACCTTAGAAAGCTAATCATCCACAATACTGCACCTTTTTTTGCAAATACAAGGACAATATTTGTTGTTGCTTCCCACATTTGTTGGTTTACATTGCTATCATTTTGCTTGTAAACCTGGGTTATTCTACTGAACAGAAATGATGACTTGAATTTGGGTAATGCTTACGACCAGACAAATAATCTATCAGTAGCAGTAGTGTCAGCTGGAGAATTAATGCTACAAGTGGATAACATCACGCTATTTGAAACCAATAGCTCTTCACACAGTAGAAGACTGAGGGTCCTATTCAGCAAATATTCAGGGTCCTATGGCTGTGGCCACAGAGGTTCCAGAAGCTCTCGCTGAGTCTAATCCTGATTCAGGAACCAAAATGATATGCTGTGTATGTATTTCTCTGCACAGCCTGGATGCGCTGGACACCCTCCCCCACTTGATTCCTGGGAAGGAGAAAAATATGTCTCTGTTTAGCTTTCAGTGACATGAAAAGCAATCCACAGTAATGAAATCTAAAGAAGTTAGCCAGGCATGTATGAAAAGAACAGGATGCCTGTGAAAAGGGAAGAGCTGTCAAAACCTAATTGTGGGCTCTGGCTGCAATGAAATTTATCAAAGAGGGAAGACAGGCTGGATATAAGGATGTAGACAACTTCTGCTAAGAGACACTTGTTGTGCTCTGGGCAATAGCAACCCTTACACTACACCTCATGTGCTGTGTCAGGACATTCCTGTCAACACTTGGCTGCAGCTGAGAGCTCCCAAATGCCCAGGTCAGCATTTCAAGTGTGGCACTTCAGCCAGCATCTACCCTGTCATTGGGGGCACAAACACCTGGGCAGAGCTGCCCCACTGCTGGCAGCACCTGTGCTGAGAGGGCATCAAGCCTTCCTCCTGCTACACAGCCCGTGGGCACTCCCTGTTCCAACTGTGCTGCTGTGGTGCCCGTTCACCAGGAAACACAATTCCTTATGGACACAGGACAAGACTGTGGGATTCTTCCCAGCTTGCAGCATCTTCATAATGCCTGACAATCTTTCCTGGAACTGCCTATGGCCAGTGCTCACAACCAAGCAGGGAAATCTTCAGTGGCACTGTGGTAACACAGCTGCACTCTGGTGCAGAAAGTAAACTCAGAGGGGCTGTGAACTGCCAGCCTCCAAGTACTAGTGCCCACAGCATCATTCCTGGCTTCATATGAGTACTGTGCTCTTTCCTGCCTTTCAATATTGAGGATAACTCTGGGGCTGTTCATAAACAAAATACTTCCCTTTGACTGGGAGTACTGCCTGACTCAGCCAGTGAGAGCAACAATGGGAATAAGTCATGGTAACTTTAGGAAGCAATTTAGTTAGATCTTTGATGAATTTCTGTGTCTCATGAATCAGGATTAGTGTTCCCTGTATTGGGGAGAGGATTAGACAGAGGGATTAAAAGGACATCTTTACCCCACTGGACTCTGTGGAATAGCCCCTGAGGATATGGCTAAGAAAGAGTTCAACAGGAATGCCAAATTTCTGCTGAATAGGTTAAAAGGGTGAGGAAGCCTCTTCGGCAGCCATCCAAGCGCAGAAGACCTGCATAACATTCCTGCTGAATAGGGCCCTAAAGACAAAAAACAAAACAAAACAAAACAAAAAAAAACCATAGGAACCTTGAAAAGCTTTTCTGATAGTGTCGCTTCTTATCAGAGCCTCAGATCTCCAAAGACACTTAAACATATTTTTGTCAGTGCAGTTAGGCATCCTTTGAGATGTGCTAGTGTCATGGATGATATATTGTTACAAGAAAAGAAATCAAATTAGGTTGTTGTATATAAAAAAAAAAAATAGGTCTCGATTGTTCTGTAAACAAAGTAATTTCTTTATATCAATTAACAGTGAAAGTTACCCAAGATCTTATTTAAAAAGCAAAACGAAACCCTAAGTCGAGTGTATAATGTTTGGTGTTTTCATGTCTATATATTATAGACAACAATTACCTTCTGTCTCCCTAAAATTGAAAGGAGCAGACTTAACGTGTGTGTCACGTTTCAATCTTAAAGCATTTTCGAACCCTTTTCTAGGATTTACTTCATGCACGCGGATCTTGGGTTTGCTCATAAAATTTTATCCAACTTCTAATGCCGTGTGGGAGAATATTCATGATTATTGCAAGGGGGAAGCAATAAATCAAAGCCTTACCTCCACGAGAGGATGCCAGTGAGCGATGGGCTTCCGAGGGTACGAGAGCATTTCGTTCCAGTGGTCGCGACCTAGACTCTCTGCATCGTTGCCTACTTGACAAACTCCAATGACCTCATTGTGACCTACACTGTGAAAATGGTCCATAACATTTTTTTCTTAAAATTTTACCTTTGGAACCACACCATTTGCATATTTAATCAGAAATGTTAATCGTGGATTTTTAGGATTAATTATTGCCTGGAGAATATAACGCACAGGGAAATACGTAGGCTTGCTCATTGTGTTTCCCACTGCTCAGAACAATTTGATAGTTCCCCCCTTGCAGCACACAAAAGGTTCTTTCCCTGTCTTCTGTAATTAGCTGCAAAGGCAAACAGGCTCTAAGACACAACTTTATAAATGGAGCATGTGTATGTAAAGGCTTAGCAGAAATGTACAAACTGAACATCAGTGCGTGGCCTCTCCGATTAAATGCCCAGTTACCTCAGTTCTGCTAAACACACATGCAGCTTACTGACGTCAGTTCTGGACGCAAATCTCCATTTTAAAATTTAGTAAGGAAGTTCTGACTGGCAAAACAAAAATTTGGAGACTTCTACCAAGCTCAACATGACATTAATTCCCTGCTTATAGGGGAAAAAGAATAATAACTTTCTTTCTGGGTGCAAATCTAGCGTGCAAGACTTTATCAGCCAATATTTGACAGCTACAGGCATCTCACCGGTCATAATCCATAACAGCTATCGACAAGTTAATTTGGTCAATGTTTTCTGGAGGGACGTCAAAGACTATGGCTTCATTGTAAACGGGATTTAGGGTGTTCCTCTTGGTGGAAGTTTTCCTTTTCTTTAGCCGCCTTCCTTCACACATTAAAGAAACCTTCACGTAGGGATCTGTGTGGGTCATAAGAACAATGTTCATTTTTGACAAACGCAAATGGAAAGTGAAGGGAGACTTCTTGTGTGCCCATACCTGCTTGCAGGATTAATCTCCTGGACCTGACTGGAATTTGAGCTTCTCTGTTACCATGGAATGCACAGAACGCAGTGCAGCTTTGAAAGCTTTACCTGGTTGACTGCTTATAATGAACTTTTTAGGTTCAAGAAGCTCCTTGTTGTGTACCAACTTCTCAAAGGGTATTAAAATATCCACTGAAGCATGTTATACGTGACTATTTTATACAACAGCCTGTGTATCAGCCTATTTATAGCAGCCTAATTACTTGTTAGATTTGTAGGACAGACAAAGATGACAATGTTTTTCACAATGGGATTTACTGATGTATGGTTAAATACAATTCAAAATGCAACAATTAGTGGCTTATATTTCTCAAGAGAATTAGAATTATTTTTAAACTCCTGAATGTATCAAAAATGAGAGCTATTTCTTTGTAGCTCTTTTCTGAGAGCTCTACAGCTCCCTGCTAGTATTTAAAAGTCATCTATGAAATCTTATGTGTGTTCATAATTTTTATTGTGGGATTTTGAAAGGGCTGCTGAAAGGATTCTGGGATGATCACCACTTTCTCCATATACCAGCAACAGCAGAACTGGCTCAGTGGCTCCTGGGGACTGTCAGAGAGGGCCAGTCTGCCTCTGTGTCATAGCTGTAACAGTCTGCTGCACAAACGAATCCCCACTGCTGGGAATGCATTTTGGCCAGCCTGTTTTGCTCTGAATTACAGTGGCATTGGAAATCATAATCTTGCAGTCTTTTTGAGAGAGCAACTTATTTTAAACTGTTGGAACTAACTGAACTAAAATGTATTATTTATTTCTCATCAACTCCTGTACTCAAGTAGAGCTCACAGTATAACAACCCTCCTCTCAAAAATCATTCTGGGATTTGACAGTGTTGAATTCTATGTCTTGAGAGGAAAATGGGACAGAAATCCACACTGAACATTAAATTAATTCCTACCTGATGCTCCTGTGATATCCATTGCCTTTAAATTTCTTGCCTTTATTATTGTAATAGTTAGTCTACCAGCTGTTGGAAGGTAGCAGAGTGAAAACATAAGGTCACCAAGATCCACGTTATCCTGTTCCAAGAAAAGAAAGATAATGTGAAGCAATAATAACAATTTTTCTACTCCTAGATGGTTTTAAAGATAAAAATATACCTTTGGGGATCTACAGTTATGCAGTAAAAGCTGAATTCTCATTCTGAAACATATCTTAAAGAAACAGCCATCCATGTGCATACAAAATTCGAGTCACTCTGTTGCTAGACCACCCAAGTTCTCCAGGGTAAATGAGGTTATAGTTTCTAGCACTCAGTCCTTGGAGATGACACACATTTAAATGATGAGGTTCCCTGTGAGGGACTGGAAAATCTTTGTTCTATTTTATGTTTTTTAGCGATTTTCCTGCTTCACTGACAAGCAGCCACAAATGTCTGTGCCCTTCCTTCTGGTCTGCAGGAGGAAACCCACAGAGACATTCACAGAAAAAAAAAACAAACCGTGGTTTGAGCAGGACAAAACTTTGTTTGCATGAACTCTGGTGTGACAAGTCTGAAGTGTCTGTGGCAATGGGATATCTCCACCAGAAGAAGAGTAAGGGCTATTATTAATTGTTGATCATAATAATTACAATAATAATAACAAAAACAACTTCCAGTGCCTCACACAGACAAGCTCCCTTAAGCAGACTTATCCATCAGTTTCCTTGATAGAATAATTTGTAACCTTTTCCTGTGTTGATGGCATCAGGGTTCCAGAAAAGTACTAGAAAATTTGCAAATCCTGTTTGCAGTTACAAAGCATCACTATTTTTTTAAGAGGGAAATCAAGCTCTTTCACTTAAAAAATAGCAAAGGAAGGATTATATTAAATTATTTCTTTGATTTGATTTGCATTTTTTTTCACTGAGCAGTGAATTCACACTTTCACAGACCTCCTTCCTGTAACTTAATATTTCATTTTTGACTGAAAAGAAAAAAATTACCTTATCCTTGAAATTAGCAATTTCAAGGCCACGATCCAGGTTTTATAGGGAAGGGAAATGCAGCCATTGTGGAGTATGTTTATCTTGCTTACTTAGCTTTGTGCAATAGCTTCTTATCTTTCCCAAGCTGGTTCCTTCTCTGTCAGTCACCAAAAGCTGAAGGGTGGTGGATGACACGGAGAGGGAAAACACCTGGAAAGGGCCCCTGGCACAGGTTTGTCTCTGAGGCAGCTGCAGCTCAGAGCCTGTGCAGTCACTTTGTGTCACTTCATGAGTTAGCAGGGGACAGAAAGCATTGCTGGCACAGAGCTGTAGAAAAATGCTGTGCCAGAAGGGAATTCTAGAGGTCACTTGGCCCAATCCCTCGCTCAAGAGAGGCATCTTTGCTTCAGCTCACAGCTCATTCAAAGAAAAAACCAAACAGGTGCAGTCATTCACAAGCAGGTCCTTTCTTTGTGCTGTTATTTAAGCGATGCAGTCAAAGAAGGAAAAGGCTGATATTCTGGGCCATTTGTCAGGAGTAACCAGCTTTTAACCCTGCCACCTTTTCTGTTCTGAAGACGGTGTTTCACTCAGTGTGGCTGAAAAGCTAATAAAGGCTGGGACAATACCGAGGTGGCCGCTGTGACTCAGACTGTTTAGTGCCTCTCGATAGCTCCCACTTGGAAGCAAACCTGCTGCAACAAATTGTGCCACTGACTCACTTGGTGGGAGGATCAAAGTGCTGCTCGGGATGCTGTGACAAGTCCTACAGGTTAAACAGGTGTCAGCACATCCAGGAGAAATTTTTCTTGGCTAACACCCGCCCTTAACATTACAGGAAAGTAAGAGACCTCTGAGATTTTCTCAGTGATCAGCTGGAGCTTGATACCTATAACCAGGAGAACAGGAAGCAAAGTTTTCACTTGTCCTTCCCACTGTGAGAGCAACTTCCAACATGTAAATGCACTTCCCCACCTCAAGGTGCTGAGATTCATAGCTGTGAAATTCTCTCTTGTGCTGCAACTCTCAGGGGACCAGAATTTTATAACTCATGTAAAGATATTATTGACTGAAGCCAGCTTTTGGGAATTTGTCACTCTCACAAATATTGATAGGTTGTTTTTCCTGAATTGGTCACTGCCCTTTAGGAGACAGTGCTGTTGAATCAGTCAGGTTTTCCCTGAACACAAAGAAGGCCACCAGGCATCTGTTGTTTTAACTGTGTATTTTGGCATACTTCAATATTGTCAGCTGTGGCAAAGCCACTCCATACTCAACTCCAGTGCTCCACGTGGTGACTGGGAATTCATTCTGTGAGTACTGTAAATTTATTGCTACTATCAAATACAAAAGTTTCCACTCCAGGCTTGATCATCTTGAATGGACATTTTAAAAATTTTTATCCAATTTTTATCAAGAAGTTTATAGGTAAATGAATTATTATACAATTGTTTTAGGAATTGAATTCAGATGCCAAGAAAAATCAGAGAATCACAGAACATCCTGATTTGGAAGGGACCCACAAGGATCAGGGAGTTCAGCTCCCATCCCTGCACAGAACAGCCTGAAGAGTCAAACCCTGTGCCTGAGAGCATTTTCTCAACACTTCTGCAACTCTGTCAGGCTGGTGCTGGCATCACTTCTCTGAGGAACCTGTTTCAGCCCAACCACCCCTTGGGTGAAGACTCTTTCCTACTGTCTAAGCTAAATCTCCCCTGACCCAGCTTCCTGACATTCCCTCGTGTCCTGTCACTGGTCACTGGAAAGAAGAGTTAAAATATAACTGCACAAATGAACTGCTTAGGAAAAGAATGGATCACATGTGTTGAATGCAGTATTAGGAATTAGGCCATAATATATTTACCCACAAACTTCGCCTTACAACTGAAAAATAGTTGTCACCTGCACTATGATGGATTTTTTTAGCAAATGTTGTGATGACAATACTTTGTTAATGTTTTTTGAAAAACTGCACTGGGCATTTTATGAGAAAAAAAATAGAGTTACACTGGAAACAGAGCCTGTGATTTCTTTAGTCTTTTCCAGTTCTAGAAGTTGTAGGTGCTGTGGCAACAGGTCACAGATGATTGTGAGATTGTCTGTTCACAAGCCAATGCCTGAGAATGGGACTGAAGGGAAGCTTGCAAGCAGCAGCAGGGAAGAGACACCTTTTGCCATGCAAATCCTTCTCTCAGTCTGAAAAAGAGGCCCTATCTTCTCATACTTTCATTTTAAATTGTAGGGAATTAATGACTACTCCATCATACTGGCTACCTGTACAAGTTTCCTGAAGTTTGGAAAGGATTTTAAATAACAGAGAGAGCCTTTCCCCTTGCCCTGGCTATTCCTCCCTGTTTTACCCCTATTTTCTGTAATCAAAGGGCAACATTGAAAATTGTTGCAAACAATGGGTCCTCAAGGTTCAGTTAGAAAGGTTTAATGAGGGAATGCTCTTCAGAGAGTCCCCAAACCTGTGGGAGTGAAACCACTGTGCTAGTGAAACAGCAGCCTAAGGACTACAAACTGGATCCTGGCTCCTGACAGAAGCCATGAGAAAGCTGGCAGCTCTTTGTTAGCATCATCTCTGGCTAACTGATGTCTTACTTGTTCTTTGGCTTCTTTATTTACTATTTGTTTTTCTAATGCACCTTCAGTCGCTCTATGAACTGCAAATATGGCTCTGTAGCACCTGTTATGGCTGTGTAGCTTTGAGATGATGTGGACGTGTTAGAAACTTTTAATATTGCTTGCAATCCCAGATCTTTGGCCTGCTGTCTCACTGCCACAGCCCCCTAGAATTTGCAGGTGTGTGTTCATCTCTCTGGAGGGGACAGGCACCATGCTCTGACTGAAGACCAGCCCTGTCACTGGCATGAGCCTCACATCCAGCAAACACAGGTCTTTTCTACAAATACAGATTTTTAACAGACCCAAAGCCAACGTATCAGAGCGCAGGGAGGATTAGTGCACATCTTCACAAGTCAAAAATCACTGAGCTACACAGCTTAAGCCACGGATTGTCACTAAAGGTGTGCTGTATTAGCAAGAAATCGCTTCGAGGAACAGAATTAACAAGCACAGAGGGCAGGATCTTCTGCAAGGATTAGCTCCTGTTTGAACTGAGTGCTTGTGCATTACTGTGTACACTCCACAGGACATGGCACTACAGGCACTACACTGCCAGAGGCATTTTGGAATTCCTGCTTAGCAGAAGATTTCATAAATAGTGTAGGTTATCAAGTCATGCATGTCGTACTTTCCAAATTTGTGCCTCACCTCATTCAGTGTGGTTGTAATGCACATTACAGTGCAACCCTGGACAGCCCTAATACAACCAGACCTGAAGGCTGGTCATTCTTATTAGTAACTCAAAAGGAAATAATCAGAAGATAATTTAATTGAAATTATAATTTACTTTTATGTACATGCCCTAAATTATTTTTCTTTTGGTCCCATTCAGCAGGAAGCATAACTAAATAAATATCCTCTAACAAACATACTGCTCTCCCATTGTCCTCAAAACCTGCCCAGGTTCAGAGGTAGAAACACAGCTTTTATTTTCAATCTGTAACCTGCTTGTTCCTGTATTCTAAAAAAAATTAAACAAGATTGGGATTGGCTTTGCTTTTCCAGTGCCCCAGGCTTGGGCCTGGGCTCAGGGTGAGGGCTGAGTGCCTTGATGGTGTGAGCTGTGCCTTACAGGGAGCCTCTGATAATCCCACCTGGCTTTGTCTCTGAGCCTTTGCTGTGTTCATGCAGCTCTTTATTCAACAGAGCAAGAGCATGAAGCTTCTTCCTTGAAAATGTCCCAGTGTTACCTGGGAGAGTTCAAACCGGAGGTGTAAATCACAAAGTTTGCCTGAAAACTGCAAACAGGGTGAATCCCATAATCCATGAAACCTCAAGGTAAATAAGATTGCTGTTAGGACCATGAAGACATGCCCCCTTTAATATTATGCTTCCTTCTTGCTCCATTCCCGGTGGAAATACTTAATACATTATAAAAATCATATTTTTGAATAATTTTCAGTGGCTTCTGCTGAAAGGGTTATTGTTCCTGCTTTTCCCAGAAAATGTTTTAGGTTTTCTCCGCTGTAAAACTAACCCAAAATAAATGTACCTTTGAAAATGCTGAATTCTAATAGTAACATTAGTAGGCTTTTAGTCTATAATCACACATTATTTATAGTTTTAAAAATCATTTAATTTTGCTGGAGATTAGCCTGCAGGATAAATCACTGCCCAGTACTGTGCCAGCAGCTCCACGCTGTTGCTTAGTGAGTATAACTCAGCATATTAAACAGGAGATGTGTAATCTCAAAGAGGATGGTGCCTAAATGGCCTCACCTTTGATGCCTTTGAGGCTGCATTAAGCAGCTCAGGCTGGATCCAACCTTCCCAGTGAAACCTCCAAGTCACCTGGCTGTCAGGGATGTTCTGACAAAAGGGAATGACATTTGGGATCAGAGCTCTCCTCTTCCTTCTCATGAATACATTTGAGTGCAGAAAATGGGTATGTAAAACAGGCAGCAGGGGATGGAAGAAAACAAGACAATTTATATAATTTTGCTTCTGCCTCGGATCTGGAAGGAGATTTGCTGTCCCCGAGTTAGGCATTCCTAAGGCTTGTGCCCATTTCTTTGGCAACTTGGGTTTTGTATTTCTGGAGCAGAGAAGCTGTGATAGGCCTGCACCACGCAGTGCCTGTGCCACTCTAATTAAAGCATATGTCTCAATTATACCAGGTTCCTCAGTTCTCCAGCTATAAAAAGACAGCCACTACTTTTTCACTTTTCTGCTATGTTGCAAAACTAATTATGGGTTGTGAGGTGCCCACATGTATTTTTATGCATCCCACAAACCTAACATTAACTGGAGCACTTAGCAGGCACTGATGCCCTTGCTTATTTCCTATTAAGTCAGTAACTCCTGAGAGAGGTTTTTGAGGCAGAAGTGGTTTTGGAGATTTGCTAAATTCCTGCTGCTGTGTCAGAGCTGTACAGCTCAGGCCATGGCAGCTTTGCATGCTGCCTCCTGCAGCAGTTGGGCATGTAGCAAAGGACACAGGAGAACAGAAACAGAGCAGAGGTGCCATGGAATGAGAAGGTGCCGTGGAATGAGAAGGTGCCATGGAATGA
>VWZV01010786.1:255854-306143 GCA_013397155.1 Irena cyanogastra
GTCATGGAATGTGAAGGGTAGAAAGGGATGAAGAAGTTATAATGGAATGAGAAGGTGCCATGGAATGAGAAGGTGCCATGGAATGAGAAGGTGTCATGGAATGAGAAGGTTATCATGGAATGAGAAGGTGCCATGGAATGAGAAGGTTATCATGGAATGAGAAGGTGCCATGGAATGAGAAGGTTATCATGGAATGAGAAGTTGCCATGGAATGAGAAGGTGCCATGGAATGAGAAGGTTATAATGGAATGAGAAGGTTATAATGGAATGAGAAGGTTATAATGGAATGAGAAGGTATCAGTTGACTTCCTGAAGCACAGAAAGGACAGATGGCCACTATTTTATTAAAGTCTCTCTTTTTTCTCTCCTCCAAGCTGAGGAGCACTAGCTGCATTTTAAACAACTAAAAAAATATTCCTAGTTACTTCCCAATCTTTCCTGGAATTAAGGGAATTATACTGCTACAGTGGAAGATAAGTTTCACAGTACATCATTCTAATATTTGCTAATGAGGGGATTTGAATTTTGCAAGGATTTCTTTCAAAGGAGGTTCACTCAGCTAAGACAAGGATGAGTTAAGTATACTAGGTATATGTGTAAAGCTCAAATGACTTACACATGCTTTAATAAGTGTTATCTGCTTTTTGGGATATACATTTATTAAATTCCTTATCTGTGATGAGAAGTCTGAATAAGATTTGAGTGATAAGATACTAATTGTGCTGAGGAACTTGACCAGGACAAAAACATTGTACAAATCCCATAGACTATAATCTGTTCGGGAATGATAGTAAATCTAAAGTATCTAACATGAAGAATTTTTGAAGTTAGCTCTACATTTTTTTACAATTTCATCATAGAGTCATTTTGAGTTATATCTATGAAAAATACATACTGATAAAAACTCTTTTGAAATGTTGGAATTTAATTGAAATTGCATGTGACTAGAAGAGTGCCAGTTGCTTCTCATTACACATTTTGAGATGAATAGAAAAGATATGACTGGAAAATTCTATTTTCATGACATCTTAAATCAAAGAAATGAAGTCTAGTAAAGGAGATATTTATTAATGCCTGAATCAATCCATATCTACAGAGATGTGATTAAGTAAAGTAAGTGTAAAATGGGAATGGCCTATCTTTTAGAATTATTCTTTCAATGCATCAATGCCAGGCTATATTTCATGTTTTAAGTTAATTTTCAAGTGGTAGCATTTTCTCACTGCGATTTTTTTTTTTGTATTTCATTGCCTCTATTTCTTTTCTTTATGCTTTTCTCAAAAACTAAAGCAAATAAGTAAAGAAGCCTTTTGAACTTTGTATGTCTGATTTAACTCACTGGGAAAGAACATGAACAAACAATTCAGAAGCTTGTTTTCACGGCAGTGAAGGAATATGAGAAAACCAAAGTGTTTGCATGTAATTCACACTGTGAAGACCTTTAAGATGGATTTTTAGAGTTTGTGTTTTGGGTTTTTTGGGATTTTTTTCCTCTCCTGATTCCATTATCCTTGTCTCATGATACTCTTTGCTTTTACTTTTCTTTGATCCAGGCCACACAAGGATTCTCCAGCCACAACTTGGTGCTGTGCCAGTCTTTCAAGATGCCTCAGAAATGAGGGCAGTGGGAGCCAAAGTAGGAGCCTTTCACTTCATGAAACCTGCAGAACAAATCCAGTCAGTGTCCTTGAGGAGAACAAACTCACAACCTTCTCTTGCCACAATGTCCTCAGACAGCAGAATCAAGGACAGAGGCCTTTTCCTTAGGCAGTCAATGTACTTATCTCTCTAAAGACCCAACAACTCCACTGTCATCATTTATATCCTATAAATAAGGTGGCAGTGATTAAAAACTTTCCAATTGGTGAGCTGCATATGATCCTTGGGATGCATTTATGGGATATATTTGTTCTTAGAGTCACTTAAGACTTTATTGATAAATTATTCTGTATTAAATCCTTTTAAAAAAGCCTCCATTCAGTACAGATAAACTTTATCCCATTTTATACCTGTTCTTAAACATATGCTTAAATCATACAGATTTTACTGGCTTTGAACCTTTTATGCAGATTTTCTGTTCACAATAATTACACTGGTTTGCTGAATCTGGGCCTAACAGTGAATCTAATGAATTCTCCTGTAGCTATTGAGATAGAAATAATGTCTCAATTTGTTCCAAACTAAATTGATGAACTGCAGAGATATTGAGCTAATGAAAATTAGCAGAGACATGACTGCAAAAGCTGGAGTACTTGTCCTGTTTATGTGTGTGTGTCAGAAATTGATTTCATGGGAAAAACAGACACGAGGCCTTCTGAAAGTGAAACTTCTGTAGAAAGTTAATAGAAGTAACTTTTAACTCCCTCATCAGTTATTAAGGAAAGAGTGAGTACAGAACTGGCTCTGAAGGCTTGCTAGATGGCATTATTGGCCAAAAAGTTAATTGAAGTTTACGTTTCTCCTTGCAAATTAAACTAGTCCTCTGAAAGTTATGTTAGTTTCTTGAATTGTTACTGCCTTTTATTTGGTTTTTTTTTTTCAATTATTCTATGACTTGTCACTTTCTAGAAAATTGAAAGTTCAGTATAGATTTAATAATACAAAAAATTCTGCCCTGGCCCTTGTTTCCCAGGCTGCCTTGGATAATTTTGGTTGGTGCTGGGAGGCAGGGGGTGCACGTGTGTTTGTGGGAGGGTGTAGGGCAGGGAAGGCTTGGAAAGCAGAGGAAATAACTGCACCTCCATGATGGAATGTATAAAAATGTCATAACCTGCGAGATGTGCGTCGACAAACAAGGTGCTGTGGAGAAATTGGCTTCTCCCTTTCTCCCACCTCATCAGCATTCACACGTGGCCACCTTCGGAATGACACTTCCAGAGTCTCATCAGGGTGGGTTTTGTTTCCCTGATGAGGGAAAGCTGACTCAGACCTTTCCCTCTGCAGGGAAGGCAGTGGTGCCTTCAGAAATGTTGACAAGCTTGGGAATAGCAATGAAATGCAAATTGCCCTAGATAGGAATATGTGTTTGGAGGGCATGTGCTTTCTTGAAAGGAAATGATGAGAGAGCTTCCACTGGGGAAAAAAAGAGTTTTGATGTCAGGTAGAGGTGGTAGAAATGGAAGGACTGGTAGGTCAGGCAGACAGGGAATGTTTCACAGAGGGCAGTGTCACAAACCAGTCGAACAACACAGTCTGGAAAATTAGGGCACTGACTGGATTTGTTCTGAGGCATTCATTCCCTAAATTAAGGACAGAAGTTTTTATGAATGTCCACCAGCATCTGTCATGTGAAACCCAATAATTTTTCCACAGGCTGTTACTGATTTGGAGCAGATCTCTACTTTTTGTGAAAGAGTGGGACTGGAAAGACCAAGGTGAAGCAGAAGTTAATGGCATTGTAGCATTGTAGCACCACCTTAAAGCAATTTAACCTGGGGGGGCAACCTTGCAGATTAAAAAGAAAACTTTTGGTGAACATCACAGAGATGGAAAGGGATGAGACAATAAATCCCCATGGTTTCAAGGCTAAAGGCTGGTTTGTTGTATGAAGGAGAGGCTAAATTATGTGTTAAGTGTTCAGTATCTCTAGGCAAACATGAGCTTGAAGAAAATGAAGCAGCAAATCTATTCTAATGCATAAAATTATTTCTACCATGAATTATTTGCCAGTTACCCTTTGCTTCCATTCTGACATAAGTTGAAAGATATGTTCAATTATCTCCATATACCACTAATAATGAAAATTTCAAATACATCCTAGAAAAATTGCAAGGCAGGAAGCTGGTTTTAAAAGGAAGTTAACTAATCAAAATGTTTTAATCCAAAATGTCTTGCCTGTTAATTTTTTTCCCCGAGTGTGTTAAAATGAAAATGTCAATTTAAACTAGATCTGTATGCAAATGAGTGGATTGGCCTTTCACTCTACCTTGAGTTACAATGGCTGCAATGAACTTACAGCTCCACTGAAATAAGTGCAGGCATTTTGTGTTGTGCAAAGCAGCTGTCTGTTACGTTGTGTATTCTGAGCACACCACTCTGAGAAGGAGGGAAACTAAGCACCTGGGTAATGCTGAAAAAAGATGGAGAAAGTCACAGTATCAGGAAAAAAAAGAAAAGTTCTTTCCAGTCAGCAGAAGCACCTATAATGTGCTGTGGAAGTACACATGTTCATTACACTCACATTAGGTGTTCTGTACTGACTTTGCTACTCAGGCTTAGCACAGGGAGTTCACAAAATGGGTAATAAGGAAAGGCTTTTTTCACAAATCTGCATCTACTATTAGTCTAAGTTTTCTCTACAATTTTGCAGAAATTGATACAAAAAAAGAGAGTAGTCCAAATAGCATCATGCTTGAAAAATAGGAAGTTCATGTCAAACTCTGCGTTGCAGTAGCCTGGATTCTAGAGATTTTCTCTGAGATATATTTAATTTTTTTATTTAATCAGATGTCTCTTGATAGATTTTTCCATCTGCAGTGGAATTCCACTCCAGGTGTGATTTCAGGAGGGAAGATATGGTGGCCAGTGTAAGGAATGAGAAGCTGGAGAAGCACATGTGCCTTGTTCCCTGCAAACAGGCACTTTGCCCCTATATCCTGACCCCTTGGATAAATTGTGCTCCCCTCACAGAGCATGAAAATAACTTCAGTGCCATTAATCCAAGACCTGTCTGATCATTTAAAAATTCTGCTGAGTGGAAGAGGCTGCCCAGGGAAGTGGTGGAGTCACCCACCCCTGGAAGGATTTAGAAGACAAGGAGATGTGGCACTCAGAGACAGAGTTTAGTGGTGGCCTTGGTAGTGCTGGGTTAATGGTTGATTCACATGATCTGCAGGGTCTTTTCCAACCTAAACAATTCTGTGATTCTGTGATATCAGGATGTCCAATCCACATTCAATGAAATCCCTGGTGCACCTTTTCTCTGTCTCTCTCTGATCCTTTTTGGCTTCACATCCCACTAAAAAAGTAATACAAGTATTATTACCTAAGTTGGACCTTTCAAAAGCAATATTTTCTGTGAGCAGCTCCTTTTAAGTTCAGTGTCAATTTAGCAGGTGGGGAAAGCAGCATTGGCTTATGAATCTGTTTCTCCTACTTTTTTTTTTTTTCCTATGAGCTACAAAGGGATTTTCTTCATTGCTGTAAAAAGTTATTTCTTTTACTTTTCCAAGGCATTCTTGTGATTCTAAACCAATAATCAAGTGTCCTTCTGCTGAAATTTCTCCACGTGTTTTGCTTCTCTGGAAACAATTTTGTCACATTGTGTCATGCATGCCCTCAAGTCGAGCAACAATACTTCACCTGAAGTGTTTTTTTGCTGCCAAAAAGCAACTTCATTTCTAGAGTTCCCTGATGCTGAAATTCTGTTCTCTTTAACTTGGTTGCTATTAAGTGCTGCCACTAAATTAAAAAAAAAAAATACACTTTCTGATCTGTCACCTGTGTAACAGTAACCTAAATAACAGTAGCAGTTGTGTAACACTAACAGCGCCAGACTCCAATGCACCATCCACAGAAAGTTTCCTCCACCAGAGAAAAGGTGAAAAGGGATCATTATGACTCAAACCCAGCTCTGAGAGCATTCCATGTAACCTTCCATTGGAAAAAACGCACAACTAAATTTCACCACATGCACTTTACTAGTAACACTCCTATACAAAACTGCCCACTTTTAAAGACAGAGAATACAATTTCCATAGAAGTTTCATTTACTTCTTTATATAGGTAATATAGAAAAGAAAATATCTGCAAATTTCAAAGTGAAGCAGCCAAGGTAAAGAGAATACTTCACTGCTGGCAATATTCTGCCAATGGATGGGGTGCAAAGGTGTGCAGTTGTACTGCTTTGAGTGTCCTTGCACGGCCATTCCATTTTAACTGCAACTTAAATGGAAGAATAGAATCCACTTTAATCCTATAAAACCCAGTTAGATATGCCAATATGGATGAAACTCCTACATCTTCAATACTGCAAAATGATCTCATTTTATAACTCAGAATCTCTCTGGTTTCCAAATACAAAAGGAATTAAAGCAGTAGAGGGAGGAAGGAAGAGGATGACAGCAAAATTAGTGATAACCAGACAGCATCATTCCAGAAGTTTGGACAAGAGGAAAGTTTTCATCCTTTGTTTCTCAAACCATGCTAAAAAGAAAATTACACACTTGAACCAGGAGAGATGTTGGGGTTTTGGTGATGGTTTTTGGAGGCATGGGGGGAAACATGGGAGAGAAGGCTCTTCTGTTTCCTCTTAAGGGTGCTGCTGACGATTTCACAACAGCCTGCAGAACTTGCTGACTGCATGCCATGCTGAGATGCTGTTGGTACCTAACCCTGGCAGGGCAAACCTCCCTGCCTCACCTCCCAAACCAATGCCATGGAATCTGTGGGGATCCACTTCTCTCAGGCAGTACCAGGAACATGTCACTGTTTCTTGTCTCTTCATTGCTGGTGCTGCCCAGAAGTTCATGCAAATCCAGTGCCTGCCTTTTATCAGAGACAGCTCTGGACTATTGTCATTAGGACACAAATTGACACACATTGAGATATGTGGATCTGGTCATGCAGAATTTATGCTGTTGCTGTGTATCATCCACCTCCCTTATAAATAAACAGAATATTTTAATCATGAAGCTGCTAAGCAGTTTACCAACCCAGCACTACATTTACCTAGGAGTATACAGGAAAAAAAAAGAGAGCTTTAAAGCCAAACAAAAGACTGTGAGGAAGCTGAAGGAAGGTGAAGAGAGAAGACAGGAATCCACTTCAGAAAATGCAGACTGAAATTGAGTGTATCATCCATCCAGGTGTCCACAGGGTGAGCAGGGGAAGACGTGATTGTGCAGTGTGATAAGTTCTTTTTCTGTAACACTTGTTCTCTATCAGATGTGTTCCTGCCTCCCTATTATATTTAGACATGCACTGGAGGCAATTTTAGGGCCACTTCAGTGAACATGTTTTTTTTCTCCTAAAGAATGCACAGAGGGTAGTGTAAGATGTGAGATAAAGAGAGCACTAAATATAGAAATGCTTTAGTGGTTTAAGTCCATAAAGATGAGTCAACAGAACTCTCTCTTCCTAGCAGGTTTTTCTTCTAACTTGTTTTACCTTACACATGCTACATGTGAAACACACCTAGAGAGGGAAAATGACTTTTCTGCAGCTTGCTCTGTTCTTCCTCATGGAATTATGAGATGAATGTGGTGAGCTGCCCAGACCTGGAGCGGGTTATGACTACACAGAATAAATGGAATTATTCAGTACATACACACTTATTGGTAGGAAAAATAAAGTAGCACTGTTAGGCAGCTTGTGACTTAAAATCTCATGGTCACTTAGATGCCTTCTCAAGTTTTCAGTTTAGTTGAATCAGTTTGATTAGTTTTGTAATTTAAATTATTTGATGGTTTTAGATGAGAGTTGTGAACTGGCTTGTCCTAAATTATGAGTATACTTTAGAACTCTGTTAATCTGATTTTGGGCACTTGATCTGATACCTTAAAAGGGCCTAACTTCAATTTTTTGGAAGCATGATTTTGAAAGAATTTAGTGTAGTTATCTCTGACCGTCCTGACTCAAAACTGTCACAAAAGAAGGCTGTGTGTGCTGATTTAGCACTGAAAGGTTTCCCAAAATAAGTAACTTTTGAGGAGAACATGATGATGGAGATGAAGACAGTGAGCATCTAATGCTATAGATACATTTGTTTTTAAAAAGATCTGTATTGTAATGAAAAAAGTATTACTGTTAGAGATGGGATAAGAAGTTTTTAATATGTCCTTTTGTGATAAAAGCTTGGTGTCAAATGAAATGTTCTTCATGGCTTTCCCAAGAATGCTGGTGCTCTATACATTAAGCAAAGTGAAGGATTTGGAAAAGGAGTTGGAAAATAAGAAATGATGCTGAGCTACTAAAAGGGATGGGTCAGGGTGCTCACAGGGGGGAAACCCTGGGGGAAAAAAAATCTGTCTTCATTCTGTCAGGATGGCTGCAGCCAGTCAGAAACTGGAGAAGCAGATATCAAGCTCAGGTAAATTCTGATGGAGAGAAGTCCGTCTGCTTTCTTCAAAACCAAAGTTGATAGCTCGCTCACATCTTAATCATCAGATTTTGGGGGAGGAGGACTACCTTCAAATCTTCGTTGAGTAGGTCATTGTCAGGTATTTCTTTTGTAGAGAGGAATAGAAGGGTGGTAATTTGCTTATTCTTCAGTTCCATTGCATTTCCTGATGTATAGCTCAGGTTACTTGTTTACATGATTTCATTTGTCCTTTTGTACTATTTACAAGGTACTATTTCCAGACTATAGAAAGAGGATCTGCATGAAATCTGCCTTCAGTGGGAATTCTTTCCCTGACTTTACAGCAAAGTCAGGATCTAATCCTGAGCACTACTTATTTCTACCTGCATAAAGTGGGGTGGTCCCAACAGAGTGAAGTTTATAGTTAAATTAGCATTTACTGTAAGATTCTGTGCTCAGTGGAGTGCAGATATTGAAAGGTTTTCATTACTTTAAAGTGATTCCTTTCTTCCTGATGATCATAAATATCTCTCTAGGGTGCTCAAAACCAAAGTCTGCTGGTTTTTTTCTATCATTTTTGTACACACTTTTGTTTCACTTTACTGCATACATATTTATTTTATTGTTGGGGTTATTCAGAAGAGTTACCATAATGCAGATCAGACGGTTGATTAAACCACAGCTGGCTTTTAAAAATACTTATAAAACCCCAGCATGCTTTTAAAGAGAAAACACATATAGAGTTCAATGAATTCTGAAAACAGATGTACGAAAGACAGTATGGAGAACTGTTCTTTTCTTCTTTGGAGTTAACCTTCAAAGTGTTTCTCCTGTTCACTGCTCCTTTCAAAATAATTTTACTGCAGGAAACAGGAGGAGATGTTAGGTAGGGGAGCAATGACTTTAGACCCACATTCTGAGGATGTCAGTAATTGGTTGTCTGGCAAGAAAGGTGATGCTCCCTCATGTTGTGATAAACTGCTATTTTTTAAGATGCCAGGTTTGCCCCAAATATCTGAGTGGGGGATTTTTCCCCAATTCATATAATGCACTGTGAAAGCCTCTAGCTGTCAGTTGTTTTCTGCTTCCCTGCCCATCACAAGCAAGATCCCACCAGAAGTCAGGAATCTTCCAGATGGTGTACATAGCTTTAATTTGAAGTCTGCCTGCTGAAGGGAGTAGTGAATGATTAAGCACTCACTAAGGTAAGAGGTAGCTTGTGAATCCTGTTTTCTTGAGTAAATAGAGCAAGGTGTTTAATCAAGCAATGAAGGGCCAGGAGAATGTAGCTACACAAATCTCAAATGTCATGATAACACAGACATTGCTAATGCATTCCCATCATTTGAGCTTGTCACTTCTCCAGAGTACATGGTGTGAAATGCTCACTCTAAATCTCTGTGAGGGAGCCACAGGAAGGCTCAGACACTGTAAAAGCCTCTCTGCCTCATTTACCCCTGTGAATACTTCCAGTAACTTCAGCAAGACTAGCTACAGGGGTCATAATATCCATGATTTTAGAATTGCAGTGTGCATTGAGCATGCATTGCCTTTGTGAGAACCAGTACAGAATTCAGAGATTTGTGTGTCTGTCATTTAATCTTCCCCAGGCAAGCACAAAGTGATGTTGCCACGTCCTGTTGGATTTTTTGCAGGGAACACCACACTTTTATGTTGTCCCTGATACACATGTATTCAGAATGTTTAGAGAAACGAGCCCACATGACAGGAAATGAAATGAAACAGTGAATTAAAATGAAGTTCTCTGCTGCAAAGGCATCATAAAGTTGGGGCTGATAAATCACGATGAAAAAGCTTTCAGTCAGGTCCTCAGCTCTGCCATTGTTTCTTTAGCTCAGCTCTCAGAAAAATAACTCACTTAGCATGAAAGAGTGATGCCTTTCTGCCCCTCCTCTCCTGGGTGGCTTGGCTGCCTGTTTTTCACAAAGTGGAAGAATGGAGGAGCAGAGCTATGGATCTTTCTGCAGTGACCTGAGCAAGGTTCTCTACAGAGAGAGCCCTCGTGCTCTGAGGGGCTGGGACTAACACAGAAAAGCTGCCACACACCTCGACCTCCATGGCCACTCAGGGACAAACAGGGCCTCCACAATACCTGGAATTATACTTCTCACATTCTGTCACATGACAGAATATTCTGAGTTGGAAGGAGCCCACAGGCATCACCCAGCCCAACTCCTCAGTGAACAGCACTTACAGGGATTGAACCCACAATTATCAGCACCATGCTCTGACCAGCACAGCTAATCTTGTACTGAATCTCAGGAGAAATGCTTTGTGTGCCCTTTGAAGCTTCTATTGTCATTTATGGCAGTTCAAAGTTTCCTGGATGAGAAGAAAAGCTAGAGAATCTATAGATACATATATAGATACATACTGTGGGAATAATATGTCCTTCTCCACAGGTCAGCTCCCACTTCAGCTGCAGCCTCTAATGTTTTCCCCAGACCTCAGTAGAGATGTCTGAAGACAGTCCTTGTGGGATTATCTAGCAAATGGTATGGCCTTGTTTTAATTTTGGCAAGATCTATAATTTAATCTCATGCCTCCTAGCACTAGTAACAATCCAGCAATTCCTCCCTTCTGTACAGATGATATTTTGTCCTCTGTTACAGACCTTGCAACCCTGAAAGGTTAAAGTTGACAGTTGACAGCTGACACCCTCTCACAAGACTTTGAAGGGGGCCAGATAAATCTTTTGGTGAGAAAAGAGCCTGTGTGTAGTGGCACTTTCTCTCTCCACCTGTTTGCCTGGGTCACAGGTGTACTGGAGAAGATGAAGATGAAGTCAGGACTGTGCCCTGGCACATCCACATTTCAGGCTGTGTTAGCATGCCAGCCTGTGGGATCTGGTGTGCTGGAGGTGCTTCCCAAATAGCTCTGCTCTCCCCTGCCCCAGGTCCCAGGGTATCCTGCTGTGAGTTCAGGGCACAGTTACAGTGAATCCCTAAGGAAATTGGAACAGAAAAAGTCCACTCACTCTTAAATTAAAGGCCCTGCCAAAATAACATGAGAACTGGGTAAACAGACTGCACAGAGAGGGAACTGTAAAACTCTGAAATAGCCTGTTTGGTGGAGAAAGATGCCTGATGGCTGTGATATCTAGTGGGGATTAAAGGCTAAAAATGGCTTGAGGCTTTTCACATAAGCACAGTATGTTCAGAGGGAAGAATACTTTCAAGTTTGGCTCCAAATATTGAAACTTAATTTAAAGAGCAGGATTTTGCAGAAATTTTGATAAATCCATGAGCTATTGAAATGCTTTTTGTGACCTCTGCTAGAAAAAAAAAGATGGAGTAAGCATTCCCAAAACTGTTCAATAATTAAATGCGTGTTTGAAGCGATTTTTTTCCCCTGCCTGGCTAAATACATGTTTAAATTGAAAGTTATATAACCCTGTAGAAAAAAAGGCTATGGCACAGTCTAATCCTGAATTATGTGCAGAATGGTTACAACCAAGATCCCTTTAATACAGCTATTTTAGTCCTAGCACTGTGCAAATGGTCTTTGCTTGTCTTCAAGAATTGCTGCCTTTGAATTGTAAAACACTGGAGCAAGATTTTTTTTGGTACTTGCAGCTCCCACTGACAGGTTTGGATGGTATAATTGAAGGACAGGCTTGGCTGACCAGGATCACATTCTGACTTTGGTTTCTGTGCAGTCAGTGCTGCTGTGAGCTTCTTCCCTCCCAGAGCCTCGTTTGAGATTTCTGGGGAAAAAAAGGATTGGCAGAGGAGGGTGAGAAGAAAGGAGAAGGGGGACGTGTGGAACAGGGACACTTGGAGACACTTCCACTAACGAGGGAGCAGGAATTTAGGATGGTGTCTGACCTTTTTCAGCACGCAGCTAATGCGGGGAGGAAAAAATTCTTCATACACTGCTGCTGTTCCGGGGCTGTTGTACCAGGGAAACACAGAGGATACAGGGGCCACGGTGAACTCAGGAAGATTCAGCACTGATGGGCAGGGAAAGTATCAGTTTAGAAAGCAGCATTCTAATTTGATGAGGAATTTTGAGTTATTTCCATTTTGAGGCAGAATACCAATCTCATGACTCGAAACAATTTGCTTTCAAAGTATTTTAAAATATAGTCATAGAAAGGCATTCCAAATGAGAAATCAAAAGATCTTACTTTGAAATTTCAATTTTCTCAAAATACTAACTTTGAAATACCTTTTTTCTATTAAATTTTTTAACTGGAATGATGCCATTTCTAGTACATAGGTTTTGTGTTTATTCTTTTGACTGCTCTACTTTCTTTTGTTCGGTTGATTTTTGTATGTAGGGTTGTTGTTTTTTTTTTTTTTTTGTAGAGAAATATCCATCCTGAAAGAGCTCCCTTGGAAATTCTGATGGCCACGCTCCCGGGCTCTGTAAGCTTCATATGGTGCATACACACGGACACAACTCTCTGAATTATTATTTCCTTAAGCTGCTCCCAAACCCCCAGTAAATGGCAGCTGAAGCCTCAGTGATATTACAGGATCCATCCTGTTTCTGGCTGTACCTGTGGAATTACAAGGCAGTTGGGAAATCCCTTGCATGAAACAGTCTTCACTCCTTTCAGAGCTAAGATTGCACTGCTTGTACCACTGACTTGGGACCAACAGAAGAAAATTCCTTATCAAACCACTGCTCTCCAAGGCATTTCACTTATTTTACCACTCCTGACCCTTCCCAAGTTTTGTTGTTTATTACTCTCACCATTACCCAGCTTTAACTTTCTGAAAAGCTGTTAATATTTTATCTCTACCCTGTGTGATTGTACATAACTCTGTCTGTCCTTTGTTCAGCCATGCTGAGTGCTGGCCCCTAATCATTTAAATGCATGGCATTCCTGACAAATCTTCTCCTACAAAGTAATTATTACAATCATTAAATTTACAAAGAGAAAAACCCCAGAAGTCAAAAGGAAAAGCCCAGTTTTGAAAATTAATGCATTTAAATAGCAGTTTAAAAGGTATTTACAAAGAAAAACACTGGCTGCAGCTGTTCTCTACTGTACACTGAGTACTATACCTGTTGTGCTGATGCTGAAGCCTAATTAATTTCTATTTCCTCCTTACTGTGGTGACCCTTAGGAATTGGAAGGATTAAAGATCTATGACTTTCCAGCATCTTTTGGCTATGAAATGATTCATTACACGTGCACTTTCATTTTTTTTCTGTACAGTTGATTAAGAATAGACAGAAAAAATCATGCAACAAAGGGTGACCTTGTGACTCAGGAGAAGATGAATATCCACTGATCTGCCTCTCAAAGGCAATTATGCTTTCTGGTTTTGTTTTTTTTTGAGTACTTCTGGTTTTGGTTGTGGTGGGGTTTTTTTGCTTTTGTTTTGTTTTTTAGTTTTAATTTTTAAACAAATTGATTAAACAAGTGAATCTTATCCCTTGTGTTTACTGTCTTAAAATAGCCGTGAAAGAGTTGTTTGTTGCTGCTGCTAAACTTTTGCCATGTTTTTAAACAGGGAAGATTCATGGGTTTGCAAACCTGTCTCTTCCAAAAAGACTTGCATTTGCAAATCAATTAAATAGGTACATCTCCACAACCATAACTGGTTGCTTCCCTGATGCCAAAGCCTAAAGAAACAGAACACCAGGTTAATACAGGATATGTTTTCTGTATTAAAAATAAAAAAAATATTTTAAAAAATCAACTTTTGTTTCTGTTTTTCTGACACAAAAAAAAGTAGACAGGGCAATTGACATCGATGAATTGGATTTGAATTCATAAACAGAGACAGAGACTTGGTTTGTTTCTGCTCCTCCTCAAATTCAAAAGTTTTGTTAACCACTGTAAATATTTTAAAGACTTTCCTGAGCTCTTGCTCGCTGCCATCACTTCTCCAAACCCTGCACGTTGCCAGAACAGGGATTTCAGAAACACTAGCTAAAACATCTTGACAAGCTAAACAGTTTTTAGAACTGGAGTAGGTGGACTTAGCTGACTTCCTGCCAGCTCCAGAGTCTGCACACTGTCGAGGGAGATAAGCAGTGCAAGCGGAGCGGATTAAGGCTGGTGCCAGGAATCTGCAGATCCTGGACCTGCTCTCGTCTCTGCCACCAGCAGCGCCGTGTCCTGGGCAAGCCATGCCCTTGCTGGCCAAGCCCGTTCCTCTGCAGCTTAGCTAGGGGCAGTATTTTCCTATTTCCTTCAAAGAATGTTTATTTTCCTCGATTTTGGAGGGTTTAAGCCATCAGCCTTACGACCTGCACCTATTCATGTGCATTTGGCAGACGCTGAACTGCTCGCAGCTCTTAGCAGGGATGGATCTGAGCAATGCAGCCTTTGAGGAAGATTTTCTCAGTTCAGTCAGATTTCAGTATTCTATATTTTTGTTATGCTTTCCATGAACAACTGACTGAAAAATTTAGCCTCTTTTCATCTCTCTTCCACACATACTATGGTTGGCATTAACATCTCCGAAACAGGGAACTTGAAACTTCCTTCTGGTGATGTTATGATTCCAGTTGCATCTCAGTTATACAACATAAATGC
This sequence comes from Irena cyanogastra, assembly GCA_013397155.1. NCBI lineage: Eukaryota > Metazoa > Chordata > Aves > Passeriformes > Irenidae > Irena > Irena cyanogastra. The sequence goes on from VWZV01010786.1 coordinate 270,395, forward strand.
CTAAATATACAAATTCTCAAATCTTTCTTGCTTAGGCAAACTCAAGAACAACAGCAGTGAACATTTAGCATTTTTAGAATGCAGAATTTCAAATACTTATCAGCACCCCAATTTTTAACTCTCTCCTTCCCAAAACACTAACATGCATTTCAACATGCATCTTAAATTTTTTTTTTTTTCAATATGCTTTAATTTCCTGAATCTGTGCAAAAGGAATTCAGCATTATCTGATACACTGCTGGATTTTTGACCTAACAGAGCCTGAAGATTCTTACAAACAGATGAAATCAATTTCTTGGCTTTGAAATTTCTGGCATACGCTGGCTCTTTCTGGATGTCAAGGTGAACAATTTGATATACAGCTCATGCCTCTTCATAGCTTTGAACTATCCACAACTCTTTTTTTGGGTTTTAGTAAACACATTCCTTAAAGTCTGTGGCATGTTACTTCTTAAATGCTATCTGTTTTACCCAGGGTCTAGTTTCTGTACTCTCTTCTCTCTTAAATTCAGAAATATTTCCCTATATTTCCATTTCTATTTGCACCTCGATCTATTGGGGTTTTTTGAGATGAGAGAAAGCTGCCAATGGGGTGTTAGGAATAGGATTTTTTAAAAATGTATATATGAACTTAAACATTCAGAAAAAACAGCAGTTTTTATTGTTCCATGCCTAGATATTAAACATAACTATATTTGACAACTGAAAAGAAGCATCTGTGGCAGAAGCTATCACACTCTAAGACCAAAGCCACAAATTTGCCTGCTAAAATGACTTCCTTACTCTAGTTATCCCCCTCATCTAAGTTGAGAAAACTCTTCAAGAAAGTTCAGCTGCTTATCAGGTGCTGAGCACTTTGAGAACCCTAGGAGCCAGGATGAACCAGAGCTGTATTTCCAGCTGGCAGAAATGCTCTCTGTGCCCTGCATGCCCAGTGATGTTAGCAAACAACTTTTGACAAAAGATTTTCCTTTCTAGGGGCACAGCCAGTTATGCAAGAGGATACTTGGCACCTTCTGAAAGAGAAGGTTTTCCTTTATCTGAAATGGACCATCTGACACCTTTCTGCTTCATATATGACACCTTCTTCTTTCATGGTTTTCCATTTTATCTTGTGACAAAGCCGTGTGTTTTTGCTTGATCCCATTTGAGTTTGAAGATGGCAACCAAGGAAATATCAGCCGCTTGTTTTTTCTCTTCAAACAAACAAATACAACCAAAAAGCTCACCCCAAACCCTGACTATGTTTTAGATGCTCCTAAACAAAACATGCCAACAAGAGAAACCCGGGCTAAAAATAAAAAGTATCTTTTTTTCTTGATAAACCAGAAACCAGTGTAATGTGACTGGTAGATAAAAAAAAAAGCTTATCTAGTTCATTTCGTGCTCATGCTAAAGTTGATCCACTTAATTATTTCTGCCATTATACAGCCCACTGCTGCTTTTTTTCTGCTTGGAAAAAGTGCCAGTGTTACAGGAGAGAGATTTTATGCTCAGAGGACCTGGGATTAGAAGAACAGTTATTTTGATACTGGAGATTTGTCTTTGGCACCAGACTGCTTTTGAGCACGTAAAAATTTTTTATGCTGACATGTGTCTGTGTTACGAAATAATTTCAAACTCTGGGATGGTAACAGATGTTATAGTCCAAAGAATGAAAACTGCTGGTTTAGGATAAAAAAATCTTCCAGTGTCATTAGAAAACAGAAGAAAGCACATGGCATAATAGGTCAGTTTAATGGCATTGTTTGCAGTAAAGCTGACATTTCAGGCATAATCTGCAGTGCTCACTTGAAGTAGGACATTTTGCTGGGCAGAGAAGGATTTGATACATTCTTTTATATTGCTGTGTCAAATTGGATTAGAACATAATAGAATGGGGAATGTAAAATAAAGGCCTTTGGGCTCGCTGGTTAGGCAGTGTAATAAGATGCACAAGGAATTAAAATGAATTGTACTCTTCAGAAGTATGACAAACCTGTCATGTGTAGTTTGTGTGGAGCTTCCCCTTTTCTCATTCATTTCCTAGGAATATCCTTCCTGTGTGCACTTTCTGTTGACCTAAATAAAGTGAATTCCCTTCAGTGACTTTGCCCAGCATTTTTCTGTTCTCTAATTATAATTTGAAACAAGACTATGTTCGAATGTAAATTATTGAAAACCTGTTACAGTTGATACAGTTTTGGTTTCCAACCACAAACTTCCCAACAGGGCTCAAAACTTTGGCAAAATTTCTTTCTGAGTTTCACTAAAGCTGCCTGCTGGCCTGGAGAGCAGCCACAGGAATATTCACTGCAGCAGCCTCATCGAGTAGCCCTGGATCAGGATCCAGCTTCTGCTGTCAGGCTGAGAGATATCTCAGCTACACAGACAAGAAAATGGGCTGAAACTTGCTTTCTTAAATGATGCATAGAGTATTTCTCATAACCCCATGGAATGAGTGCTAACCTTTGAAATTTTGGAAATGTTAATTGGTAAGCTGGGTACTCCACACTTTCATTTATCTGATACTCTTATCTCAGAACTCCCATTACCCAAAACTGGATGTGTCTCCTATGCACCATGAGTCACTTGCTTTGAAAAGGCCTCTGTTAGCTGGAAAGCCAGTGACAAGTCTAGATGGCAGGTCGTGTGTTCTGTTTGGATAAACAGGGCTACACTTCATGGGAGAATTGGTATCAGGAGGAATTAATAAATGACTCAGGTTTCAGTTCTGAATTTCATTTCAGATATGACAGAAAATCTGAATACAAATGATATGCTGCATCGCTTTTGAAATTTGGAAGAAGTGATTCAAAAGAAAATACCAGAGCCAATCTTCTGTCTAAGTTAAAGCAGGGAAAAATGACCTGTTCATATCAAAGCAGCCCCAGTGTGCATGCACATTCAACTTTCAGTTGACTGTGAAAAATGAAGTTGATCTTTGGACACTTAATGCTGTATGAAGGCAGCCTTTCACTTGGAATGACTGTCATCTGCTCTGTCACATCCTTACTTTTCTCTTGCAGCTGAAAAGCATTAACTTCTCCTACAAAAGCCAGGTTTATCCTCCCTGACACCAAGTGTCTGTGCCCCTGACTGTACCCCAAGTGAGGAACTGCTTGTGCTGCTGCTGCACTTCCATCCTCGTGTGGGACAGGATTGTGCAGAGAATTCTCCTTAAAGCTAGGAAAATATCCATCTTCATAAATAATTTTCCAAGAATAAAATAAAGGATTTAATCAATTTGGTCTGTAATATGGGTATGTTACCAGACCACAAATGTATAAGGTGAGGGTCTGAATTCAGGCACATTATTTGTCTCAGAACATTCTTTACTTTTCAATGACTTCTTATCCTCAGCTAAGCAGATGTTTCAGTGCTTTCCTGAACCAAGGTCTAACAAACTCACCCTTTGATCTCACTGCTAATGATGTCTGGTTTATTTGACTCTAAAATGTACACTCCACTGGAGTATGGTTTGACATAGCAAATGAAATGTTTCCTGACACTTGGCACTGGTGCCTTCACCCCTGTGGATTTCTGTAATGTATCATTCTCACTGAAGGTCTGTCCTCCCGAGGATGTGTGGGATTCATCTCTAATGGCATTACAAGGAGGTTGGCTCCTGCTCTGAGTAAAAAGCTCCTTCATTTTTGGAAATGAAGGAAAAAGGCAATTTCCATGATTTTATACCTAATCACTGTTTGGATTCCTGCATAGAACTTGCTAACAGAGACTTTGGGATAACTGAAATACAGACTTCTAAAATACATTCCTTATTTCCCTGAGAACACAGCAATGCCAAACAAAGAGTTAAACCAATTCAGTGTGTTTCACTGCTTTCATGGAACAGCATTGTCTGAACTCTGTTTGCCTGGATTATAGCTGTGGGGTTTTCTCACTTTATGAGAATAAAGTCTTCAGTCTTTTGAAGAACTGAAGATTGCTGCATAGGAAATGTTGAATCTGCAGTTCTGGCTGATTAGTGTGCTGTAAGTTACATAAAAAATCATGCAAAACAGGAAGATAGGCAAAATGAGGAAAGTTATGTTTCCTAAGTAAATTTCAGATTAAGTAAGATTAAAACATTCTCCAGCATTTCTGCCCTATCAGCAGGGCAATGACTAAGCCCACTGTCTCCTACATAAAACATTCTTTAATATATCCAAAGAACAAGAAATGAGGACTGAAAATGTAATGTCAATTTCCCTGGATTAAGGTCAAAGCTTGAGAAAGAGAGAGAATAGAGTATTTTCCTTCACAAATTCAAGGGAGAATTTCGGTTTTAATCAGATTAGGGAAATAAAGTCAGAAACAAATAAAATTCGAACAGAAAGATTGTAATACTTACATTGGTGACATACTCAATATCCTTCCAAATATTACATTCCCTGGGAAAATCTGCCAAATCTAAAAAATTATCCACTACCACTTGGCCAATCAAGTCGTGCCTGGAGAATCTGTCAAAGTCATACACAGAGAAATGGAGTTTCCTTGTGTTGAGATCATTGTACGGGACAGTAAATAAAAAAACTTCATCAAATACTGGATTTAGGGTCTTTCTGTGCACTTTAGTCTGGTGTTTGGTTTTCCTGTCGGGGAGCAGGTATATCTTCACGTACGGATCTGAAGTTCCAGAGAAGTCCTTTGCCGGCAGGTTGACGGCCTTGTGAATCTTCACTATCAGCTGCTCTAAATCACAGTCATACTTGAGGATGAAGTTGAGTTTCCCACAGGCCTTGCTGTTGCTCCTCCGGCCCTCGTCCGTGTCCAGCGATCTCTGCTTGTACAGCTCTGGCTTGATGCGGCCGATGCCCGTCAGCTGCTCCTGCTTCTGGACCTGCTGGATGTTGAAGTCGGGGTTGGACAGGTTGAGCTGTCTCCGGAGCGAGTTGTGCCTTAAAGCCAAAAGGAAAGGATTGAAACAGGCTGTGCACACACTCTAAACATCCTGCTCACATTTGGCTTGTTTCCGTAACGTACGGCAGGGTCAGTTTTGTAACAAAGGGAAAAACCGTGAGACCCAGCGCTTGTGAGAGCTGACCTCCAGCATCACACTGCCAATGCCACGTCATTGTCTGTTCCCATGTCTCAAGCTGGGCTCAAATGGTTTGCTGATCACCCCAACACTTGTTTTCCTTTTTCTCTCATGCCTGATGCAATAAACTCTGTGGTACTTTGGCTGAAAAGCTCCTTTACTTTCATTAGCTGAGGATAAAAAAGTTGCTTTTAGCTTCGGTCCAGTGAAATTTAATAATTCACACTTACTGTGACTGAAATTTCTCCTTCATGGATGGTAACAAAAATCAAATTTGCAATCCCTGTTGAGGTAGGGAGATGTGAAAGTTGAATTAGGCAAAACCCTAATCTTCTATGAGTTCCATTTTATTGTCCTATTCATATGCAGCAATCACTCAGTGTATTGGAGCACCAGGAGCTCAGGTAGAACACAGAAAGAGCATGTGGAAAATGCCAGCACAGGATTAATCCAAAGCTATCTATAGTGAATGTAATCAGCAAGAGTTCCTCTGCTATAATTGTTCATTCATTCCTGGTAAATATCTGTTTACCCATGCTTAAAGCAGGAACAGCCTCTTATGTGGTATCCCATTTTTTTTTCTCTTGTTGCATAACAAATATATAATCTTATGGCTCTACATTAGTAATTTCCAGTATAAAATTTTAGCATGTCACCAAAGAAAAAAATTCAACCCTTAAGCACCTCATGGCAGTGAGAGGCACAGAATATCCTGTGGAGGAATAAAAAGAAGAGGCTAGCAAAGAGCCACTGGGCTAGTGCTGTACCTTCTCCAGCTGAAGTGCATCTGGTTTGACTCAGATATTTACTGGCTCTTCACATGCTGATCCTTATTCTTGCTGTATGAAACGTAATCCTTTTTTCACGTGCCCCTGCACACACTCTCAGCCTCCCCCTTTCCTCTTCCCTCCTGCACTGGTTTTCCAGTTCCCCTGGAGACTTCACTGACTCTTGTTCAGTCACTCTTCCGCCCATAGTCATGACTGTGGCTAAAATCTATGATTTTTTAAATCCTATTTCTAACTCTTGCAAGAGTTTCATTAGCTTGCCCTACTTTTCTTCTTTGGAAAAATCTTTGAGGAGATATTACTGAGTGTTCAGCACCAGTGCTAAGTGCAAATTAATGTGCTTTACAAGCTAAATCTAGGCTGTCCTGGTGCTTTTAAGGGACACAGGGCTCTGTGTTATCCAGCTCCTGAGGGAAAAGCACCAATGAGGCAGTAGTTGTGATGTCTCAGGATTTTAGCTTTTATATTTTTCATAGATTTGCAATCCTGCAATTCTTTAGTGTATAACTCTAAACTCCATATAGACTGTTACCTACTGTTCTCCCAGTTTGGTCAGACACAATTCCTCTCCAGGCCTGGGGATCAAGAACACCTCACTGTCTCAGGCCCTGAGAGATGTAAACAAAAGTGACTTGGGGAGGAGCAAACTTGGGCTAAATGACTTCATCACCTGAAGCTGTAATTGGAAGATCAACCCCTAATATGCAAATAGACCAAACTTATAAAAGTGTGAAAACCTGTGACCTGTTGTCCATTTTGGGTGTAGCCCCTGGATGGGCTTCATCTGCCCAAAATGTACCTGAAGGCCGTTCAATAAATATAACTGCTTTTTATTCCCTTAATTTTGCCTGGCCTCAGGTTTTAGGTAGTCCCAAAAAGGTATCAGTTGAGAGAAGAGTGGAATAGGATTATGATCCTGTCACTTCAACCTATGAGGTTTGTGCACCTCAGTGAGTAACTTCTGTATATGTATTTTTTTAAAGGAACGTGGCAAGAAAACAATACCTTTTTTTTAGATCAGTGTGCCGCGCTTTTTGGGCTGCACCTGTGCTCACGAACAAGAGAGAGAAACTGGGGCTACTGACCGGGCAGACGAGGTGGGCTCGGTGACCTGGCGCTGCATCCGCACATTGGGCACGCAGTTCTCCTTGGCTCCCGCCTGGGTGTCCAGCGGGAGGTCAGGGGAGGTGTGGCTGATCTTCATGGAGGCCTCGGGGTAGGCGGCGGGCTGCCCCAGGTAGTCCTCGCTGTAGTCGCGCTCATTGGTGTCCGTGTCCGCGTAGTGCAGCGGCTCCTGCTTGCCCTCCTTGTTCCCGAAGGGCAAACCCCGCTCCCGCCACGGGATCCAGCACAGCTTCCAGGACACGAAGAGGGACACGCCGAACAGAGCCAGCCCGCAGGCCGTGACAACCAGGGACAGCAGGCTTACGGAGATATCTGCAAAGGAGAGAAGCGCGTCCGCGTCACGCCTCCGCGGCTCCAGAGCACCAACACGGGAGGCGAACGTCGCTGGACTGCAAATTAAATTATGGTTCCCTGCAACAGTCATAAAATTATTCAAAGTTCTCATTTCTTTCCCCCCAAGGGAAAACAAAAAGTTTGGAATCCTGTATAAGACTTGAACCTAGCTTGTAATTTCCCTCCAAAAGCTGGGTGGGATGAGAAGTCATTCAAAATGTGAAAAGAGTTGTTCACTTGCTCACTCAACTTCCTATTGATGAAAGAGCTGTGCCTGCAGTAGATTTTATCTTTTCAGGTTTTTTTTTTCTTTTCATGTAGTGCAGTTTCCTCCACCTGTTTTACCAGTTCTTACTAGCTTCTCTTCCAGAGTCTGTATTAGGCTTAAACACCATGAAAATATGCACACAAGCAGCTCCGTGACATGAATTTTTTAGGTATTTCACTGCTGTATCTTGGTTTATTATTTTCATTCCATTCCATCTAATTTTAGACTCATTCCTACCTTTGCAAATTACCTTTGACTATCAATGCATGGCTTGCTCTTTGTAATTTAATTAGGATACCAATATATCTTCAAAACTGAGGTTTTACTTGGTTTTTTAACCCCAAAGGCTCTTTCTTTTTTTTTTTTTTTTCAAACTTCTGGTATAAAAAGGAAAGTGAAGATGAGTTTTCTGCTGTTTTCCCCCATATTTCCAGCATTATCCTACTCCATCAACAGAAATAAGTTACTGGGAGTGGGTTTTGCTCTGTTTTGCTTTAAGTTGCACGTTGGGAAAATGACTCAGTGGAACAGCTGTTTTTGTGGTTACAATGTTTTTGAAATGAATCTCTCTGTGGATTACACAATACATCACGCCTTGAACACAATTAGTGAGAATTCTATTCTACTGCCTTAAATTTTAAACACAAGCTGATCAAAGCAATTTTTCACACTATGTGTAGGTTCAGAGTGTCAGGCTGCATCTCTCTCTAAGCAAATAGCTAGCCTGAATTCTCAGAGGATGGCAGAAGGTTGAAATGTATTGCTTCTACTAGGACAATTATTTAAAAATGACAATTCAGATGAAACAGCCCCGGTCCATTCCAAAATAAAAATAACATTTTTTTAAAAAGTGGAGAAGTCAATACCTTCTGCCCCTGCTGTGAGTCTCATTCTCACCAGCCAGACAGATTAAATTTCCACAGTGGGGGGAGTGACACTGCAATCCATTTCACACAGGAGCTGTCCAGTTTATTTTGCAAATGATTTTAGCCAGCATGGCCCTTTCTGTCCTTCTCCAAGTCATATGAAGACAAAGCTCATTAACAGTGGGGACAGCACAGCAGCTGCTTGGAATTACAGCAAAGAGTTTTTCAGAGCTAAAATTAATTAAAGAAATTCCTCCCATGCATAAAAGGGAATTTGGGAGAGAGTGGAATTCTTGATAATTTTTGAATATTTATTGGTAAACAAATCTGGCAGTGGAGACAGAGCACAACCTTTTTTTGATTAAAAAGCTGAGGCTCAAGGATGCAGACGTGAAAGAAGGCCTTTAGAATAAAGTAATTTGTCTTGGATTCCCTGGAGAAGAAGCAAGAAATACATCAGAGGTCTGCAAAAAGGCCATTTCTTTCAAAGAGCTGATTCAAGTAAATGACCCAGCATTGAAGGAAATGAGAAATCTGGAGTTATCAGAAGCAGCCAGAAGATTACAAGGTGAGAACAGAAGACTGCCCAATGATAATTGTGTGTGAATATGAAGGTGAGAAACAATTTGAAAAGCAGCAGTCCCCTACCCTACCTTGAAGAAGACTTTAGCAGAGGAAGTTTTCTAGAGAACAGACACTATGAGAAAAAACACAAGAGGGCAATACAAACTGTTTTTCATTTGGAGAGTTTGGGGGGCTCTAGTAGCATCTATATCCCCCTCATCTCACAGCTTGCTTGCAGAGAAGCTGGGCAGTAAACAGTGCAGGTCACAGCATGGGAGGGGAGTGTTTCTCCATCATCTTGGTTTCACTTCTTCCTGACTCCTTTGTGTCAGGAAGAAGTTTTTGTACGAAATTTTTGCTTCTGTGGGTGGAAAAGAGACCATCATGTATTCGTCTTGCTCCTGTGGAAGACAGCAGACTAAAGGGTAGTGCTCTAAGCTTTTCCCTTCCATCAGACAGTAATTTTCACATCCTGCACGCCTGGCTGGCAATTTTCAACAGTGCAGATCCATGGTGAATGGCTGAGGTGAGCACAGTCCCATGTGAAGAGATTTTTGGCTGCCTTTCTATTAGCCCCTTGTACTTTTACATACTGTATTTTCTGTATAATTTTTACTCCATCTTTCCAGATGTCTCAGTTTTTCTAAGCCTGTTTATCTGTATTCTCCTGTGGTAGCAGTACTCATCTGATGCCAGTGATTTCCTCTGCTTTGTAATGAGAGCAGGGGAAGTCTTTACTACTTTGTCCTCACAGAAATGAGATCTGCAGCACAGCAAGTGCTCCTCCATGGCACCAGCCAAGAATCTTGATATGAATCCAAGTCAAAATTTCATAATTCTACCTTTGTCATGGTGGCTGCACTAAGAGCTGAGCTCCCAAACTCCAGCATGTCAGAATACTTGGATTATAGCACATTCATTACAGCATGCTGATGCTGGACAATGTGCTCCCCACTAGCAAAGGAAGCTTTTTGATAGACAGAAAACAATAGGACAGAGCTTTTGGGTGGCCCCAGATCAAACATTCTTGAGACTCGGTAGCTGCCTGTAATTCTTTGTCTGTTGAGACTGTGACTTCATTGTTAGAGGGCTCAGGAGGCACTGCCACTATTTCCATGCAGCTCCAACAACCAGGAGTTCAGCTATGGTTTCCAGGAAGGACACAGGCTCTCTGAGTATCTTGCTCATGGCATTGTCTTACAAATATTCTGATGCAATAATCAATTTTTGACCAGGTTTCCATGTTTCAATCCCTTTTATTCTACTGACTTCCACCTCATTTATCTACTATGCATATCAGCATAATTTTTTCTGGTTTTTTGTTTTATTTGTTGGGGTTGTTTTGGGTTTTGTTTGGGTTTTTGTTTTTTTTTGTTTTTTTTTTGGTAAAAAAAGCTTAAAAATGATGTGGAAATAGCAAGTGAAATGGAGTTTTCTACCTGTGGATCACACCATCAGCTGTTACCACAGACTGGAGAGATGAACGTGGCCTTTCTGTCTGTGACAGATTTTATTACAATCCGTGAGACAAAAAAACCCCTCAGTCCTTTTATCAAAAAGACTCAGTTTGGTCCTTGCTGAATGCTGAATCTTTTTACATTTTTTTACTTACATTTTAAAGTAGATCTGTTACACAGAAAAGAAAACTCCCACTTTTTATGTCAAGAGATTGTACGATAGGAATATAAATTATCCTGCCTTCAGATCCTCCTATTAAAGAGAATCACAGAACCTTTGGGGAAGGGACCCTTCAGACCATTTGGTGAATTCAACACTCTGCCCAAGCACGGTCACCTCACACAGAATATGCCCAGATGAAATTTCTCCAAAGATGGAGACCTCCCCAGCCTCTGTGGGCAGCCCATTCCAATTTTTGAGAGCCACCAAGCAGGTCAATAGCATAATCTTTCTTTGGCAGGGATAAAATACTAAGTGGGTAACAGTTTTTAGATCACAGTAACAAAAATTTCAGTAATGCTGTAAGACATAACTGCACTTTGTAGATTATCTAGTAAAAAAGGAAATAAAATTATGCTTCTATTTATATTTCAAAGGTTTTTAGTATAGATACACTGAACATTAACTTTAATATTGACTTTGAATAAAATCATATATTTTTCCAGAAGAATTTGAATTGTCTTGAACTTTTACATACATGGTGCATGGGTGTTGTTCAGTACAGGAGGCTGTAAGACCAAAGATAAATGCATAATGATTCCATTCAAATACTGACAGTACCACATTGCAGGCCTTGCTTTTGACTTACTTTTTCTGGAATAAATGGTTGTGCTTTACCCTCCAAAACTCTGATGCTGAAAAATCTCACCAAAAAATTAGACAAGAAAAATACAGAAATGTGGTGGCTTTATCTTTTCCTATGTGAAACAAGGATTGAAGTATCTTTTTTTCCTTCTTGTATTTATTAAGTTACCATTTGGATTGCTAAATTTTATACAAAATAAAATATCTAAATTAGCCAACTATGGGAAAGGTCAATAGATAATGCAGATCAATTTCTGTGTCTAGACACGCAATTGCGGTTGTGGAGTCAAAAAGCACAAATTATACTGTTTGGATTTGTCTGACTCCAAAAGATTCAAATAAGAGCCAACATATGATAAATAAAAAACAATTGAACTGGGAATTTCTCATCATCCAGGCACAGAGAGGACATTTAATCAAAGGAACTGCTGATCACTAATGTAATTATTTAGACAATCAACTTGTTGGTTGCCTGGATGTGGCTGATGTTTCTCCAAATTAACTCCTTTCCCAACAAACTGGGTGTAATTTGGTTTAACTTGAGGCTGAATGAGTTTTACTAGAAATCCTAACTGGAAGAATTCTTTACACATTCTTATAAAAGTAAAACAAGCTTTCTTCTCAAAACTGATTTACTCTCCTGCTTTTATTAAAATGACTATTCCAATATTCCAGAAGTATTTAAATATACAGTTGATCTGTTGGGTGAAGTTTGGCTAGCAAGGGGTGAAACAAATCTTAGCCATTCAAAATCTTGAAATACAGCTATTTTTAGGCCAAGAGAAGCAATCTTTCCCTATTTATACCCAATAAATTTCAAAAGGCATTCAAATAAAGTAATGAAGTTAATTTTTTTTCTGAATAATCATGTTACTAGACTATAGGATATATTGGGACAGATCAATATTTGTGAATATGGTTCTGTCTAAATTCAGTGGAAATTTCAAGCTGTCATTTCTTGAGGGGGAAAAAAATCCTCTTTGCATTTCTTTTTTGTTGTTTGGGGGGAGATTTTAAGGAACACATTTGGACGTCTGGTTTCTTGAAAAACAATGAAAACATCAGCGCCTATTGCTCAAATCCTAGCTGTGCTTTTGACATTCTGAATTGTTTTTCTTTTGTGCAAACACACCCATGGAGGGTCAGCAGCCATTGTTCAGCTCAGTAGTTATACTGCAGGAGCAACTGGAGGGTTTTTTTAAACCTAAGTTAAAGTCTAAGTTTTCCAGAGGAGAAGTGTTAGGATCAAGTACCTGAAGCAGTTTTAACCTGGCATTGCACTGTAGTTTCCTCTGTGCTTTACAAGTTTTCCTTAATTAAAACAACTGGCACTTGTTCAGGATGGAAGGTGTCCCTTGGCAAAGACTCCTGGGACAGAGGAATAATTCTCAGCTAATGTATTCTTCTCTGAAATGCTGTTAATTATCCTTAATACTGTGTTTAGAAACTTTCAGTGCAATTCTTTAAAGGAGGGCAGCTGAAAACCAAGGGAATGAATATCAAATTATATTCATTTTATAACATATACATGCTCTAACTGTGTCTGACCCTGAAATTTGTGAGTGTGGACCAGCAAAACAGGCCTAAATTAGATCAGTGTCAGGGCTTCACATGGTAGTAACATTCTCCATGCTCTGAAAATGTATTTGTAGCTGGGTCTCACTGGTATTTGAGGCTGTTATTAGCTTTTAGTGATTTTTTTTTTTTATTCCCTGGTTGTGTGTTCTACATCTTCTAGGTAGGCTTTAGGGTATGTACAGCTCTTGTGTTGGTTAAGACACTGTTCTAATCCTCTGAGTGGCTTGCATGTCTTTTTATTCCTGAAAAGTGTTACAAATTCCAGTTTCTCAGTGTGTGCTTTCTCTTAATCTGCTTTGCTTCAGTTACAAATTTGTTTAATGTTTTTTTCCAGGTACTGCTTAACATTAACTAAGTCTCATAAATGTAATCCTAGGACTTCACCAAGGTACTTGTCAATAAGTTTAAATCTACATAAATTTCACAGCACATTTTCAATACAAAACCAGAATTACTAAATGGCCATACAAAATACTCACAATAACAAGTGCTAAAGCAGTAAGAGATTTGTTTGTGCAGAGTATTTTTCTAGCAGGAATTGCTGTGATACAACTCAAAACCGACATAAGATTGACATAGTAGTTTATTGATAAGATCAGAAAACGAAAGCTTTAAGCAAAAAAAAAAAAAAAAATCAACCAAACAAACCAATAAAACCTAAAGCAAATTGTTCATGGACATTAAATCAGAAGAAAAAAGTATTCAAAACATAGTAAATTACACATTTTTTTGTTTTGCAAAAAGAAAGTTTTGCTTATTAAGAAGAAAAGTTTTGTAAGCAGAATGTCTTGTCTGTAATTCAGGTAAGGCCAGTTCATACTTAGATAGTTGATTAATTACAATTAAAATTGTATGTGAACTTATTCTGAGAAGAATTTATTGCTGTTTGCACAGCAGATCTGAAATATATTTAGCCTGCATTAATGCGAATATCTTTGACAACCTAGCTGACACATAATATTGTGCTGCAGTTTGTAAGTGACAAAAAAGCCTTTACTAATCAGACAGCTGGCTGAATGAGCAGTGATTCCTAAAGACAGGGTTGAGAGGAGTCATGTGCCCAAGGGCTTGCATTTTTCCCTGCCACCCTGCAGCAGTATCTACTGACAGAGACTGATGTTGTTCCTCTGGTGGAAACCACAGCTTCTGCTCCACAAGTGACATGGACACAAAGTGCAGTAAAAAAAAGGATTTTTCATGTCTGCAGATACACGACTGCAGTAAGATTTTCCCAGCTTCCCATGCCACATTCTTGGTTCTTTTTGCTTATGACTGAATTCTCTTTCAATACACACTTCATGCAACTGATAAAACAGGCAAAATTACTGTATACCATTGGTTTTCTAACACTGAGTGTAAAAAATTATAAACTGGGGGAAAAAATCCATTAAAATAGAAGAGAGGACAGCAGTTCTAAAGATACCATGCCAGATTTTCAAGTATTCTGTGTATGGAGATGGCTTTAATGGCTCTATTTTACCCTGTAAGGAAGAATCATGGAGAGTGATACATTTGCAGGACAGGAAAAGTAGCTGGAGCAAAGGAACACGAAATTTGCTAAAAGCCATTTGGCATTTGAGGCATGCTTGTGTCTTGTTAGCTAAAAGGGAAAGATGGTGATATTACAAGTGGGAAAGAAATTTTGGGGGTAGACACTCACACTGCAAATTCCTGTAACCATCAGGCCTGTGAGGTCCTTCACAGTGAGCAGCTGTGTTTTGTAGGACTAAAGTTCCTGTGACTTCTTCTGCTTCTTCTGTGCACGTGTTAAGAATCAGATCAGAAGAATCACAGAATCAGATTATTTATTCCAAGAAAACAATTAAGTATGATACACTTAGACTTTTCTTTTTCTTGCAGGATCCTTCACAAAGTGAGTGGAGCTGTTAATTAATGTTTTGCAAGTGTTTATCCTGGCCTTTTTTAAGGTATGCAAAATAGAAGTTCACGCAGTAATTGAAGAATTTAGCTTCTCATCTTGTCAAACAAAATGACTAGTCACTTTTGGCAAATACTGTGTACGTTCCCTCATTAGCAGAATGAAAGGTTTTAATAGCAAAATGAATGATGGAGAATGAATAAAGAACAACCTAGGAGAATTTTTCCAGCAGAAATTTTTTTGGACAAATTGCGTGTGTTAAAAATTATGAAACCGTCAAGATTTGTGAATATTTTAATGACTAAGCCATCCGAGCACACATTAATCTTGACTATTATGACCCTATGAATAATAATGAAGAGAAATTGCCATTTATTTCTGCAGTATATAGCCAGCAGCAGGAAGTCCCCAGGTCATGGAAGAGCAAACAGCTCATTTGAACCACGCCAATAAGCTCCAAGTTCCATTATGGTCCTTGAAAGCCCAGTAAGCTGCAATAATGGTAAAGTGTTTTAGAGTACTAAAGGAAATGACAGAGCAGCATTTCATTTCTCATTTGTATAAAACTGTCCAGTAATATTCTACCAAAATGCTCAAAACAACAGCTAGAGAGATCATAAAATCA
The DNA here is from genome assembly GCA_013397155.1 of Irena cyanogastra. NCBI lineage: Eukaryota > Metazoa > Chordata > Aves > Passeriformes > Irenidae > Irena > Irena cyanogastra. The sequence continues at coordinate 285,703 of VWZV01010786.1, forward strand.
TAGGATGGTTTGGGTTGGAAGGGACCTTAAAGATCATCCCATTCCAACCCCTCTGCCACGGGCAGGGACACCTTCCAAAATCTGTGAAATTAAATTAATAAAGAGGACTGGGATTTGTGGACAGAACACTAAAGAGTATGAAGGGCTGTTTGAGCTTCAGCAAAATTTAGCTTTCACATTTATACCTAAAGACTAAATATATACATACAAATCTATAACGTGATGAATATGATTAACAGATACTTTCACAGAGACATCCAAATGGTTAATAGTTGTGTTGCTCATATAGTTCAAATCAAAATCTGTATTTTTCTTTCAAACTTCCAGTCTTTTTCCTGCTAGAAGCACTGAATTTCTCATACTAGTGGTCTCTCCTTCTCTATAATTTTAGTGTCTAGTGGAAACCCTTAGCCTTTCTGATTTTGAATAACCTAACAAAAAAAACCCCTATTTTTTGAACCTTTCTTAATTTGTTGGTGTATTTTTTTTTAACATAAATCTGTAAGAAATAAGATGACAGTATTACTTTTCTGGACAATTTACATAGAGTAGAAGTGGAAGCTTCTCTTTAAAGTCAGATTGCTTGCAATGGAAATGAGGTCAATTATTTCATTAGCTTCCTTTTCAGAATCAACTACTCTAAGCCTACATTATGGGAGTTTGGCACTTCACAGTGCCAATATTTACAATACTTGCTTTACATTTAAGGAAGAGCCAAAATTCATTTGCTTTCTCTATACTGGCAGATCATAAAAAGGTTGTCACAAGTGTTGAAACCTCACAAAGAACTTCAAGAAAGTTGCCTGCACAGACTGATATAGATAAAGAGGAAATTTATTGCTTGTTACCATCACAAATCACTAACATCATAAGCTGATTAAACAACCTGATTTTTCTTTTAGGAGGGAGCTGCTGGCACAAAGGGAAATAAAGGCAGCCTTGAAAGCATTTATCTTTCTCAGATGAGGAGCCAGATGCACTGCAACTCTCACTGACTTATTTTAAAAAGTATTTCAGCCACGGCTAATGTATTTTGTGTCTGTTGTTCTTTGTGAACTAAAGGTTCCCACTTTATAAAAGGAAGAATTTTGGGCTGATCCGTAAGTATTAGGGTGTGATGAAAGCCTTACTGGCAGCGATATTTACTGCTACAAAAGATAATGAATTAATAATTTACCATCAAATCATGTCTACTATGAATTCACTGTTAGAAAAAAAAGGATTTTTTTTTTTCCATTCATACTTCACTGCTAGAGAGCAAAAGAAATAGCTTAAGACTTTCAGAATTATGAGTGAGTAATTCTGGAAGTCATAAAATCATAGAATCATTTGGCTTGGAAAAGATCCTTAAGATCAAGTCCAAATGTCTTGTCTGTCAACAGCACTGTCTAAGGGAAAACTGCAGAACAGATATGAAAACAGAGAAAATCAAGAGAAATCTGAAGTGAAACATCTTAGGAATGCAGCAGCTAAAGGAACAGAACTGAGAAACAGATTTGATAATATTATAATTCAGACTGCTCTTCTGCTTTTTCATTCCTAGACATGGATTATTTTAAAGTTGAGATGCTCTTGGAAGCCTTCCTAATTTCGGTAAATCTGAATACAGAAAAGAACTTCAACTTGCTTATTTTTGCAGAACATATACTAAAGAATGTATGCTTTGAGTAAGATTTGAATATATCTGGATTTCTGTTTTCTTTGGTTTAATTGTACAGCCATGCAAGACATTTTATTTAAAAGCAGTCTGTAGAAAGAACAAGTAGCAACAACTCTTGTAAATGGAACAATTTCTTATGAACTGAATCATTTCATGCTATATTTAGTTGTGAATATAAAATTGAAACTGGATAGCTTGAGGTGTTTTTCTTTTTGTATTTCTCACTCCACAGTGGGCAGGAGGCATCCAAATGTGCAGCTTTCTCAGGGAACAGCAAACTGAAGGTACTGCAGTTCACTGAGGGATGAATTGAGGGCTTTACTCTCTACAGCTGCTGATTTAAGCACTTTGAGCTATGATAGATTAAAAAGAGGAAAAAAAAATCAAGATGATAATAAATCTGAGCCATGCACTTCAGCATCAGTGAAGCAACCATGGGAATTTTGCTCTCCAACACAAATGTCAAAGTTCATGGACAGGATGCAAAACTTCTGTCAGTGACTCAGGAAGATCAGTGTATTAATATGCCCTTAATTTTTCTGAGTCAAACTGGGCACCTGTACCTGGAGAAACATGGCCCTGCCACACAGCCAAAGGGGCACTCTCAACAAATCACTTACTGTGAAAAGCTCAGGAGCTGCTGAGAACCTGCTGGATTCATAAGGAAAACAAATCTTTAGAAGGAGACAGGTGGGGGACAAGGGACAAAGATGAAACTTGGTATAACCCTACATGCTGTCAACTTCCACATTTGCTGATCCCTCTGGTACCTTCCTGTTGACAACACCCATGGCTTTGTACCCACAGAATAATTGAACAGAAATGCCACAGAACAGTACCAATAACCAGTTCTTTAAGGCTGGAAATTCTGGCAACCATCAAGATTAAGATATTTCAGCAATTATGAAAAACAGCCTATTTTTGCCCTTCCACCTCTGTGCAAAACCAGACATTTCCTCACAAATGCAGTCCTGCAGAATGGCCTGCTGTTCTAGAAGTTAATTTATTTTTCATTCATCTTGACATAAAGGTCAAGATAGTAATGCTTCAACATTTCAGGGTTTTAAGGCTGATAAAAACTTTGACTTCACAAACACCTTAGCCCTGCATCTGTCTGGGGGTTTCAAAAGCTGCAAGGGGCCTCGTGGTGGCTTTTGCACCTAAGAAAAGCAGGAGGTGTTTTTATTTTATTTATTTAAAAGCACTGTGAGCCACAACTCAAGAAACTTGTGAACACCAGAGACTGAGGCCAGAGAAAGGATCAGAAGTTCTTATGCTCATACAAAAAGTCATTTATAGCAATGGCTGCATGTTGAACCCTATTTCCACCCTTAAAGCTTCTCTGCTGTTATTCAATGAAGACATCATCAGTCATCAGTCACAGAGACCTCAGAATTACAAAGCCAAACCATCCAAGCACCTATGAGACCCTGATTTAAGGAGTCATTTAATCACTCTTCAGGAGTGATTAAGAGAAGGAGTTGACACTTTTTCTTGTCCAAGTCTCCAGACCACCTCTCTTGAGGCACAGTTACTTCATTAATGTCCATCAATTTACCATATGCCTCTTGACCTCCTGGATTCTGACATGAAGGCCCATTAAAAATATTTTTCTCCATTGCTTTCAAATATCATACAAATAGGAAAAGATACATAAATCCATATTTTTAATTAGAAAAATGTAATTTATAATGTTTTAAAGAGCAATTTGCAAGCTTTTTTTTTCAGTCTTTATTTAAGTTTAGTGACCTCTGCTATATATCTGAGACATAAGTGACAGCTTTCTGTCCTTATTTAAATAATCAATCAATCTGCCGTTGTTGATAAGGTAATTTTTATAATTTTTTGTTTTAATCAAGATTTACTCACAAAAGCTGTGAGAAATCATTAAAATGTGTCTGGACATACACAGTTAAAACCATTGTGAGTAAATCCGTATCTGAAGAATGTTAATGGAATGTAAACAGCACAGAAATGTGTTCAGAAACCCTAGTGGATACTTGAAGAATTGTTTGTTTTTCTATTCACAATACCAAGTAGACCATAGAACAAAGCTGTTAAATTATCTCAGTGATTAAACTGTTTCTCACTAAGTAGCTTTTCCCTTCACAAATGTCAAAGTTACTGAAATGTCTTTTTAGAAACAGGAGCAGAAACCCAAGACACAGCACAGTTCTCAAGATGACCCTTTGTAAAACAGTTAGAGAAGTTAAAAATGGAATCTGGAGCTTCTCAGTCCTCGCTGTGAGTCTAGCAACTTTCCAGTTGCTTCCAGAGAAGCCTGATGCAACTGAATAGAAGGGCTGCAGGCAGTTTGACAAGCACTGCTTAGCACATGAGCAAGGTATTGACCACCAGACTGATGGGATGGCTTTTCCAAATAACCCAGTTAAGAAGGAGTTAATTGAAAAACTGAGTCCTGAGAAAGCTGTCACTTCTCCAAATGCACCTGCTCTCTGGGAGGAGGCAGGCACAGGGCCAACACGTGAAGGACTGAGAGGATGAACACGTTTTGGAGAAGGAAAGTGATACAGGCAGCTGAAAAGCCACGTCACCAACCCTGCAGAGTAAAACAACTCATGCTGAGCATCACTTCTTACTTTGTAAAGCAGGATTTCTTTTTTTTTTTTCCAGAGTAGATTCTAGGAAGGCTGAAATACCATGAATCATAGAATGGTTTGGGTTGGAAGGGACTTTAAAAATCATCTACTTCCAAACCATCTGCCAAGGGCAGGGACACTTTCCAACAGACCAGGTTGCTCAGAGCTCCATCCAGCCTGGCCTGGGACACTTCCAGGGATGAGTCACCCACAACTTCTCTGGGCCTCACCACCCTCACAGCAAAGAAATTTTTCCTCATATCTAATCTAAAGCTACTCTCTTTCAGTGTGAAACCATTTCCCTTTGTCCTGTCACCAGAGACCCTTGTAAAAAGCCCCTCTCCCTCTTTCTTGTGGGCTCCCTTCAGGTACTGGAAGGCCACATTTAGGTCACCTTCTCTTTTTTGGGCTTAACAAACCAAATTTTGTCAGCTTTTCCTTATAGGAGAGATGCTCCATCTCTCTGATCATCTTGCTGGCCTTTGTCTGGTTCATGCCCTTCCTGTGCAACTACCAAGTTCCAGATCAGTTATAATCAACATCTGTAATAAAAAAACTGAAACAGAGGTTTTGATAAATGCAGAAATTCTGGAATATCTAAGCAGAAAATCCAAGGAATGATATTTATGTACAATCTTTAATGATTCCTACAGTAAAGATTTGCAGTTGTCTTCCATGCCCCAAGTGATGCACCTCATTTTCTTGTGGAATATGCAATTGTAATGGTACATGCAATTGCTATCAAAGTTAATTGCCTCTTTCAAGTTAGAATTCTGCAGATTTCAATCTTGCTGCGCTTTCTTCTGAAGTAAACTCAGCAGCATTTCTTTCATAATCTTTTATTATCAAAAGACCATTTTACATATTACATAAGAACCTTAATCTGATAATTAATTGAATGGAGAATAGAAAAATAATTAACTGGATTAAAAGTAAGATCTAAACTAGTTTGAACACCCTGGAAATCAGTTCATGGTATTTAGACTTGTTTTTTTTTAATTTGCCAGAGTTTAAAAAAAAAAAAAAATCCTCTTTTCATCCAGCATTCTGATAGAAGGTATTTTTAATGTTTTATATGTACAATTATTGCCACTATTTGTCAAATCCAGACTCTTGGAGATATGTTGTGCTCGCAGCAAGAACAATCTACATTCTCTACTAGAAAATGTATTTGACTGGATTTGCATTTTCTTTAATTAATTTAATTTAGCTCGATCTGTATCTTACCTCCTGAAATTATTTTCTCCAGAAAAAATTAGAACAGCTAGTTCCTTGACATGAGGAACTGAAGAGTATCCTCTGCTTTAGCAAGGATAGCAATGAAATTTCTGATTAGGTCTTCCTTGACCAATCCACTACCAATTTCACTACGTGAAAAGAGCAGGTGCTCCCATTCTAAACTTGAGAACCAGACCTGTCCTCCAGCATCCAGCCCCTGGATGACAGCAGGAGACAGTGCAGCTCTTCTTCCCTGGGAAGGAAAATTTTGCAGGTTGCTGTTGTTGATCTGTGAGAAGGGCTTCACCTTTTTTTTTTTTCTTTTGCTGTCCTAGACTGTTTCTTGGCAAAGCTCTTCGTTTTATTGAGGTTTCTAGACAGTCCATGCTAATTCTGGAGCCTTGGCTGTTTAAATAGAAAATATTGCCAGGATAAACTGGCAGAGGAATTCATGTGAGCCATTCAGTGCTGCTTCTACCTTGTGACCTAGAGGATGTGGAGCAAACACATTCCTGTAAAGAATTCCTGTCCAGCTCCACATGCAGAAGGAATTGCTCTGTCTTACAGGCAGCTCAAGAACGCGCTAACCTCAGTCCGTACCCACCCCGGTGTGCAGAGAATCCAGCTCCTCTTGCTGTGTCCCACAGTCTGGTAATGTAGATTGGCTTTATGCACAAGTTACTGTCCCAAGCCAGGGAGATTTCTAGTACAGGAGGGCCATGAGTTTGGAACATGGATGATATTAAAGTCTCCGTAATTTTCTGCTGTGAAGAAAAATCGCTCACCACAAAGGTCCCCTTTTTTTGAGTTGTGTTTTTGTAAGCAATTAACTCACCATTTTTGAGAACCAAACAACAAACCAGCAATGTGCTGTGTGCTTCAGAATAAATACAGTATAGCAATTATGGTTAATTGCATATGAGATTCTCAATGAGACCGGGGATGAAACAAGGGTGACAAGCAATTTACCAGACTGCACTTTCGGTGCCAAAATCAATTACAACATTCCAAATCCTGCAAACATTAACAGCAAACTATGTGTCATTGTGCATCTTTGACTGATGTCCAGCATGTACTGCCTGCTTGTGTTTAGCTGTGGGGAAGATGCAGTAACAGCTCCTTTAAAAGACAGTCTACAGCACATATTTATAGAGGGAAAACAAAATACCTGCACGTACATATATTGCTGCCCCAGTGTGTTCAGGCCAGCCTCTGGATGTCATTGATAGCATAAATACAGAGTAATAATTAATTAACTCCTAAGCAATGCTAACCAATGCAGAATGAGGCTGAGTATGAGGCTGAACACAGAGCACTGAGCTTATTATTCAATTTGGCTCACTATTGGATGATAGTACCAGGGGATTACAAATCCCTCTGGGGGTTACTCTGCAGTGAAATACCACCAGTTGCACAGTATCCTACTTCTTCTGAAACAGAATTTCAAATGTGCTAGCTTCACTCAAGCAATAAACAAGAAAGAGAAGATAAACAACCTTACCAGAGAGAGAAATTATAATCAAGGGGTATGGCACAGTTTTTTTAAGATGAGTTCAATTACAATCAGTGATACACTTTTCACATGGTGCATGCACTAGGATGCACACAAACAAATGGGATGTGGAGAAGGGACTATCAGCCTTGAAAACTTCTTGCAGACTCATGGCTGCTCTTCCTTGGGCCTGTTCCAAGGGGAGAACCACTGCTCTCCTCATCTCCCTCCCAGAATTACAAGCAGTGTAAAGGAGATGTTGGTGTCAGCCCCTTGTTCCTAAAAACCAGAACACCACTGCTGCGGGATACTGAGGAGAACAGTGTGGAAACTGAGTTTTCATGTCTTCTCTCCTCCTCCAAGACTTGCTCAGCTGGATTGCTCTCAAATCTGGGGTTTTCCTTGGCTTTGAAGAACTTAAAAAATTCTGCTACTTCTAAGGGAAAAACAAACACAATGGATGGTAAATTTATAGCCACAGTTTTTTCACCTTCTGGTGTCTAAAAATAGTAATTTCTCATTTCTCCAGAGACAGCTGCATCCCACTTTTCTTGCTAGCTGGAATACACTGAGGGGATTTGCTAGCTTTTCAGCCACTTCAGTGGAATGATTTTAGGATAATTTTTGAGAACTTGGTACTTTTTTCCTTTGTCATCCAACACAGGTAGATAAGGCACCCACCAATATCTACTTCTTATCCTGGTTCCACATGGCCCCTCAAAATAAATAAAGAATATGAGATTGAAAGAAGAAAATAAAATCACTCATCCTGATAGCTTGATTATATTAGGAAAAAATATAACTAAAACTGAATTATGTGAACATTACTTTAATTATTTTCTTTGGACTCAGGTGATTGTTCACATCCTTTTCTCAAGAAATCCCTGTGATCCTATGTCCTTAAAATCAAGCCACCATCAGGTTGACTCAGACGACTGTAGGAAAAAAAAAGGAATAATTTTTTGAATGACTAAATGTGAATGTTAAAAAACCAGAAAACTTTCCAGTTGTAGGCATGACATTACATTCATTAAGAAAAAAATTACAAAAAAGAAGGGAAAAGGACTAAGCACTTCCAAGAACTGCATGTTCCAAACTTCCAGACTTGTGAAAGTTGTGCTGTTAGTGGGTTGTTGAGTAGAGTTACTCATTGTAAGTTCTCTAGAGGACTTTCATATAAGGGGTGGGTAATTAATTGTGTAAGTTTCCTAAACATGAGCACAACATACATTGAGGCATACTGAAATGAATAAACAAATAGATATCCTTAAGAACAAGTAAACAAAGCCAGTAAAAACACGCTCTTTAATCTCAAATGTGAGGAGAACACAAACTGGAAATGGGGCACATTAGAAAATTGTCCCTCTCCAAGAAAAATATGTTTTATTCTGCATTTCTGTCACAAAAATGTGAACAGGATTACCATGACCATATTCCTTTCAGTTTCATTCTCAAATGCTGTCACACCAAGATGTGCATTTGCAATCCAAGCCAGGCCATGAAAGCAAACACTCAAAACTCTGAAATTATGCTGAAAATGGGGCAGTAAATGGGAAAATGCTGGGATATGGAAAAGATTACCTAAAGTTACTCTGTTAGAGCTGTTGCTGTGTCAGATAGGGGCGGGTGTGAGTGCCATGATTTGAGTCTGAGAATGTAAATCCAAGCTTGCAAAAAGGTATCATGAATAAATTCCATAGCTAAACATATGAAAGGCAGCAGCACAGAAATAGAAGTTTTGAAATCCTCCTCATGCTTTTATTTAGTCCCATTTGAATGTGTATTCCACAAAATCACTGCCTCTCAATTATGGCTTCCTTGCTGATAACAGAGGCACATTTCTATTTGCTAACCCACACAGGAGGAAAATGTATTCTGTTTATTATTTATAAGAGTAAAGTGCTGAAAGGCCCCAGCAAAGCCCAAGCTCTTATTTTGTGTTTGCTGTGAAAATAGAGTGAGCCATATTCAGGCTGGCTACTTTCCACCTAAATCCTTGGGCCCACTGTTTTCTCTTGGCTGCTTTTTAGGCCGTTTTCTGCTCAATGCTTTACTGACATCACACTTGAGACATGCCCTGCTTTCTCTGCTGATTACAGACAGGGCATTAGATGGAATTTTTACTGCATATCACTACCGAAAAAGCGGCTGAAAGGGCAGGGAAAAACAGCACTGACAGTTTTCTACAAGATCACACCTGAAGTGCACAACTGAAAAAACAGCCTTAGTTTTCGCAGTCCCCAACTAGTAATCTATTGCAGCCAACTAAAACATGACTCCTGTCTCTAAAAAACATCCTTGAGTCAAACATACTTGTATTAACACACTGTTGAGTGATATTTGACTAGCAGGATTTACAGGCAGGCACCTCCTGTGCTGTTTTGTGTGTTCATAGTCCTCCTGGGCTGGGGTGAAGTCCTTCCATTACCTTGAACCAAGTGCGTCAGCATCGTTCCTTCCATTCAACTGCTGAGTCAGGAAATACTCTGTCAAAGCTTGCTTTTCCCCCTTATTTTTTTCAAGGGGCTGACAGGTAAAAGAATAAGCAACATTTGGGTTTTTGAAAATAGCAGTATTAATTTTATCTCAGGATGACCTAGGGGATTTAGGATCTATTTGCTGTGATTTACCGGGAACAGGACTTCTTGAAATGCTGCAAAAGTGGTGCCTCCCTGCTCATCAGGGCTGGTTATGCAACCCTTCTGTATATAACATTTTTTCTATTCCCGTCCTAATAAAACTATTTTTACTTATTAGCAACATCTGCAAATTTAACAACCCCGGCACATGCTGTACTACGTATAACGAATCCAAGATCTTACGTGAATACCCACTGTGAGGTGATGCTTCTTTTAACGTCAACGGTTGCAATCATTAGCTGCCAACCATGTTTAAAACTGCTGGGACTGCCACAAAGAGGAAAGAATTGCTCCTCTTTTACAGCTTGGGAAGTTTTATACTGCTGGAGTCCAAGGACTTAGATATTTCCCAGATGCAGCTGGCTGTTCTTGCTATCATGCAATCCACTACACTCCTTTACCGATTGCTTTATCACATCCAGTTCGCTCACATATCTTTGAGGCAGCATTTTAAGGCACTAATTTTTCAGCTTTCTGATCTGCTTTGCTTGGTGAGAAAATAAAAAAGGACTTTCACTGGCCTTCATGAAGCAGTGAAGACTTGAGAAAGGAAAAGAGAAGAAGATGGAGGGACTGCACAGTTTCTTTGTTTCTCCATCTCCTGCACAGCATATGTCATAGCAGATACTGTCAACAGGGCTGGGGAGGAGAAGCAGACAATGGAGAAAGAAAAGCAAAGGGAATAGAGCTGTTAAATTTACCCTTGGCAAAAACACCTCACAAAGGCAGCAAGACCATCCTGAGAGGAAATCTAGTGTGGGAGAAAATTAGGGATGCTGCTCAAGAGAGCAGGACCTGGTGAAATAAAAGGCCATACTGATTTGGGGTTTTGAATTCCCTAACTCCCCTCCTCCCTGGCTCTCATGATTTTGAATGAAACATTAATACTGCTTCAGATGCTTCTTCCCTCCAAGGCCAATCAGCTGCTCGGCAGGGCGTGAAGCGGTTGTTCATTTGAACAGCTAACGAGGGAGTGGAAGGACAGAGCTGATTCTGAGGCTTTTCCAGCACTGCTGAAGCCCACATTTGTCTTGACACACAGGGAATGACCTGAAGAGCCTCTCTTCACTTTGGAAGAAGATGAGTGGTGTGTTAATTCCGCGTAAACAACCCCGAGTTGTCAGAAGGATAATTTTTCACTATATGGCCGTAAACATCCAGTTCTGAGACTGGAGTAGACACCTCATCCTGCTTAGTGCCATGGCAACAACTACCACTGTAAATCTTCCTCATAGAAAGGGGTACAGAAAAAAGGGAGGTAAAACTGCCAAACGACCAAAAATGTTGAATCTCAAACCTTCCATTTTAACAAAATGACTGCCTCATCTCTCAGAGCGCCGAGCCTTTAGGAAAGAAGTGAATCCCAAGACTGAATTTTGGATGTTCCTGAAGGTGAAAAACTGCTCCCCCCTAATCCGGGAAGGAAAGAAAAGTTGAAGTGGCTGAAGATGCTGCTGGTCCTGCTGCTATTAAGGTCTGTTCTGGTTTCCAGCTCCCAAGAAAAGGAGAAAAAAAGGAGGAAAAATCTATCAAAGGAAGAAAGAGCAGTTTTTGTTCACAGTGCTGGGTCTGACTTGTAACACTACAGAAGGACCTATAGAGTAATCACCACCAAATCACTCTGGCAAACCTATACCTGTGCCCTGCTATTTTGGGAACTGCTTTTAGCTATTTTATCATCACTGGCTCCTAGCAGCAGCAGGAAAGAAATCATCTTGACTAGTCAATTTGCTCTTTATAACACAATGACAACAGAACAAGAGACAGGTACAGAACGAATAAGGTAGGCAGGAACAAGACATTAACTTGAGAATGAGAGAAGATATAAAAATGTTACACCTTCTGCAGCTGAGAGAAGCTGGCAGGAACAGTGATGCTGCTGCATAGGGAAGAGTCAAGGTGACAGCTTTTCCACAATAGGGGAAGCCACGATGGCCAAGCCTTCTCTTTCCTGATTAGCCACAGCATCAAATCATGATTTCTCAGGCTGGCTTAGAAAGCTACTGAATCCACAAAAAAAACCCCAAACCCACCATCAACGAACAAACCAGTGACAGGACCCCAAGACAGACAAAGAATTTGGACGGATCTGCTTTGTCTATTTTTTTTCTACATCAAACTCCACAAAGAAGCTCAAAAGCTGAGCAGAACAGGTGACAGGCACCATGCTCATGCCTGCTGCACCTCGAGGGCTCACCACTCTTTGTTTGTGAAACAAACACAATGTGAACACCTATGAACTTGGAACAAACAAAACAAATGGACAAAACCGGGCCAGCCCCTCACCTTCTGTTTACCTGCTAAGCCTAATTTCTCACCTCTGCTTTTTTTTTAACCCATTAGTCATCTTTAATATTTGTCAACTTAAAATTAAAACAAAAAGGAAAAGTTTACATTGGACTTTCGTTATCATAGATGCCTTGGTGGCATCTGGAGAAATAGTACCCTTTCTTGATGGCATGATCTACTGAAGGAGAGACCACAACTACAGAAGAAAACAAAATTAGAGCAACTGGTTTAGATTTGTGTCTTGTGTTACCCTGAGTAAATTGGTATAGCTTACAAAAAAAAATAGAATTGTACTGATAAGAGAATTTTCTCTTTAGAGCTTTACATATTTTTAAAGCAATACCAGATTTGTTTTCTCTTGTATTTAGTTGCTAATGGATCTAAAATCTCTTTACAGCAGGTAATGCCACTGCTACACATATCCTACATCAGCCCTACTACAGGGAATAAGAGAGCACTCAGCAAGAACAGCTCAACACCTGCTGCATTTCCCTGCAGCCAGGCTCAGGAAACTCTCCTTTCCTTTCTGCTGTGCAGAGAGAACTTAGCATAATGAATACTTGAGATCAGCCTGTTTAGGGTAGGCTTCTCAAAAAGAGATGGAATAACTAGGCATTAATCTTATCCATTTCACTTCTCTAGGGGGAAAAAAATAAACTCCTCTTTTAAATGGGTAAAACATCTGCTACAAATGGAAACAGAAGATCATAAGACTGTTGGTCTCATTGATCATTCTCTAATTTGCATTGTACATTCCTTTCTGTAATAGTAGGATAATTTGTATGGAATTACAAGTTGCAATTATTTATCAAATTGGATAGATGTGAGAAACAGCTTTTGCAATGTCTTAATCTGTACTGGTGAAACCATGAACTCCATAGCCATGAACCTCTTGCAAACAACAAACTAAGCAGAAAGTTTTAAAAGGGAGCTCTAAAGGAATTTTATATAGCTGCAGGCAGATGCCCAGTGAGACAAGCAGTGTGTAAGATGGGTCAAACTTTATGTACTGGCTGATTACACAGCTACTGAAACTCTCACTGCATTCTGAAATTTCACTAAATGTGAGATAAAAACCAAACTATATTGCTGAAGCCAGACAACTAAACCAGAGATGAATTAAAGAGATTAAAAATAGGGCAGTAAATAAAATGATATGCTGCTTGATAAAAGGAGTGGGAACACCCTGATGGGCAAACACGTAGAATGCTGCTGCATATGCACATATAATTTAGAAAAGGGGTGGAGAAACCAGGCACAAAGTAACCTGGATGGGAATGATGAAGACTGGCTTACCAGAAGAAATTTCCGAAGATAAATATTAAGTGGACAGGAAAGGTCCATCACAGGGGGAAAGGGGAAAGGAAGTATTTAGGGAGTTTCACAGACTGTAAGACAGAATTAGAATGTTCTAAACAAACTCCCTGATGGACATGTAATGAACTGAAGAAACTTATATCCAAGGGAAGTCAGCAAGGCTTTCTTTTTGCGTGCATCTGAAACTCAACAGGAGCAAAAAGAAAGTGAGAAAGTATCCTGGCAGGAATTATCTTATTTCAAATCCTCATTATTCTTATTTTAAAAAGAAATTTGGAAGGTTTTTGAAAAAGCTTTTTGAAAGTTTTAACTCCAAAATCATTAGTGCCTGACTTTTTTTTTTGGTTAGCATAATGGATTTACAGCAATGATCTGAAAGCTTTTTCTGACAGATTATAGACTCTTCCAACATTTATCTTTGGTAGACACACATCAACTGTAAATTGGCTTAAAACATACACACACACATGCCAGTTTCAACTGCATCTATTGCATTTCTGAATTCCAGCCAACCTTGGGAGATACACAAGATCAAATCCTGCAGCGTACATGCCTGCCAAAGGAAGGCAAACTGATCTCACTTGGCTAGTGAATGCTTAAATCCAAAAAAAGGAGAGGCAGCTGAACGTCTTGAGCAGCTTAAGCCACACAAAACCCAGTGTGACTGCAACAGCAAATGTAAGAAATGTGCAAACCACCACCTGTTATACACAACACTTCTTTTCTGTACTCTCCAAATAAATGGATCAAGTACTCTCTACTTAATAGTACTACAAAGCATGCAAAAAAGATTGATCTTGTAAAATGATGAACTTTAGGAACTGCAGTTGCAACTGACAGCATCTGTAATTAATTATTCTAAATTTTTATCCCTTGGGCTTAAATTTTGTTAGCAATATGAAAGGGACATAAAGCTTTAGGTCAAAATAATCTCTCTTTATCTCTTTGGTCTAAATAAAGCCACAGAAGAGCTTAAATGAATGACAAAATATAGCAAAATATGTACAGTGCAATGTTCTTAAGTACAGCTTTGCATTACATCAACAATGATCATTATTTTCAGTGCGGGAAGAGCTAAACCCTAGAAATGTGGTTTTAAACAAAAATACATAAATTGCAGTTTGTGCTCAGCCTCTACATATTGCACATCAAAGCTGGTACAGAGCTGCACAGCCTCGAGACTGAGTTTAAGCAGATCTGCTGTTATGACAGCAATAATTTTGGACTTACATTTCTAGGTCTCTGAATTGTCTGTGTAATTAAACTCACACAAATTAGTTTGGAAAGGAATTTTCCAGAAAGCTATCTGAGGGAACATGTGGCTGATCATCTGTAGTTGGGTCACTAAATGTGTGGATCACACAAATACCTAACAATTCAGCATTCTACCACAAAAAAATTCTAAGAATCTCATTATTGTAACACAAGTTCATGGGTTTTTAATAACACATAAATCTGGTACAGTAGCACCTCTGCTTAAGCAATCAGAGCTTTTTGTGACAAACATAAACTGTGGCCTGCACAAAGATTATGGGCAGCTCTAAGGAAAACATAATTAGAAAATTATTTCCCCTCTTCCCCCATCTATAAGGAATGTGCAAATCCCATTGAAATAGGAGATGTGACAAACGCAGTGATCAAGATTTAGTGGCAAAACCAGTTTGTATGTACAAGAGCTAAATGAACCTATTGCTCTTCATCAGCAAAACTGGCACTTAGGACAGGAATTCAGGTGTAAGAGAGACTGTATGCTATCCAGGCATCCTAATATTGAAGGTCATTACTCTTCAGGCTGTTCTCAGCCATAGATATTTCTGTTACTCACAGTTGAAAATAACCCATTTTCCTCAGTGTTCACTGCACACTTGCATAAACTGTGTGGCTGTAGAGACAACTGATTGCTGATCCAGTGAGCATGTTATTCTAACTTGTAGTATTACTTCACAAATGGGCTTGCAATGACGTCAGGAAATAAGTATTATTTTAATATAAGTGTATATGAGTAAACACGCCTTTTTCTGTTAAATACAAAGGGGTGTAGCTGGCATCAGTCTATTTAACACAGTGTTACACAGTGTTATAGTTTCAGGGTATAAGGCAGAGAGTAAACAACAAACATTTGGTGAAATCCCCACATAAGTGAGGACAAAAACCAAAATGGAAATGGAAGCCTCTGCTTTCCACAGCTGTACTGAGTCTGGATGCAGAGGCCAAGAAGGGCTGGAAGCCACCTTCCTCTTTTTCTCATAGACTGAAACATTTCTGCTCCCCACAGTGTCCAGGAGCAGCCATGGGACAGCAGCAGAGTGAGGTTTGGTCACAGGGACCACAGAAAACCTCCTCATGTTTGGCTTCTCAAGTTAAAGTGCTGCTACACTGCAGCTGCTTTGCATGTCTGGAAAATACAAAGTGATCTCAGCAGAGCAGGGCTCTTTCATATCTGAAGAGTATTTAACACGACTGTGTTCCAGCCTGATCAAAGCTTGGTTTTATCATGAGGAAAATCTTTGTAGTTGTCCTTTTCTCTGGTTCTGAAGAGTAAGTCATAACTTAAACACCTATAATTCTTTAGGTTACCTGCAAAAAGAACAAAAATGCATTCCAAGAAAATGTTATATGCGGTTATGATAAATTAAAATCTTTACTTTTATTTAAATTGATTTACCTTAATTATAGTTTCAAGCCATTATTATGTGCACAGGTAGTCCCTTTACTTTGAACATGACTTGCTCTTTTTTACAATTTGTTTCAAAATTTAGCTATCTGTTTAAAACAAGATTTCCAAGGAGAAAAACAATATTAAACTCATCCAGTATGACAGGAAAGTCTCTGAGAGCTTCTGTTTAGAGGGAATTAAACTAGCGGAGCATTTTAGAATTCAAGCAACAGGAAGTAATTGTTTTCACCTTCTTCAAACTTGTTCCTGACTTTTCAAAAGAGAAAATGAATACCTATTTTTAGTCTAAAATACATAACATCACTGTATTTTTTCCAACTCTTGAAAGAGAACTTTGGTTCTCAAAAGCCAAAGGAACTTGGGTCTCACACGTGTTCATTCATTTGACCTCAAGAGAGGAAATATGATTTACACTTGTCCTTTATCCTATGAAGTCTTGCACTAGCAGGACACCCTGAATACTATCAGGAGAAGAAAATTTAAAAATATGGAAAGCAACGGCTCACAGTGAGGAAAATAAAATGAAAAAAACACACTGGGAGTTATTTCACCCACTCAAATGTTTTTCATGTCTTTAAAACTTGTAAATTTCTGAATTTAGCTTTCTGAATTTATCTAGATAAATCTAGATGTACTTAGATGTCTTGATGAAACTCTGCAGCTTGATACGCTCCTGGAAGATTTGGGGGGTGAGGTGGGAATAAATCAGGAAGAAATTTAAGGTATAAAAATTTTAAAATACCTTTTTAAGGAATCAAACTACTTTCTGAAGACAGGTTTTGTTTTTAAACTCAGTTCTGAATTAAAGGGAAACTTTCTGAGGTACAATTTAATTGCAAGTATTAGCTTTCTAGGGAATGAGCAGCCTGCTGGAACAACACCCTCCACAGAAAACCTTGGCTCCCACATTCCAGGCCACGGTTATGCCTCTTTGGCTTCCTGTTTCTTTGTGCTTTTCTCTGTCCAGAAGCTGAAAGTAGACATTAAAAAGTAAAGTACTGATTCATAAAATGCTTAAATTCTACTGCAAGACCATAACTGCACTTTCTCATACATTTTGTCTTCAATATTCATCCCATTTCCACTCCCAGATTTTTTAATTTCTTGACTATCAATTATCTTTACCTCCATCAAGTACCAAAATCTGGCTTTCTGTCACTGTGAGATACTGATCTCATACTTATGACCTGTAAAGCACTTTATGCCTAATGGCCATAGCTATGCCCACAATATTCATCATGTATTCTGTTTGAGCATCTATTAGTCAATTTTAAAGAACATAATTAAGAATATTATAAGACCTTGATGGCTCATCCTCAAGATGTGCAATCCAAAGCAACAGAAAACTTTACTTTTTATTTATATTCATTTTTCCACTACAAAATTATTGAAAAATTCACTATGATTAGTGGCCTGGACTTTTGTTAGAACCCTTATTTCATAAGCAGCTTTTTTGTCTTAATGCTTCATTAATGGTCAGTCTCTCTATCAATATTTTCTGTTGTTGCTGTTTTGGTTTACTGGATTTTTCTCTTTTTACACATTGAAGGAATTATCCTGCTCATTCCTGCTCTACAATATTTGCTTTATCATGTGTCATGGGGTGATATTCCGTGATCTTGAGTGATTGTTTTCAATGCTCACATGACAAACATTGTTTTTACTCGAACACCTCTGAGAAGTATCTGACTCTCCTGTATGAATGCATTACATACTTGATGTGTTCAGACTTTGCAATTTACCCTCATAAAGCCCTTCAGTGATACAGAAATATTATTGACATTTTACAATGGAACAGAAAACGAGTCAGCTTATTAAGGTATCTAAATGCTTAAGGATGCCTTTTGGGGATTTTCAAGGTTGCTCTGACATATAACTCTTATTGAACTAATTGAAGATTTTTCACTAAATGCCTAATTTGCATTTTTAGTTTTCAGAAAAGCTTTAAAATCTGACTCACTCGTGTCACCCTTGAAATCCAGTGCACCAGCATGTTAAACCCAGATCTCATTAGCCCTTAAACTCGTGCTCGAAGCACGTGCAGCACTCCCCACAACAGGGGAAAAGCGCTGAAATACACTGAAAAACTGGAAAATCAAGATGTGGCACACACCACAAGCACCCAGTCCCCTCTCGGCCTGAGTCACATGGCCAAGTGCATCAGATGTCAGGCAAGAGAGGAGTGGATCTCCAGGGATCTGGCTGCTCCATGCTGAGCTTGGACACAAACGCTGGCACCAGGCTCAGCAGTCCCCCAGCTCCCTCTCTCCCTCCCTCAGGCAGGGCTGGGTTATTCTAACAAGTCCTGACATGGGACAGAGCCAACACCCATGAATGGCTTCAGCCAAAGGTGCTGCAGAATTGTCTGTTCCCACCATGTCACTGGGTTTGGACAAGCGGCCACTTCATTTCAGAAACACTTTTCAAAGCATGTCCCTATTCCTGTACAATACCTAGTCATGCACCTCATCAGATACTTAATCATGCACTTTTCTCCACTCTGACGGTATAGATGTCTTTAGATTGCTGTTTTGGGTGGCCTAAGAGCCAGTTCCTCAGTCTGACTAAAGCACATTCCCTCCACACCTCGAGGGGCAGGAAGCTGGACCAAGGACAGCTCCATCTCCTGCCCAGCTCGGACAAGGAGACGCTGTCCTTCAGCACCACTTTTCTCCACATCCCTTTTTAGGCCTCTAGCGGCTGCAAAGGGAATGGATCAGCTGTCAGGGCTTTCTAAGGCCATTCTGCCCTTGTTAAGTCAATGAAACTCGCTAGATAAAGCAAGCTGGGTTTGGTCAGTGTATTTACTGCCCTTTCACTGTGAGTCGTATTGCTTCATTTTGGAAGTCATGTGCACTGTCTTCTTACAGCCCACAGCACCACAGCCAAGGACCAGCTAAACAAACCACGTGGACAGCCACACTGGGGTAAGAAATACATTTTAATCAAAGAAATACGAGATTAGGTAAATTAACAAATTCCTGACATGAGTAACATGTTGCCTGCTAGACCCTCCGAGACTGGCTACAGCTGCAAAAAATAAAAACGTTCAGATTGAGGCCAATGGGAAGATGCTGCCTGCAGCAGAATTGCTCAGTGTTGTTGCACATTGGCTGGCGAAGGTTAGGGACTGCTGCTCTGTGTAATCGAGCAGGTTCCCAACAGCACCAGGAGGCTGTTGTATAATAACAGTTCAAGCAAAACAGGTAGAAATAAACACACTTTTTTTTTTTTTCCCCATCTTTAGGTAGAAGTGATAAATTTTTACTGAGCGCACCATGTTTTAAAATCACTCCCAAACAGATGCCAGGTATTCTTTTTGCCTGAGGCTGATGAAAAAAAAAAAAAAAGCAGGTAGCTTCTGAAAGAAATCTGAAAAGCTGTTATCCAAGTGGCGGAGGTTAAAGTCTCCATATGCATTTCAAGTAGTTTTATATCCAAAGTGAGCACTGATTTAAGCAGACGGCTTTGGAATCATGACCCGATATACAAATACATGACTGATCCTTTAGTAAATGAAAATTACAGAAAATCACAGGTGTCTGTCCTAAAATTACTGCTTATATGAACAAAGTAATTAAATCTGCCTATATGAACCAAACAATTAAATTTGCCTACTTTTAAAGAAACTCTATCAAACATTGCATGAATCACTCCAATTTGAATATTTTAAGCAGTGAAAAGCCAGAATGGCTGCAAACAGCATTGGATACAAGCAAACTGAATGATGGAAAATTCCTTATTCATTTGTTGTGACAGCACATCTTTTTCCTCCACTGAGTATTTTTTTATTTAGTTTTACTTGTTTTCTCCAGGCCTTCAGCATATCCAAGGATTTGTCAGGAAGTTGCACTCTGAGTGTTACTTCAGGCTACCAAATTACAGAAAAGAGTGTCATTAGACTGCCCTATGCAAAACAGACTGATTTATTTCAGAGAATAATGAATCAATGAATACTGTGCTGTGATGACTGGCTAAATCTAACAGCAAGGCTTCCCAGTACTGCAAACGTTTATCAACTTCTGTCTTAACTCACTGAATTTCTCCCCACACTGAGCAAACTCAAGTTGATGATTAAAAATAAATATAATAAGCTCCTACTCTAAACTGCAATTTGCCCTTCCCTTGCATCCAGAGACAAATCCTCAATCTTTTCTGGTTTTGTGCAGCTGGAGCTCAGCTTCCTCATGAGAAAGCTTCCTTAAGTTAAAGTTTTTAAGTAAGCGCGTTATGCCACGATGCAGAAGCCATAATCCTGACAAACACACAGAAACCAGCCCAGCGTACATCCTGTCAGACCTACAGCCCCCACACCTGCTACAGAAACGCGAGGAACAGTCTTCTCATCTTGTGACACACGCAGCCGGGGAGTTGGGTTAAACCGCGTTCCAGTTAAACTGAGCTACGAAGCGCCCGGCCGCTTCACCCCGAGCGCCGGGAGGGCCAGGGGAGCAGCGGGGCAGCCCCGGGCCGCGGGCACTGCAGCAGAGCGGCGCCGGGCAGGGCGGCTCCGACCCGCTCCGGCCGGGCAGCGCCCGCGCAAAGTTGC
>VWZV01010786.1:312854-363931 GCA_013397155.1 Irena cyanogastra
CCCCAGAGGAGCAGTAACAAATCCCTCGTACCCAGGTGGAGGAGAGGAAGGAATCCCAGAGGATCAGGGTGCTTTAGCCACACTCATGGTACCTTGGTGCAATGTATGCCAGCCTCCTGCTCCTGTGCAGCCACAGCTCCCAGTGCTGGGCACCCATCTGCACAGCACAGGGAGAGTTTTGTGGGATCTTGGGCATCTCCCTTCCCAACAGACTAACAAACAACTCCTCTCCTGTTACAATTGAAACACTAGGGGAATAAATGAGCTGTGCTGCTGTGTGAGATACTTTTGTGGGAGAACCAGGTAAGCTGTTTCTTTGGCAGAGGCATAATTTAAACTTGTGGCTGAGGTCCCTTGTGTAAATGAGTTTTTTCAAGACTTACTGACAGCACAATATAAACACTTCCTTCAGCAGAATTATGTTTTTTAAAAATATATCTCTTTGTGATGCTGAGACAAAAGACACTGCAGTTTGCTTTATTTATTGTAATAATTATCACCTATACCTTAGAACAGTTTTTTCTCCCACACTGTGATCATCTCCCCAAACAGCCAGGAGCTATTTTTCCTTCTCTGAGGATGTTCTGATGGAGCTGATGCTGTGTGGTAGGTCCTGGCCACCTGCTTTACTTGGTCATGTGAATGTTTTCCTGAGTCATACTCCCAAAATACATTGTTGCCTAAATCTAGGGAAAACTGGCAATCGGTAGCAGCTGAACTTTCATATTACAGCAGAATTTAGTTAAAAATAAATTCTCACAAATGATTACTGTCTGGAATACATGAGCTGCTTGCTAAGAAACTAGGTAAGCACCTAGTTCTCTGTGTGAGAAGGGTTTCTCTTGCCATTAATTACTCCAGGAACTAAAGTCCACACCAAAACACCACATAGAAAATTGAGATTCATGTTCCATACTTTTCTGGTTAAATATTGAAGCTGTCACAGAAATGTTCTCCAGCCTATGTCAGCTGCTGTTAGCTTTCAGAGCCATGTCCATTCTTCTGTAGGCACTGAGGTTTTCAGTTCTGTTCAGCACAGTGATATCTCTGCAGCCAGAAGAGTTAAGGTTGCTTTAGCAAGGCAGAGGGCACAGGCATCTATAAGTTGTTCTGTGAGCCAGAACCTGTGAGAAAACATATTTTCTGTGATGAAATGACTGCTGGCCTCACCTTTTCCAACGTGATCTATGCGAGGTGCTGTTATTCTGAAATCCCTCTGTTTTGGCTACTATGGCTTTTGAATTTAACCCTCCTGGAACAGTGCCTGCCTTTGGAAGAGGATTCTGAACAGTATTCCAGGTGACTGGTGGAGCCCACCTTTCAGTCTAGAGGAAAGGAGGGAAAAGTCAAGTATGGTGCTGGTCCCAGTATTCCCTAGGGCTGTCTCTGCAGTGGTGCCTGGAGTGGGTTGATGCCAGCAATCTCCTTGGTCAGTAACAGAGCCAGTTTGAATTTTGCTGAGGTGTGTGCCTGCCCCCATGGAGTGTGTGTGACAGCCAGAGGCCTCTTTCCCCCGTATTAGAAAACAGAAGGTGAAGAATGTCTAACCCACCCTGTACTTGTGCAGGGTTTGGAGCACAAACTTAGGCTCATGGGGAAAAACAAACAGAGTGAGTTGACAATGTGAAGCTATTGCAAAAAGAGACAAATGTGACTCTGCAGTTTACTCTGCAGGTGAGGAATATTGCATGGAAGACAAGGGACACAATTATTCTGATTTGAAATTGCTGATGCCTCATCTTACGCAAGTTTTGGATACTGCTATTGCAGATATAGACAAGTTGAAGAGTCTCCAGGAAAAAGAAACAAAAAAAAATCTTGCAAAACAATGATTTGTAAGCATTTCCTGTGAGAAAAAGCTAAAAGAAATAGGTTTCATAAGCTTTTCTCAAAGACAATGATATGACTGTGGAAAAAATTGTTGGTTTTGTGGCCAGGTTTTCTGGCTTCTTCAAATAGAAATTGAGTATGATTACATAGAAAAATGGGGCAAAGTATAGTCAACACAACATATAGGAAAGTAAATGCAGTTTTCTATGCAATAGAAGGTGACCTAACCAGATAAGAAAAGAATTTCAGTGAGAATACATTTTTGTCGCAAATGAAAATCCTGCAAAAGCATTTTACATTGATATCTTAAAAGTGGTTTAGTTTAAATCAAACATTTATTTTGATTTAAAATATTTTTCTTGAGTGAATAAGCATGCCTTTTCAGTTGCTGTTGGATATGTATTAAGTTTAGAGAAAACAACATGTTGTCTGAATTGCTCCAAATGCAGCCCATCTCAGGTCATTCAATATCCAGTGCAACTCCCACCAAATTCCTTGTGGTGGCTTTTTCCACGCTGTAAAACAGCCTTTACTCCCAAAGCTGGGTAAAAGCAAAGTGATCTGTGAGGGTGCCTGGGTTTGGTGCATTTCAGGACATGGCAGCTGTCAGTTCTGAGATTTGTTTGTCCATGTGGGGTCTGGGGATTTTGGTTCAAGATGGATCTCATCTTGTCCTCTACATCTTAATTCCCACTGTGAATTGTGGGCTCACTTCAGCACTGTGGTGCTGCATAGAACCAAGGGATTAGGAGATGAAACCTGTACAGTTCTTTCTTCTGAATCACACTGGACTTAATTTTTCACACTTTCTCTTTTTTCACTTTTACTCCAAAAATACAAAATTATTAAACCAGACAGGTATGTCTACTTCTCAATGTATACTTTATTAAAGTACAGATGTGAGCAAACTAAGGAATGTGTTATATGATTTTTTATTGGTAGTTCTCCTCACCGAACTGTCAATGGTGACTTAAATTTCTCTCTGTTACATAACAAAGATGATACTGGTAATAACTTTGCTCTTCCTTGGCAGACATGCCAAATATCAAGGGTACAGGAATCTAATCTTGCTATTGATAGCAACTAGACATTTTAAAGATATTCATCAAAAAGATCTTTGAACTTTTTGTTCTTTCCAACAACTTTATACTCAGAAAACAAGAAGAAATTATAATAAAATATGATCTCCGTGTTTTTCCAAATACTCATCTGTCTCTCACTGGACTTTTTTAACCTTCAATCTAAAACTACACAGTAGAAACCTTGATAATTAACAGGTCAAGATTTACACTCAGTTATGTCTCACAACATAAGCCATATTTGTGTGAATGTAGAAACAGTCTCTTCTGACTGGATTTTCTGCTTTTCACATTGAAACCAACATTGATTAATAAATTTTAATTAACTTACTGTAGCCTTACATAATCAGAGTGTAATTTCTTAAGCTGAGTGTTTCTGACCTGAAAGTTATATTTACAGTTTGTATGTGAATTTAAACTTTCCTTTTGTTGATTATCATGCAACCAGAGATGAATGAGAAATATCTTTCATATTATTTGAAATTTGGAGGACATTTGTGATAGCTCCTGTTCTAGCATGGGCAGAAAACATGCTTTTTTCAGAGGTTTTGTATTTTTTTGGTTTTGTTGATAAAAGTGGAACTGTCTTCATTGAACCAAAGACTGTCATCTTGGGAAGAGAGCCTGATACCTCCTTCTATGTGAGCTTCCTCCCATTGCCATATCCAGCTGGGAGGAAGGAACAAAGACTCACCTTTTAAACTCTTTTCTCCTTGACTCTCTCAGAAAGTTTATTTTTCTTACTAGCATTCCTGAACCAAATGAACACACTGGCATTTCTTTACAGAGACCTGTTCAGTGAAAGCCTTCCTGGCAGTTTGCGTTGCCGTCTCTCGAAGGCTTTGGCAGAGCAAGTGGTGAGTGGGACTTCTCTATTTTAGTCTCAGCATCTGGATTAGGGTTGAATAACAAGATTCTTCTTCCTCTCTGAGACCTCAGATGACTTCCCATTTCTCTGAATTTTTTGTTGTTTGTTTTTTTTTTTTTTTTCCTGTGGTTGTTTTCTTTTTTTCTCTTGTGTAGCTCATAGAGTCTTTACTCACAGACATGAGAGGTTGGATTACCTGCTTTCCCCAGGAATCTGAACTCTTCAGTGCAGACTCCTTGCTGCCATTAGGTCAGCAGGCTGGTACCAGCCTGCTTACTGCAGGTTGTCTTCACCCAGTGCAGCCAGCTATTTTTCCCTCAAACCATGTGGAAAAGGAGAAATGATCCATAGCCAGCCGCAGTCTGTTTTTTTCCCTGCTGTTCTGTTTCTGTTCATGTGCAGGCTTTTCAATTTCATGAAGCAGCTTTACATGAAAGCTGAAATGTAATTGCATCCTCCTGAGTAAAATGGACAATTTCTGTGCTAACCATGTTTTTAAAGAATAAGATTACAGCATTCACTCTGCTGCATGCTTTCTCTGCGAGCGAATCCCTTTGCTGATGTAAAGGGATTAAATATTCTAAGACATCAGCCAGACCAATTCTTTATAATTCCGTAAGTGTGAAGAAGATCACCTTCATTATTTTTGTCAGGAGAAGAAATAAAACATAACAGGGAGGCCTCTTTCAGTACAACTTGCTTTACTCTAGCAAATACAAGTGAGGATTCATTTCAGCATACATCGTGCTTGTTGTTCCTCTCAGCTCTCCATGTTAACTTACACTATAATTTCCTCACAGAATTTTTGGCTTTCTGATATGCCTTGTAGATCTAAGGCAACAAAATAAATATTGTGCAGTTTTCAGTTTTTGCTTCTTTGTTTTAAACTGAAGCCCTGGAGTGTGATAACATTTGTTACCTTAGGAAAAAAAAAAGATTAAAAGGGTGCAGGGCTGCAAATGAAACAGTTTCTAATATCTTTTTATGCCCTGCTTTTATAGTTTCTAGCACTCTTTGTCTTGCTTGTAATATCTTTATATGGCTGTAGGAAATAGTTGGTTTTCAGTATTTTGTCTTTCATTGATTTCACTTGGTAAGATTTCCAGACTCATGCATTTTATGTTTGGCTATGGACAGCCATAAAATAGTTTTCTTATAGTCATGTTGTGATCATAACTGTGGCAATGTATCTCTCTTTCTTGGAATAATGTATGGACTTCTTTTCTCCCTGCCAGATGATGTTGCAGACTTACCAGGAAGAATACTTGAATCAAGATTATGCAATGTAGTTCTTGTTACCAAAATGGTGTTTGCCCATCTCAAATCTGCACAATCTTGCCCTTAACATTTAAATTTATTCTCTCAAAGCCATCTCTGATATCTCTCAGAGTGGTGCCAACAGCCTAATGAAGAGAGGTTAGGAAAAATAGCGCTGTGGCTGTTTTAGGAGAGGTTGTATTTGCAAAGGTGGGAGAGGTTCCTAAACTCAGAACAACCTGAACTCAAGAGCAACTGGACTATCTGGGGCAATACAGTTCTACTTTGGACACAGCAAAGATAATGGGAGGTATGGTTAAATTGGTGAGTCTTGTAGTCTCCTTCCAGGAGGTGCTGAAGGGCTAATTCCCATTAGTGTGCTAATCCCCATTAATGTGCTAAAATTCCCAGCAGATCCAGCCAATGTTCTGTGTCACGGGGTGAAGGGTGTGACAAGCTGTAAGCACCTGGTTTGTGGGAATTGGGAGTGGGGCTGCAGCCAAGCCTCATCCCCAATGGGTACAGCTGTGAGAAGCAGGTGAATGCTATTGAATGCAATGAGACCTGGAGTGCTGAAATGTACTGACCTATCACCAAAGGGAACAAAGGGCACACAGGTGCAATGTATGAACCATGAGGAGCATAAGAGGTTGGGCTAAAGAGCAAGAAGAGCAGATGCTTGCAGCCTTCTGAAGAGGAATGATGTTCCTCTGTCTGAGTAGATTCCTGAAGCCTTCAGGTGTGGTACAGTACTATTCTGTTTGTGTAAATGCTTAGAGCTTTCTGAAATGATATGATGGTATTGTGTATTGATGTGATAGTATTGTGTATTGTGGCTGTCTCAACTGTGACCTGTGCTGTGGTGTTCTCATTGCAAACCAGCTGCTTCTCCTCTGGTCATTGTCATCCCTCCTTGCTGCTGGTTGCAGCTGCTGCAGGAGGGACCCCGTGGTGCCACATCAGTGACTTTGTGAGCACTGTGTGCTTGTTCCAGCCACAGCAAACAATAACCAGACAAACCCAAAGGAGCTGTTAGAGCCTATGGCTATAAAATAAGATTATGTTCTGAAAGATGCTGAGCATCAACTCTGAATAAAATCAGTAAGAATGGAGAGTGTGCAGGGTGACAGAGAAATACAGAGGAGACACTGTGAGACTAAGAGCATTGGAACTATGAAATAAACTGCTATGAAATTAAAAACAGGGAGATGTGTTTAAGCTACAACAGCCTGGATTATAAAACAGTGTGAACACTGGTACTTAGGGGCTTGGGGGAAGAGAAGGTGGGGTGGATCATTGAAAGAACTGAAAATGCCAAGAGAAAGGACTAAAACGTCCTAATACAGTAATATCCTCATGTGATGTCAGATTAATGAGTGAAAATTTAGGATGGGATTGTCGTCTGTGTGTCTGCTTCTGTATGTGGAAATCTAAAGTGTTCTGACACCCTTCTTTTTAAAGAAATTCTGTAATTCCTTATTTTTATCCATGAAGAATCGTAGAAATTTTCTTTCTGAAATGTAAGGTGTTAGAAATGCCATGATTTTTTTTTTGTTCTCATTGCAAAGCACAAAAAAAGTCTGCATTTTCAGAGGACAGCTGGCTATTACAATATGTTTACTGACTGTTAACCTTACTAAATCATGAGGGAGGTAACCATAACTAACCTAATTTTAGCCAAAGTGAAGCTAACTTGTTCTTCAGTCTCTAACTGGACAAAAGCATGCATCAATCATTTCCATGAGTTCACAGAATCCTAAGATTACAGGCAGCTCTCGTGTTGTATAGCCACCTGCAGATCTTAATGCCAGACATCCTTTAACAGTGTCCCCTGCCTAGAATGAAAATGGTTCAAAGCTGTTCTGGGAGAGAATGAAAGGGTTTTCCTCTCCAAGGCAAGCAGTTCCCTTCTTTCTTCTTAGTCCAAGCCTGTAACTACTTCAACCTCACAAGGTCTGCCTTTCAAGAGATGCTTAAAAATTCCAGAGAGGTACTACTTGAAGTCTGAAGCCAATGATTTTCTACCATCTGCACTACTTATGATGTATGAAGACCTCTGTAAAGAGAAGAGTACTTTATTGGAGACTGCTGATGATTACTTGCTCTTTTAGGAAGCACTGATTTTGTATGATATTTTTGTGGAGCATTACTTGAGTCTAAAGTTTAGTCTTCTGTGGCAGATATTTCTGTCAGGCCTTTAGACCTTTCCCATTGTGCTTGATTTTTGAGAAGGCAGAGCCTGTGCTGTTGGACAAATGCAGACTGAATTGGCTGTGCTCAGCACTCAAAGAGCAATAGCAGCCTTCTGGGGGCTCTTCTTTCTAAATCCACCCTTTTTTGCTACCATAAATTGGTATCTGTCTTAAACAGAGTGATAGATAAATTCCCTCTCCTTCCTCCAGCCTTTGTTTTTTCCATGTGAGGTTTTAAACAATCGCCATCAATTTCAGCTTTCCAGCTTTGCATTCCTGACTTTAAACCAGCCTAACCTCTCCCCTGAGTTATTGCCAGAGGCTCTGTACCTGCTGTAGCAGGAGAAGTAATTCCTCTGTGGTTTCATCCCTGTGTCTTAATTTCCCATCTTTGACAATCCATGGCTGTTTTCACCTCCAGAGTTTCTCTTCACCTGACCAGCCACAGCCCGAGCTGTACCCACGAGTCTCATCCCAGCTTTGAAGGAGTGACATTACATTGCTTCCTGCTTCTTCAAGCTCTTATTTTAGCTGTGTGAGCATGTCAAGCTCTGTCACTCAGCTGCATATGCTCTCCTTTTCCAAGCTCTATCCTTAACCTGAATTCCATCTTTCAGCCTGGCACTGGGATTTGCTTGCTTACACCTCTGTCCAGAGTCCCCAGGTCACCTGGAAGGCTCTCAGCCTGCAGCACTCATCTCACTCCTGCTTCTCTGCTCTCCTGAAAGCTGCCTCCCAGGGTAGTTGTAGGGCTGCTTGGTACTTGCCTGAATTGGAGTGACAGCTCATTTAGCCCTGCTTCCTGCAACTCTCATTTCAGGAGCATCTGCCAGGCTGAAAGTAGGGCTGCATCCTGAAGGGGGGAAGTGAGTGCTATGGACAGGACAGGAAGGCACAGCCCATTCTGCAGGGCCTGGGAGAGGCTCAAGTGCCTGCTGCATTTTTTAAGACCCACAGGGCTAAAATGGGGCAGGTACAAGTCGTATTTCAGGTATAGCTTCTACCTTACTTATATATTTTTATCATACTTTTACCTGTGGTCTTGCTTGTCTTTTATGATTTAATGCCTGTTTCAGCTTCATGAGTTCTCCTTTCTTGAGCCATCCCTGACCACAGGCTCAGCCATGACCATTGGGCTGTTATTTGTCTTCTCATGCTAAAAATTCTTTTAAGATCTACTCCTGAAGATTTTTTTCCCCTCATCCCTTAATATATCCCATTTAAATTATAAATCATTAATAAATCATTAACTTGTGCTTACACCATAAATGTATCAGATGGAAGAAAGATACATCTCTTACTCAGATTGAAACTGAGGAATTTGAGTTACATTTTGGAACACCATCCTCTGTAAGATGTCCAGCTGGAGCAATGAGTCCAGATTAAATATGCCATGAATTCCTATATAAAGAGAGCTTTTTTTCTCATTTATCATTGCTAGAATCAAGAACCATCTTAGGGCTTGAGCTGCTACTTTCCTGATCCCTGAGCCTTATTCCAAGAAATAAACCTAGCCGAGTGAGACCAGCCTGATTCTCTAGATAGCCAGTCAAGTAATTTTTGTCCAAACTAGAGGTCTAATCCAAAACCAATTCTAGGTTTACAGGCCTTCCTATGGTGATCCTTAGTGCTTTAGTATTTAGTCCACCTGCTCTTCTTCCCACCTGCTCTTCTTCCCAGCCTTCAGGCAGTTGTGTATGGATTACTGAATTTAGTTCTTTATTCTGTTTTCTGGACTTCAGACTTTCTGCTTGACACCTCTAGCCTAGAAATATGTAACTGTTAATTTCTATGCTGTGTTTACTTTGGTAGATAAATCGAGTTTATACTTAAGCAGGAGAAACCATAACTAAAATTTTGATGGGAAAGCCTGTTGAAATAATGCATTTACATAAGCAACTCAATATACACACACACATTTTCACTCTCAGAGGTGGCTGTTCTTCCATAGAAAGCTGTCCTAGTCACTAATAGCATTAGCAGTGTTTATGTGCAGCCTTTCCCTGTGCAATTAGATTACATTTTCAGGGTATAAGGAGAAAGGCTGAAGCTCCCCACCCTTCCCTTTGGGCTAGATTTTTCCAAGGAAAGCCTGTTTTTAGGAGAAGCACAGGGAGCACCTTGTGTGTGCTGTGCTCTCTTGAAAAATGTGTCAACCTGCTATGATCTCTCCATGGCAGCAGATCTCTTGGAAAGCCTGGCTCCCACCCAAGTGAGCCAGCATGGATGTGTGTGGTGAAGCCTTCCTCACCATGAGACTATCAAAAAAGCTGCACACATGATTCTTCAGAGAGATTAAATTCAGTCCAAGCACATTTTCACTGATGCATTCCAGCGCTTCTCAGGAAGGGATGTTTCTAGGCAGCTGCCAAAGTGTGTTTCTTCAACCATTTGAATGGTAGAATTTTTAAAATATTTATCCCTTTTGATGATGAAGGATACTTATACAAGATATTATCTCTTGAAAAAATGAAGTTTATCGATTTTACAAAGGAATCACTGTGAATTTAAAACAATATCCTACCTGTAAATAGCAGAATTTAGGCTGGAAGGCTGGTGTTCTCAGAGTAGATGGGGAGCAGAAAACCCAGATTAGAATGACTCTATAAACACAGTTTGTTAATACAACATCAGTAATGGAAAAATCAGTTTTCAGGTCTTTCAGAATCAGTTTTAAGATCTTGAGTTTTCAGGCTGAACGAGATCTTATCAGAATTGAATGACCTACTGTTGGTTTATATTTGTTTTATTAAGAGATTTCAGGAAATGCTTTCTATCAAGGCTAACTGCATGCACACAGTTATTGTCAGCTTTAAACTCTTTTCCAAAAGGTATGAGGAGCAGAGTAAAAGAAAGCTGGCAACACCTGAGGTTCCTGGAGTGCTCCAGATGTTCTGAGTGCTGAGGCCTTGCCAGCATCCTGCTGCCTTGAAAGATCAGCAGCCTGGTGGTTGAAGACAATGATGTTCAGTGATGTTAAGCTAAGTGCTTACCCTCAGCAGCTGTGAGCCACTGGGAGACTTTCTGCTGCAGGGACCCTGTGCTCTCCTGTGACAAATTAGAGATAAAATAGCCTATTCCATAGTAAATTTACATTATGGCAGGTAAAGCAGATCCTTTACTTCTCTGGAATTAAGATTGAGCAACAGCAAATATAACTCACCTTTATTGATAAATCACAAAGGGCATGGACCTGAAGAGCTTTGATTGTAGTAAAAAACCTGAAACCCATACACCCAGCCAAATTATACTGCAGCTTTTTGATTTCTGGCTCTTTGACATACTTGTGGTTTTGAATCTGTTACTTTGCTTTTAGTTGAGGGCTTTTGAACACAGTCCAATGCTTTGTTGTTTGCCAGTGGGAGAGAGAAGACCTTTTGTAAAAGCAGCAGTTTTAGTGAAAATTCCGTGGCTAAAGTTCATAATAGTCAGACCTTTCTTTGAATTGTAAGCAGCAGTCTTTTTTTTTTTTTTTTGGTGATGAAAAGAGAAGGTTTGATAACCCTGCTTAGCTTTTCCCCATGCTATGTGATTTACTTTAATAAAATACCACTTTGCCTTGGGCTTTCTGCTGACTGTGCTGTAAGACTTGTACCCCAAAACGTGTTTGTCAATCTCTGTCACATCTTTGCTTATCTACCTTCATCTCTCTGTCTATTTATGTAACCTCCTGTATCATCAAATGGGTGTCAGCACAAGGTTTCTGGAAAATACCCTGTCACAGAGCCTGTGTTTCTTGTGTTGCTCCTGAAAGGATGCTCCACACCTGTGTCATGTTGCACCACACAGCTGGGAGTGCTGTAATTAGGTGAGGCTGTGCTTCCAAGGAGAGGGAAGAGCAAGCACAGGACTGTGAATGCTCAACACTTGATTTCTGATTCATTTTCTTTTCTATCCCAGTAATGAGAGCTCGCAGCACCGGGGAGATGCTTTATGAATGAGCAAATTTCTCAGAGAACCTCTGAGACAGGGAAGCACAAAAGTGGTAACTTCAGCACTTTTTCTCTAAAAATAAATTTCTGTGAGTACTGATTCTCTTTGTCCTATACAAAGTGAAGGACCATCCTTTATGCCAACAGTTGGAAGGAGAGAATTACAAACCAGCTGAGTGTAAGATGAGCTTGACTAGTCAAGGGGTAGAATAAGATGGAGCAGTATGTATATGGCAACAAAAGGATGTGAAAATGTAGAAATCTGTAGGAGAAAGAAGCCTGGATTACAGCAGGTTACCTGTAAAACTCATCACAAATAGCAGTGAGTAAAAAACCTGAGTGACAATTCTGCTTTTGAGTTGGTAGTGGATTAAAGCCCTGCACCTGTGCATTCACCAGGCCCTTGCCATGTGGGTTTTCTTGTTACTTTCTCTTCTGTGTGCTTTTTCAACTGAAGGATCAAGAAGACTAGAACAACTAGATCAATTCTCCAGCAAGATACCTTTATCATTGTGTTTGTTGGAATTTTCTGTGGTTTGAAACTCTTTTCCTTATTTTGTTTTCTTGTATCACCAGTTGTGCTCAATATCTGATCTTAGTCTTCTTTGAAGATTAAACAAAACAGGTATTGAAAGTATTTGGGGAGTTTTGCATTTGCAATTTTTCTTATTGGAGAAATCCTGGACTTGTATTTGTCTAGGTCTAGTTTTTTGTTTCTTATTGCTATTTGTGTCTGTCCCCGAGTCCATTTCACACTGCAACCTCCAATTCTGGCATTACACAGTGATGTTTTTCCCCGTGTTTGTCAGCACTGCGCTTCATCTGATGCACCTGTGAGTTTGACCTGGAGCTGTCTTGCTCCTGTTCAGCTTTTCTCACTTCTTATTTTCTGCAGAATCATTGGCGCTGTCTCTCATGATCTCATTCAAAACACCTTCACACATTTATATTCTCAAACGCTTCATTAGTCAGGTCTAAAATAACAGTTTCTTCCACCTTATTTTTTTTCTGTCTCCTGAATCAAAACTTTTCCTCATCGCTTTTCCTGAGTTTTTTGTTAGCCTGTGCCCAGGTAGATGTTTAGGATGCAGGAACTTGCCATCAACAGTTGTGAATCTCTCAAGGGCACTTTCCCAGCCCTACCCCACAAGTAATACAGGGCTCTAAAGCTGATCTTGGAAATACCACAAAGAACCCAATAATCTGCTGCACAATTACAATTAGAACTGCTGTCTAGGGTTTTCATATATTTTAATGGGTTTTTTTTCTACTTCCTTTTATTGCTGTCAGCTGAGCTAGATCAGGACAGGCTGAAATTAGTCACAAGTTCCCCCAGGCATGCTCTGTGCTCCCAGCAGCACCCAGAGTCCTGCAGCTCACCATTTCCATGCCAGCTCTACAGCATTCTGCCTGAAGTGAATACATGGAGGAACAACAGCAGGAAAATGGGAGTGAGCCACACAAGGAAGCCAAAACGTGTGCAGATACTTGGGGATGGATGGTAAACTTTAACTGGAGAAACTTGAAGCAGTTTCTCCAAGAAAAAGCTGGTTCAGTGTTTCCCTAGTGTGCTGAGAATGTGTGAGTGACACTCAATAGGGACATGGGGAAAGACAGTGAATCTCTCTAACTCTGCACTTTGCCAAAACAAATCTGCTTTTTGTAGATTAGGAAGGCATTGAAAATGTGATTATACATTCTGTGGGCTCCAGTAGGTTTCCTGAGCTTGGCTGAGGAAGAAAGCAGAATCCTCCAGAGATTCTGGAATACTAAAATAGAGAATTGCTGATACAACATAAATGCTGGCTTCAAGGCACTGCTATGGGCTGTGAAAGGCTGGATTTTGGGTCTCAGGAAGGTGTGCCTCATGAGTGCTAGGGTTAGATTATTGCTTCTATTGTTGGTTCTAATATACTGTCTGTGCTGCCATGTTGGAGCCTTTCCTGCCTGTTATTTTGCCTTGAAGTAAAAATTGGTAATATCTGTTACAGAGAATGCTCTGTTAAAAGGAATGTTGGGAAGTGACACCAACAGCAAAGCTGTGCTGGCAAACTACCCAAGTTGTTAAACTTTGGGTTTGAGCAGCAGATTTTCTCTGCATTGAGCTGCTTTCTTATGGCTTTCATGGCTTTACTTGCTCTGATATGACTTTGATACACTTGTTAGGAGAAGTCTATAGAGGTCACTTGTCACCTTGGAAACCAGAAGATAAAATTACTCTAGTAGTATCTGTATTTTGATATAAATAAGCTTTTTCTTCTCCAAAGTTTAGCTACCTAGACACTGAAGCATTAATGATTTTGTAATGATTTTCTGTCTTTTGCAAGGTTGAGGGGGTCTTACAGTAGAAGAACAATAAGAGCACTCTTAATTGACCATCTCAGTTGCACTATTTGCTTCAAGCATCTTGCATTCTAATTAGAAATCAAAGCATTGCAAGATGTTCCCTTCACCTCTTCCTCCTGACAGTTTATAGAGTTTCTCTGTCTTTTGTCCAGTCTTCAGTGCAGGGTTATTTCTATGCAAATGCTTTAAATAAAAGCTTTGTGGAATATGTTCTTTCTATAGAACTTAGACTTCTGTTGGTAAAGAGATCATTTGTAATCCGTGTCCCTGAAGCAGCTGTTATTATGGAGTTGGAGTGCTGCACTGCAAGGCTTCGGAACATGGGAAGGTGCTGAGAGTCCACTAACTGTGGATCAGAAACACTTTAAGCAGATAAAATAGAAGAAGTATATTTGCTTTAAAAGATATAGTGTGACAAGTGATTTTTTTACCTAAGAGAGTTGTGATAAAAAGCAGCAGCTAGACAGACGTGCTCTTGGGAGATTTAGTCTTTAAGCATCTTTATTTACTAGACTGTTTCTTGTACATTGCAGTGTTTAATGCAGGGGAAAATGACCACCTGCAGGCAGCCTAATTGAGTTTGATCTGTATTACAACTATTGACCTTATGATTTGCTTTCAGGCATCAGAAAGATGACAGTGTAATAGGAACTTTCTTCAGTACAATATGAACTCATACATACAGTGTAATGCATGTACTCTGATGCATAGAATTGCTCCTGCCATGCCAAAAATTCGCTTTTTGGTCTTGTGATGCATCTCTAATTCCTCTCCAGATGACACTTTTGGGGTGTCACAGAGGTTACAGCAAAAGCCTGAGCTTCTTAACGCCTCATTTCCTCTAAGCCCTACTTTGCTTACAGAGGGGAAACCACAAGGTTTCCTTCTGTACTTGACTATTATGAGAACTAGAACAAATCCATTTTCAGGACTGAGCAGAGCAGTGCATTGGGTATGGATTTTGACTTGAGAAGATTCCAGGTGACCAAAAATCTAGTATCAAATTAATCTGCTCAGAGGAATCACATGCTAAGATTGAAAACAGTCTGAAAATCCTCCTGTTGAACAAACCCACACCAACCTGTGAATCTCCGTGGGAAAGGATATCTTTTTTTTTTTTTTTCTTCAGATGCATTGCTGAATGTTTTCTCTAGCAACAGCCAGTTTAATTGCCAGGAGTGTGTTGCACCATTCCAGAGCAGCAGCTATGTTTGTGCTGTCCCACGTGCCTCTAGAGCTGACTATTTCACACATTGCACTTTATTGTGGGCTTAGGCTGTCCAACTGGCAGATTGTTTCTCCAGTACTAATAACAGTTTTGTAATTAGTGCAACATGCAATCCACATTGTCTCTTGTGGAAAATTCAGTCTCCAAGGCTGAATATTCTGTTAAATTTCTGAGCTGCTAAAAATTAGGAAGAACTGCCTTGCTGGTACAGTGTGTGTTTCCTTTCTGCTCTTGTTGTGTGCCCTTATTTTTACTGGGCTGTTGGAGGCTGTTGGTGATGACAGAGTTGGAGACACTACTCCCAGCAGCATTCTGATTCTCTTTTCCTGATTTTTCCTGGTCAGCAGACTTTCTCCTGTGCCCATGCCAACCAACAGCAGTTCATCATCAAACATCTTGTGACTGTGTCCATTGCATTTTTGAAGTTCTGTTGCATTCTGCTCAGAGCAGGTTGCTGTAGAGCTAGAAATGTTTTGATGGAAAACTGGATCTGAAAGTGACTTTGAGTATTTGGGTGAGTTGTGTAGCACATATTAGGTGGCAAGTAATGGTTTTGGCATTGGA
Organism: Irena cyanogastra; assembly: GCA_013397155.1. Classification (NCBI taxonomy): domain Eukaryota; kingdom Metazoa; phylum Chordata; class Aves; order Passeriformes; family Irenidae; genus Irena; species Irena cyanogastra. The sequence goes on from VWZV01010786.1 coordinate 328,151, forward strand.
ATAGTTTGCATCTGTGCTCTTTCTCTGACTTCCCAGCTCAGGACCTGATTTTTGGTTACTTTCATGTGTCCTGATAAACAATGGCTGGAGCCCAAATTTCAGTGCTACATTGATTCTCCTGAAGGGAAGGTTTTTGTAATCTGAAACAAAAATGTGAAATAACTACTTTGTGTCTTTTTGTCCAAAGCAAAGCTTGTTAAGAGATTTCTGTGTGTTCAGGTAAATTTATCCATGGGGAAAGGGACATGAGCTTCTATTAGCATTTAATTTTCTGCAGTATTTTTCTGTGGTTAACCATTAGTGAGTTTCAAAGTGACAGGAATGAGCATGATGACTAAATTATACACAGGGGTGGTCTTTTGTCATTTATATGAAAAAGTTACTACTGCTTCTTCTTCCTGACTTAGAATATGACAAGGGATAACAAATTGAGTAGCACTAATTGTAGAAAGATATGTCTGTCTAAAACATTTCCCAATTTTTATTCTCATAGAACATTCTGAGTTGGAAGGGACCTGGAAGTATCTCCAAAGAGCAGCTCCTGGCCCTGCACAGGACACCCCAAGAGCCACAGCCTGTGCCTGAGAGCACTGTCCAAACACTTGCTGAGCTCTGCCAGCCTTGGTGCTGTGACCCCTTCCCTCTGGACCCTGTTCCAGTGCCCAGCCACCCTCTGGGGGAAGAACCTTTTCCTGATATCCAGCCTAAACCTCCAGTGACGCAACTTCAGGCCATTCCCTCGGGTCCTGTTGCTGTCACCACAGAGCAGAGATTGGTGCCTGCCCCTCCTCTTCCACTTACAAGGAAGTTGTAACTGTGGTGAGCTCTGACCTCAGTCTCCTCCAGGCTGAGCAGACCCAGAGCCCCCAGCAGCTCCTCACTCAGCTTCCCCTCCAAAACCATCCCCATTCTTGAGGCCTCCTCTGGATGTTCTCCAGTATCTTTGTATCTTTTTTTATGTTGTGGCACCTAAAACTGCCCCAGCCCAGGGCAGAGTGGGACAATCCCTCCCTTTTCCTGCTGGTGATGCTGTGCCTGATGCCCCCAGGACAGGGATGTCCCTCCTGGCTGCAGGGCACTGCTGGCTCACATTCAGCTTTCCAGGACTCCCAGGTCCCTTTCCCTGGCACTGCTTTCCAGCCTCTCATTCTCCAGTCTGTCTGTACATCCAGGGCTGCCCCATCTCAGGTGCAGAATCCAGCACTTGTCCTCGTTAAAATTCCTACAGTTGGTGATTGCCCAGGCCTCTAATTTATCAAGGTTTCTATGCAGGGCCCCTGTGGCTGAAGGGAGACAGCAGCTCCTCCCAATTTTTTATCAGCTCCTTACTTAGTATCTCCCGCAATCCTGTGTCCAAGTCATCTGGGATGTTGCAGAGCACAGGGCCAAGGATGGAGCTCCGGGGAACCCCTTCAGGGACAGGTAATATGGTGTTTGTAGATTGTTAGATCATATTTTAGTGCTCAACTCTGAGGAACTCCTGGGGGGATATTTTCAAAAGTAACAAATCCAAAGGTAGCCAAAGTGCAGGGCTGCTGGAAAATGCCATGGAAGCTTACAATGAGAAAGCAATAATAAGCAAAAGACTGCATGTGAATTGTACATGGTCCAAATAAAGTTGAAATTGCCACAGATGAAGTCTTATGTGCAGAATTTACAAGGCCCAAGACAGAATCTTATCTTTTTAGGCTACTCTGGAAAGGAAGATCAAAAGCTGAATTTTTTCACTAAATACTTACCAAAAAACCCCCCAAAAACATTCTCTACAAATTGTCATGGCATCTAGATGCCTGTATCAGCTGGATTTTTCTCTATGGAAACTGGAAACACTGTTGTAGGAAGTGGAGATTAGAGAATTTTTTTCTTTAAAAAGCACACAGCACTGACTTGTTGTTGCCCTTTTTGAACTAGACATATAACTCCATGTAATTTAATTTAGCTTGCATGGAAATCAATTGTGAATTGTCTCACTCTTTCCCAGTAAGTACTAAGGCATTTTAATGGTTCAGGATTGATCTAATGAGCCCTGGAATAACTTATATCAAAGTGATTTGGTAGAGACTAATTTAATTTTTCTGACTAATACTGTCAGGATTTTAGCCTGTTGGGAATAATCCTGAAAGCTGAATGGGTGCACTAAGTGGAGCTGGGATGACCTAATAAAGCCTTTACTGGCTGTAGGTGCTGTGATGTTCCTTCCCTTCCACATAAAAATCTAGCTTTATGCTTCTAAGTTTTTTAGCAAAACTTCCAGTTTGTGTCCATGGTTCTGGAGTATTCAGCAGCAGAAAGAAAGCAGCATCAATAATAAAATTTGAAAGTGTTCTGTATCAGAAGGGTGTTGAAATGATAGTTTGAATTTCAGCTGAAGATAAAGTTTGTGTAATGCTGCTCTGCTCTCATTTTGAAGTCAGCACTTTATGGCTGGTGATAGATGTTTGCTTTGTGGAGGAGCTCTACAGCTAGATGTATTTTAATGAATCTGTTTTTCTTTGGTATGCACAGTTATATTAGTAACTAACTGCAGCTTGGCTCGAAATATTTTTATCCCACCCAGAGGGAACTGGGAAAAGAAGCGGAAAAATAAAAGCAAACATTTTGTTCTAATACTAATGCATAGTTTTCTTTGGAGTTTATAAAAACCCTGGGACTTTTAAACTATTTCCTGCATAATGCTGCGAATTATTGACATGAGTCAAGTTTACATGAAGCTATTTATCAGCCAGGTGGAATTTTCAACATGAAACTCTTTTTTGGGTATAGTTGGGATGCTTTGGGTGTTTTATTGGATTAGCCTAACACTTAGGTTTTGAGAGATTTTTGCATATCTCTAAAAAGGTTTTCCAGGAGACAGCAAGTGAGCTCGCTTTCCAAAATGCTCGAGGTGCATACAGTTGAAATTAATTAGAATGTAAAATGTGATGCAGAACTTCTCATGTTTCCTATGTAATAGATATAAGTGTGTAGGAAAGGCAGATTGGGAGGCTGTCATTCTGTGCAAAGGTTTTTACCCTGTTAAAACTTGGTGACTTTAATACACTGTTCATAGATTAAAGGTCTCCTGAGCCTGCATTTTTAAAATGCATATCTGCATTTTTAATATGGCCCTAAGGGATACATGTGAAGTTTTAATATCGTCTGAAAGAAATATATTTATATTATTTCAGTCATCCCCTTTTACTAAATTTCATCATGCTGTACAGTCTGTTAAATTCTAAACCAACCAGTTGGTTCTGAAACTTCTGGTTTTTTAAAACAATTTCTTTGTACAAAGAGTATTTTGTTTGATTACTGGGGAGACCAGGACTCCATTGGGGTGGTTTTCCAAAAAAAAAAACCCAAATAATTTCATCATTTTTTCAGTTTATTTATTGTTGCTACTGTAGTACCAGAAGATAAGTTACTAACTGTTGCATATCCTATTGACCCATTGATTCTGTAAATTTTACAGAAACTTAGAAAATATTCTAGTTCTTACAAATATTAGATTTACCTTTTGTTGGTTTAAAAAGAGGAGTAAGAATGTTGGCTGCATTAGGATATTGGGGCTGTTTGCTATAATCCATTTTTGGGTAATAAAAGTGTTAGATTAAGTTGCTATGTAAGAGGCAATGGAAGTGCTGATTCTACTTGCATTTTTGTAGGGGAAAGATATAACAGATGTTCAAGAGGATGTTGGGAAACAGCCAGTGCATTAACATAGCATCCAGCTTCTTCTTTTGCCTTGCCATGTGAAAATAAATGTGTCAACAAGTGCAGTTATTTTTGCTATTTAACACCAATCTCCTAGAGTAAGTTTGTTTGTGACTTTTTATAATTTATCATGACTAGTCAGGAATCACTACATTAGAAATGTTATTTGGATTTTACTTGGACCAAATCTGAGCAGTGCATTCCTGGAATGTGATAGAAGACCTCCAGTAGAGCTGTTATATGCACATAAACCACCATTAGGCAAACATAAATATGAAAAGTAATTAAATATTAGAGCATTTGCTTAGATTTTCAGGAGAAATAGCTAAAATACTTGGACAATTTCTTGTTTTTTACTGAATAAAAAAAAGACTTTCCTAAGACATGCTGTAAAATCAAGATCAAACCTCCCCATGCAGGCAGTTGGGTGCAGTGTGCAGCAAAGAGGTAGTGAAAGTTGAAAGTCATCAGATTAAAGTGCTGCTCTCCATTACAATGAAATTGGTCTCTTTTTTCTTTTTCTATTTTTTGCCCATTTCTTTAAGGCAATTTCTGAATCAAACAGAAGTGGCTGCTCCCAGACACTCAGAAAGCAGGAATTAAGAAATGGAATATGATAGCTATGTTGACTTCAAAGTACACAAAGTCCTTGGAAAAATTTTGTCTTTCCCAACTCCCTCTTGAGCTGTTGGCACCAGCTGTGTGGGATGCAAGCTGAAAAACTCTACTGGGAGATAACTACTCAATGCTGAATGATTTTTTTTTTTTTTGTTTGTTTCTTTATATTGCTCTTAATTCCATCATTTTAAATCTGTACTGCAGTATATTGAGTCATGGAATGAGAAGCATTGGAAGGGTCCTTAAAAGTGTGAAAGGGTTTTATTTAATGCATCAGTGCTCTGTGCTGGACACTTATGGTATGCATTTTAGAAATATGCATGATTTGAGTGCATGTGGGAAAAAACACAATTAAAATTAAAAAAATAGCATAGCTTTTTGACTCTAGCTACGAAACTTCTGTCTCTGGAATTAATATCTAGTTTTTTGTCTTCTGCACAAGGCTTTGCTGAAGTAGTTCTATATAGATGTGCAGTGTAAATGTGGAACATAAACAAGCTTTGCCAGAATTCAAAGGATATCTGGACTTCTGTCAGTCTCATGGTTTAGTTTTATGTAGTTCTGAGAGCAGCAGGGAGTTGGGCTTGATTATCCTTGTAGGAGCCCCCTAATCTGAGATGTTCTATGTTAATTTATGATACTTTTTATTTTTGTTTGGCAGTGCTGCTTTTCCTGGGGCTTTGATGTGAAATTCCTGGGCAATACTGTCGCAACAAAAGTTTTGAGCTCCTGAGGATGTTTCATTTTGGTTTTCCTCTAAAATTTTTAATTAAGCAGTGAGATTTACTTTTTCAGGATGCAGTAGGGAACAAAACTAAAAGTTCAGAAAGAAAATTTGAGAGTTATGGAGAAAAAAATCCCCAGGCTGATGTCCAAGAGACTCCCAAAGAGCAGATTTCCAGAAGCAAATTATCCTAGACAAGAAAACCCACCTTGGTTTGTGTAATTTGTGTGTGTTTTTTTTTTCCTCAAAGAGCTCTTGGTCTCTGTTGGAGAGCATCTGGAGAAAATACATAAATCTGTGCTGAGGCATTTACCTGTCCTTAGCTGGACTGCCTGGCTGGGTCTAACTATCCTTTTTTCATGCCTTGTTCTTTTTAGCACTTACTGGGTTTGGATGTAGAAGGCGTAAAGAGGGAAGGATGGTGGGGAGGAGGAAATAGTGGTCACGTGCCATGCCTCCCAAGGCTGTGCTCTCCAGGTGAAGCCATGGATCTGGCAGGCCCCAGACATCCTGCATCCTGCCATCTGCCACAACTGGTTGAGTCAGAACAGTTTGTCCATTGCTCTGTCTTGTTTTGAAACACATTGATGCGTTTACGGGACAATTTGCATAAAGCGACATCCGTGTGCAAAACCAGGTAACTTTGAGCCAGATGCTTTTCAAAATTATTTACATATCTGCTGAAAAATTTTGGCAAGGGGAATTCTGTACAAGCCACTTGTAAATAACTTGTGACAGTAGTTCTCATTGGAAATTTGAACCACCTGGATTAGAAAGAAATAAAATCATGTGGTTCTCCTCCTCGAAAGGATGAGGCATAACTCTTCACAATGGCAAGTAAAAGATGCTGTTGCTTTTTTTTGCCACCATTTTAAGAGTGTTCCTTGCCAATGTGTGCAGCATCTGTCTTGTTGGTGGTGAATTCATGATTCCACATCTCTGGCTTCAAAAGTGCAGTGATACTGAAGTTAATAATTCATTTTGGGAAAGAGCACTGTAATAGCTATGGAAACTTTTTGCAATGTACTGCCTTTGTAATTTTATTATCACTCTAAATACCTACATTTTTTCTGAGTAAATATAATTAGAAGTATGTAATGGAGTCTTTTTAGGAAAAAAAACCTGCTGTTTTTTTTTTCCTCTATTGTGCATTGAAAGCTTCTCTCTCTCTCCTTATCCCTCACTATTTTCTCTTGCATGTGCAAGAAAGATTTGGCAAATGGATGCCTTTGAGGCTGACTAGCACAGGAATCTTCAGTGTCTTTGGAGTCCAATGATGACCTGCTGGACCATCAAAAACCATCAAAATGTGCCTGCAGGTTGAGCAATGCTTTATAAAGTGATTAGGAATAATTTAGTAATTAATATTTTCTGTATGCTTTTACTTGGCTCATGAGCAGCCCACTTTTGGTACTGAAACTGATGAGGACACTGGGCCCAGATGTCTTTAAAATATGAGTTTGTTGTGGTGGGGCAGAATGTTTTAATGGTCAGCAAATTCTAACTGTTCAAAACCACATTCTACACTCTTTCTGTCTTAAGGCAGTAAAATTTCCTCTGAGGTGTGTGTGAATTCCCATTAGGTTGGATAAGCATTGCAAAAACTACCATTGTATTTCAAACCTCTTTGATTCAGTGTAAGAACATAAAATCTGTTACCTGCATTAACACAGGCAGGGATTTCAGCAGGGGAGGTGAGAGAATAATGCACAGAGCATCTTGTTCCAGTCCTTGCAGCTCAAGGCATATAAAGGCATCTGTTAAATGCTGGATGGAGATATGAATGCTTTGGAAATGCTCTTTTTTTTGTTGTTTTCCAGACACCATCATTCTAAATTTCCTGGAGACATGTTCTGTTTGTCCTGATAGCAGAATTTCAAAGAATGATTGACTGATTCTGTTATTAAAGACTGTGCCCAAGAGGAAAAAGCTGCTCAGTCTTTTGTCTGTTAGATTGTTTCATTGCCTTCTATGTGTTTTTGTTAATGTAACTGCTCAAATTAATTACAAACCATAGCTTTATTTCAAATAATGTGTTTTGGAAGGTTTAGCAACTATGTGTGTTTGTAATGTAGTACAAATGTAGGATCCTAGTATATGTTCTAGTTTCTTCCTGCTGTTCAGCTGTGGTCTGGGCTGTGTTCACCAGAGTGAAGCTGGCACCCTTCCCACCCTTCCCCTCTGCTCAGGGCTTGCAAGATGTGGAGTCCAGTGTCCAGTTTGGGGCTGAGGAGTGGGATTGAGCCAGGGGAGTGTAGAAGTCAATCCCTGTGCCAAGGCTGAGAGAGTTTGGGTCCTTCAGCCTGGAGAAGGCTCTGGGGATACCTTGATGTGGCCTTTCAGTACCTGAGGGGTGGCTGAAAGGTGGGCACAGGCATTTTGGGACTGTGTGCTGTGATGGGACAAGAGGTGATAGTTTCAAGCTGAAAGAGGTGAATTCAGATGAGATATAAGAAGGAGTTTTGTGCAATGAGGGTGGTGAAACACAGGAGCAAGGAGATGGGGCTCTGAGCAACCTGGTCTAGTTGAAGACGTCCCTGCTCCTTGAAGGGATGTTGGACTTGCCAACCCAAGCCCCTCCACGATAAGTGATGGGTTTGGGACTCTGGCATTCTACAAACTGGTCTGAAATATTTTAGCTCTAAAACTTAAATGCAACCCAAAACCCTGCTAACAAGGATAGTTGGGGTTTGTTGCCTTTCTTTCCTGGATGGCATGGAGCAGGATAGCTGATGGTACTTTCCAGCTGAATATTACCCTCAGCTTGGGGCATCTTGGAGTGCTTTGGGGCACAGGAGAACTGTCAGAATCATGCTAAGTGTGCACTTTAGTTTGTTAAACTCGATGCCTTGGGGACTTCAATCAGCTGAGGTGGGTCAGACAAGGCCTTGTGGCTGGTCCAAAACATTTGAAAGAAATGACAAAGCTATTGCAAATCTTTCTTGTGGTGTTGGTTTTTTGTTTTTCTTTACCATTCTCTTCCACGTACATAATTAATTGGGGCCACTGCTTTGAAAGCAGATTTGTTTTATTAGAATGAATTAATAATTCACTTTCTTTTTGCTGCGTTTAAAATAGTCCAATTTGTAGAAATGGAAGAATCATTTGGTTCTAAACCTGGATAGCTTAAAAATAGGTGTGGGTGACTGACTCTCTTGTAGCAATATAATGTCAAAACATGAGTTGAAGAAAGGACAAATAATGTAAAGTGTTGGCTGCACCTTGTAAAACTCTTCTGGTGAAACCCTGATGTCTTTTTCAGTGCAAGCTTAGTTTAGCTTAATGTTCTGTGCTCTGAGAGGCAAAGATGTTCAAGATGACTAACTTACTAAATAGCACATCCTGTTGTGCTGGATCTGCCAGGCAAGAGTCAAACATGGCAAAAACCTTCACCAGCAGTCTTGCAAAAGAAGTTTTGTGAATTAGATGTACAGGCAACTTCTGAAATCTCCCAGAAAGAATATCCAAGACATAAAAAAAACCTAACTAAATTGCTACCAGCTACTTCTGAAATACAGGTTTGGCACTTTGAAGGGAGTACATCAATCAAAGTTTCATGAAGAAAAATAAGTTTATAAAGAGGAATTTTGAAATATTCCAATTCTTTCAAGTCTTTGTTCAAGTGTCTGGTAGCTGCTCTGAAAATTCTGTGGCTAGTAAAGGAGACGTAGCCATTAAACTCCAAACAGAGCTGTGTTATTTCAATTCCTGTTTCTATAAATAGCAAACCTACCGTGCAACTGAAAGAGTTTATACTTAAATGATTCACAAAATGTTGGTAAATACACCTTGAATTGTACTTTTTGAAGAATGCTGTATATACTATTGATTATGCAGATGGAGTAGTAATGCTTTATAAGGTACTATGTGTATGCTGATTAGTTACTAAAACAAACCTCAACAGTTTGGGGGGAAATACTGTCTAATAATGAGCCATAACTTTTAGAACATAAATATTCATTTCTTGCTGTTGTGTTTTTTTTTTTTTTAAACTTTGTCAACTACATGCCTGATATCTATAGAGGCTCAAAGGAAATTCAAGAGCCTGTGGGAAATTAATTAATAAAAGGTAAATGAGAACAATATTTTGGAAAACAAGCTATGTTTGGTGGGGAGAGAACTGTCCTGGGAGAGACTGCAAATAAGTTTGTTTTAAAATTTTCTGTGCATAATATCTGCTTAAGCACAAAAAAAAATTTCCCGTGCTTAATTTTGAAAAACATTTCTTTAGCTTCCCCAGCTCCTGCTCTTAGTAGGCAGCAGTGTACATTATCAGAGGTGGGACTGTTACATTAATATCCTGTGGCAGTGTGTGGATTTAAAAGATGGAGTACATTGTTAACTGCTTAGAAGTTACTCTCAAAGGACAGATTTTGCTTCAAGTTATTGTACCAGTTGTAAGGAAGTTAGGTGAAAGTGAAGAACTGGCAAGGAGAGTAAATTTTCTACCTACACTCCAGCAGCTTTCATGCTTTTTTTATTATTTATACCCCATGAATATTCTAATGGAAGTAAAGCCTGCTTATGAGCATCTGGGTGGGAAAGGGAGATGTTAGAGAAAACATTATTTCATACTCTGTCTCATGATTGTAACTGTTCGAAGGACAATGTTTTTGCCTAGAATAGATTTCAATAAAAATGTGAAAGTAAGCCAAATAATAAGTAAAAATTAACACAGAGGTAAAAATCAAATGGCAAATAAGTCCTGACAGCTTATTTTTTTGTAAAAAAAATCATAAAGTAGTTTGAAAATGTGATCAGGATGTCTGGTCTAACATTTTTCAAGAGCAGTGTTGACACAGTTTCCATCAGGAGTGTTTGTTTGCTGCAGAAACGCTGTACAAAAATAAATCCTCAGAAAGAAGAGATATTTTTGCTGGGTATGCTGCAAGCACAGTGTGGCTGGGTTGGTGTTGAACTCGGGGCAGACACAGTTTATCTCATCAGCCCCTTTCCCTTTCTGGGTCAGAGCCCGCGCGGCACCCGCGGCGTGCGGCGCTCGCTCATCCAGGGAGGATGGGCTGCTGGAAATGTCACCCTGAGGTGGCCGAGTGTCCTGGGCTGGCTAAATGATGCTTTTATCCCCAGTTGTCTGCTCTGTTTAGGCTGGATAAGTGTTGCACTTTTAAGATTTGTTCCAAGAGCGAAGGGAGGAGAGAAGAAGCGCGGAGTTGGTTATCACAAACTGCACTCGTTCCCCCAATCCTGCTCCTGGACTGTGCTGTCTGCGGATGGACAGACAGCAGGACAGAGCTCTCCTTTCCTTTTAGTTAGTTTTTAGCTCGCTGAGGCAGAGAAGTTCCCTGGACTGTGAAGGCTTGTGGAAATGGGAAGGACTTCACAATAGCAAAGTTTCCCCTGGGTGGCTGCTAGTTGTGAGAAAAGCCACGAGAGAGAGAGAACTGTATTTTCCCTCTTGTGGAGAAGTCTCCAGAACCTTAACAAGAGAAACTTCTCTTCCTGTGTGAACTGTAGAAAGATTATTTTAGAGGTGGTAAACTGACTGGAAGTTTAGGTTTGGTTCTTTACGTTGTCAGTGTTCAAGGGAAAGGTGGTGAGGGAGGAGAAGGGGTCTGAAGGGTTTGTTTTGATTCTTATTACTTTTTCTTTTCCTTTTTAGTTACTGTCAATAAATTTTCTTTATACCCTTTTGAAGTTTGAGCTTGCTTTGCCTTTCTCCTAATCCTATCTCACAGCCAGAGATAGGTCTGTTAGCTAGGAAGTCTCAAAATTAGTGAAAAAAATTCCAAATTGGTGAACCAAAACCACTATGCCGAGCTAAAGGGGAGCCCAGGGGGAAGCTGAGCCCTTGCTGCTGTGAGGTACAGCTGGGCCTTTCAAATCAGGGCATTTGAGACTTTTAGAAGTGCTGCGATGCAATATGAGTGAGCAAAATGTCAGTTTGTTCTCCACATCCTGTTTTTGCAAGGGCCAGAGCTGCTGTGGCTAATGCCACCTAAAATGAACCCGTTTGGGGTTTGAAAATTTTATGTCTTTAAACCCACGTTTGAGACTTGTGCACATCATTGCTTCCAGTCCTGCAAGAGATATGGTTGGACTGAAAATACTGCTCCAGGGTCCTGAATTACAAAGTTTTGTTTGCTTGAAAGTAAGGGATTTGATCAGATAAAGCCCAAATGGTCCGTTTAAACCTTAAAATTATTCTCTAGTTTTTGCTGTTGGTTGGATATGTTAACTGGAAGAAATGCTGGCTGTAATAATCTGTAGCATTTCAGGGACTTCTTAGGTGCTTTCTGAGAGGCATTTAACATCTATCAGCAAGCACAAATGACTTACCAGAGCCTTTTATCCACTAATGCAAATCATTTCTTTGAGAATTCTAAAGCCAGTTCAAAATAAACTCAGACCAGTTCTGCCATGGATCATCATCTCAGATCATTAGCTTGTTTAATTATGGGCTTCACGCAGCCTCTGCAGCTCTCTCTAATGCTTCTGCACTACCTGTGAGCATCCAGAAGTAACTCATGAGTGATTGTTCATCCAGCAGCCAGGCAGATTTGGAAAAGGGCTTTTTCAAAATGATCGCGTCCTTTGTTTGGGGATAGAAAGAGGCATATGGCTTTCTGCATTATTCTGCACTGCCCTGTTTTAATTTCTGTGTCAGATGAGGCTGGGAGGGCTGTCATGAGCAGCTGTGCTGTGCCAGCCAAGTCCCCTTAGTGAGCTGCTCTGGGGTGCCAGGGCACTGCTCGGTGACACACGAGCCGTGCCGCTCGCTCCTCGCTGTGCTGTGCAGCAGAGCCTCTGCCTTCACCCACTGCCCCATCCTGCTGGCTCTGGGACTGAGGGAATCACCAGCCCCGGGGGAATCCTCCAGGAGGAATGTCTGGTCATGATTTCCAGAGCTGGGGCTACTCCGTGGTGCTGCAGTGCAGCAAAGCTATCGATAATGTTTGCAGTGTGCTGCCAGTAACAGTCCTTGGTGTGAGAAGGAGAAATAACCAACAGAGAGAACAGGTAATCCTCTGCTAAGCTGTCATTTGGCTGTTGCAAAGCATGCTGAAACTTAAATATCTTTAAGAAACACTGTGAAAACAGGTAATGCTATTAAATACTTTAGATGAAGTGAAAAAAATACCATACATTTGAAATCTCTTGGCACCCCTAAGGTTAGCAAGCGCTCCTTTCTGTATTTATGACTGTACAAAAACCACTCTTTTAGGGTGTTGTTAAGTTATGCTTCTCTCTTTGGGAGGCTGATATTCAAAAGCAGGAAAAAATATTCTACCTGCAGCATGGTTTTATACTGGATAAGTAGTTTAGTGCTGTAGGCAAGAAAGAATACAGGTAAAATAACTTAGGTTTTAATGGTTAGTTGTTTTATGTCACTTCTGCCAAGGAAACCATTCAGGTGTAAACTGTGGGAAGCAGCTCCTATCTTGAAGAAAGAGAGGTCTAATTGTTATCTGACACGGCTCCAAAAAATGGAAAGAAATTGGCCCAGGTGAAATGCTGGTTGCAGAGGTTCCCCCTGCGTGGCATGTGGGGTGGGCAACTTTTTGTGAAGGTTCTTCAGATGCACAATGAAAACAGAATGTATGCGCAGGGATTCTAGAAAAAAAGACAGAAAGCATTTGTGAATTAAGTTTATTGTTATGTAATGACTTCTTGCTGGTTATGAAATCCCTGAGAGTTACATTATAAACGACAGCTGAATGTGCCTCTTCCTCAGCAGAACTGTTGCTTCAGGAGGTGGTTTAGAGGTGAAAAGGACCACAGGGGTGCTTACTTCATGGAGCTGGCTCTGTGGGAGCCCTGTGTTTGTGCCATACCTCATATTTCCCTGCGTTGCAACTACTTGCCCTGTTCTTAGTTAAATGGCTCCTCCTCCTCTACCTCAGCCAGGTCCTTCCCTGGCTGCCCTGCCTGCCTTAAATCCCAGATAAAGTGGATTTCTGTAACCTTACCCTTAATTCTTCCAGATTCATATTTGCTCCAGAAGAAAGATGGTGGCAGATTTTTGATTTTTTCTTTTTGTGTGCAATTTTTAAATGCTGCAGCTGAAATGACTTCTGCTATAGGCAACCAGTTATACTCACCACGATGTTATATCTGGAGACATTCCTCCAGAAGAGAGCTTGCACAGCTGGGACACCTACTCTCAGTGCTGGAGTCTGCACTTGGCAGTGGAACAATTAACACCTGGAAGGATTCATAACCAGAAACTGCTTCTCAAATCCTGTGCATGGACATTAGGTGGTGGTGTAGAAAATGGTGCAATAATTTAACTTTGAGGTTGTATTTACCCCTCCTCTCTTTCATCTGGTGTTGTTGACCTTTGCAGCACCTTGTGTAACTTCTTCCTCTTGTCACTTGGTGCTGCCTAGAGGAGCTTCAGCCTTTGCAGCAGCTACAGATCTGCTCCTGCAGCTCACAGGGAGCCTTTATTACATTCTCAGGAGATTCTCAGTGATTAGGCAGCTTTACAGGGAGTTTCTGCAGTCCTTTCAGCTCTGCTTTATCTGATCACTGGGTCAGGACCGTGCCCTGCGTGTTTAGAGGATGCAATAATGTATGCAGTAAATAGAATATTTTGAGAGAATTGAAAAAATCCAGCAGGCATCAGTAACAATGAACCCCAACTGAAGGTTAAAAGCCTCTTCAAAACACAATACTTTAAAGAGTTTGAATGCAAAGAGAAAAAAAAAATGTAATACAATTTTCCTCTTGTTCATCATGAAACTTCAAGGAAGCTCTTTATATAAATAACCATTTTCATTGGTTTAGCTGCAAAACAGGTGGCAATAGAGAAGTCCGTGTTAGAAATGATGTTTAGCTGCAAGCATGCCAAGATTGTTTGTGCAGTGGGGAAATTCTGTCAAGGTATTACAAGGTAACTTTTCTTAATCCTAATAAACTTGTGGATGGAACTTAAAGGGTTGTAATTGCTCACCTGGAAGTAATTGTTGTGTAAAAATAGCTGCAGTATGTAGAATGTTTTTCTCCACATTGTGGGATTTCATTGTCTAACCCAACAGTTTGCCAGTCAGTTAATCAACCCAAAAATCAGTGTATGCTCTTAACCAATATTAGTAATATCAGATGTCATTTTTTTGTTAGTATATGAGACTCAACCTCTTGGGAGTACTATGGGTAATCATTCATGGATCAAAAATTGTCTTCTAAAATGAATTGTTTTCATCTATTTGGAAGAATATTCAATAAAACCTTTTCTCTCAATTCAGGATATTTAAAAGTGCACTGCGGCCTCAGAGACAAAACCAGAACCATGGTATGGATCCTGGGGACAGAAGTTACTGCAAAAAGTCCTGAAATAATGCTTTTTGCTAGGTAAGATGTTAATCTCATATCCTAAAATACTCCTCATTATGTTAGATTAGCATTACATGTTTTCCTTTTCTGAAACACTCGATACTAAAACATTTATTTAAAGAAAATATTTACCATATACTATTAAATCCATGCATTTTCTCATTTAATAATTAATATTTTTATGACCAGCAGTGTAATGTCAGGAGTATTTAACAGTGATAACTTTATGAAGTTAGCATAATGTGCTGTGGATGGTTTGCCTTATTCCATTGTGATTTTAACCTGAAAGGCCTGGGTCAGTCTTTGAAAGATGAAGAAATTAAGGATGATGTTTATAGAATAAAGGATTTATTAGCAACTGTTTATTTTCACAAGTGGATTAGAGAAAGCAGTTTTAATGGGACTTTTGTTTTAAGGCTGTTTAATTTTGTGAAGAAGTAGATGTGTGTGTGAGAGCACCATTAAAATTCCCATTCTTTCAGTGGCTTTTGGGGTAGACTGAATGTTGTTTCAGGCTGTGGAGTTCTAATTTTTTTTCTGTCTGCTGTCCCAGACTCCAAGGAGTAAAACAAGGCCCAAGATTACATTTGTAAGGCTTTCTTTTCTTTGGTGGGAGGTGAGCAGGCTCCTTGGCAAGCTCTGGCTTTGGGGTACACTGGGAGAGCCCCCTTCCCCCCAGAGCACTTGGGTGGTAGTGGCAGATGAACATTTATTTTTAGATTTCCTGGTTTTATAAAACCTAACAATGGTTCCTAACCTTTTGGCAAGATTTTGCAGTGCCCAGGATGGATCTGCTTTGCTCTATTTGGAGTTGAAAATAGCCAAATGGTGTTTTGGGTCCTGTAGCAAGGGATATCTTGGTACCCCTAGTTTACTATGGGTGACATTTTAAAAGATTTTATGTGGAACAGCCAGATGAGGAGCTGAAAGGATTGGATTCTTAGCCATTATGTGCCATGAAATAAGAGGAAAAAGCTAACTGACAAGTGCAGATGTGTTTAGACCTCAAGTGGGGACATTTGAAAGCAGATCTCTGCTCAGCTATGCATTTAACTGTGATTTTTATTTTGTTTTCTTTCAACACTTCAGCCTGTCATATAGAGAGAATATGTCACAACACAGTGATTAACAGCTGAGTTGTGGAAGTTATGGCAAGGATTAAGAGTGATTTTGTTCTCAGTGCTGAGACATAACATCTCTTCAGAATGGCAACACTGCTTTGATTGATATTGAAGGTGTTGTCTGAAAATATTCATTGACATCCAAAAATTTATAATTTAATATGTACCTTAAGTCACCAAAAAAGGTTCTCTTTGTACTTTGGTTACAGCCATAACTCACTGTGATCTCGAATATGTGTTCTCTTTAAAGACACTTCTGAGGCTTGTAATTGAATTTTGGCTTTATTGTAGCTGGAAACAAAATTCACATGACTGTACACTGGAATTCCATTCTCAGGTTGTTTATAACTCTTCATGCCCATTTGACTGGCAGGCTTTCACATGCCCATGCAGCCTGGCTTTTGTGCATCCAGACAAGTTTGTTTTTTTTTTAGTCCTTCCTTATTCTTCCAGCCTCCTGTGATTCTCCTGTGTCCTGGGAGAGGCTAATGAGTCACCTCTCAGCATTCAGCTGCTTGGATTTTCAAGTCACAGAGGAGTTTTCAAGTCCTCACATCCCCCAAAAGAATACCAGGTGCAATGGCAGAGCACTCTCACAGTGCTGTGAAATTTTTGTAATCTCTGTAAGAGGGAAGAGCCTTGAAACAGGGTGTTTTTTGATGTCAAAAACTGTAATCTCTCTTCTCCAGGCACTGATGATCTTCAGGGGATCTCTGTTTCAGGTCTGCAGTCTCTCAGGAGTCATTTTAGAGAGAGAAGAATGATAGAAAAGTGATGGAATAGCTGATAAAAGGGTCAGGCTGCATCACAGAAAGCAAAAAGGAATTAGACTAGAGAGAAAATCAGTACATTTAAGGATGAAAAGATAAATTCCATGATAAAAGAGATAATGTAGGCATCTGGGGGAAGAGTAAATACAGAGATGTGTTATTAGTATGAAAATGAAGATAATATAAAGCAGAAATCAAATTAAATCAAATGGAGCATGTTTAAAGAAATCACCTGAAAACTGGGGAAAAGAAAACTAAAGAAAGGTGGTACTGTTAGGCATCAAAATGAGCTGTAGGGACCAGCTTAAAGTAAGGGAATAAATTTAAGAAAAATGCCCTGATGTGTATAAAACTTTGAAAAATGAAAAATGGATATCCTGCAGCTCAGTCTGCATGTCCTCTGGAACCAGTGGTCTTGATGCCCAGAGAGGCTGCCTGGAACAGAGACTGGACAGAGTTGAAGGAATAAAGTAGGGATTTATTAAAAGGCCTTCAAAGGATGCACCTTGGGCAGTACAAGAGCCCAGCCAGGGCTACACCCAAGATGGACTCAGAGTCATGAGTTTTCACACTTTTGTAAGTTTTGGTCCATTTACACATTGGGGTTAATTGTCCAATTACAGCTCCAGGTAATGCAGTCCTATCTTGCTCTCCTCAATTCACTGCTGTTTACACTTTTTGGGCCTGAAGCTGCAATGCTGTCCTTGGTTCTGGGGCTGGAAAAGGATTGTTTTGTCTGACTAGGCTGTGAAGAGAACTTGCTAACACTCTGTATGAAGTTCAGAGTTACACACTAATGTGTCGCTCTTGTCCTAGAGGATGAAGAGAAAGACTCTAAGGTTTTGATGAGTCAGAAGGCTTCTTTATTATAACAAGGTGACCCTTTTATAGGGTCTTTAACAGTTATTTGATTGGCTAAATGACACAGCACCTCTCTACCACCATTGGATGAAGTAGAGAGAGCATCTTTTGAGAGCACACACAAAGAGTAAAATTAAAGTGAAAAACAGCACCTGTTATTTTGAGAACAAGAGATGCTTACAAAACCTCTGTCAGTCCTTTCCTGAGAACATGGAATTCTTCACAGAGCTGTCCTTGGAAAGGAAAGCTGCTTTCTCTCTTGGGAAAGCCAGGGCTTGCTGCTGAGTTTTTCTAAGTCCCACTGAAAGTCAGCCCCACACTAATGCAGCACAGAATCTGGAAATATGAAAGCTCAAACTTAAGGCATCAGTCTCATTTCTTGTAAGCTCTGCTCCATGCTCTCCTGTCTGCCATTCACTCCAGCAAGGATGACCTCTGTTGCTCCACATTGCATATGTTCTTGTGAGTTCTGTTGTGGCTGCAGTGCTTCCCCTTGTCAGTTTGTTCCTTCTGGCTTCTAAATATAGCTTTTATTCCTTTGAACGTGCATTATTGGCCTCACACACTGCCCATAGCAAGAAATAGACTGGTACATAAAGAAACCATGGAGGATTACAAAACCACTAATGTTTTCTCAGGTTAATTGTGTGAGAGAGAGTGAGCAAAATACAGTGTCTAGGTTTAAAGGAATGCTGCTAGGAATACATTTTTTTTTAATTTGTATTCTGAACAACCCTGCAGTGAACATTCCTGGCTTCAGATATATTGGATTTTTATTTTTTCTGTATTAAGCCATTGATTCCTTGCAGCTACTTCACAAGTATTTTTTGTTATTAAATAAAAAAGTAAATTTTGAGTTTAATCAATTCATGAGAAACTTTAACCATTTAAATATATTTGCACTCTGTAGTTTTAGTCTTTTTATAGATGACCCACAAGTTTTATTTATTAATTAAACATTGGTTAGCATTAGAACTGCTGCTGGCATGGGCAGAGCTCTTAATTGCTTGAAGTTAATGACTCAGACTTTCTCTATTTCTGCGCTAGGCCACTTCAGAACAAAAACCAGTTTTTGTGAACAGCTTTACCCTGGGGTGAAGTTTGTGGTACAGGAATATTTGCTCCATTTGGGGCTGAATATGCCTTATCCCAAACCTGTGGATGCAGAGCTGCCATCCTGAGTGTTCCTGGGCAATCAGAAGTCAGCAGAAATTTGTGAATACTGTTAATATCTTGAATATTGACACTGATAGCTGTAGGAGGCAGGTTTGCATTAAGGTAGAGGTTCCTGAAGCTAAGTGTTTGTACAATTTTAGTCTCTGTTACAATAGAAGACATTATATGGGAATGTTATCAAAAGTGTGGTTCTTACAGGCTCCATTATGCTCACAGCTAGGACTGTTTACTCTGAAGTCTGTTCCTTACTGGTTGTAATGGAAAAAAACACTGAAAATCTCAGTATGGATGTTAAATTCCTTTTCCAAAGACATTTTGGTTGGGACAGCACTTTGTGGAGGAAAAAATGATCACGCTGGATGTCACTTTGCTGCCTCCTTTGAGTTGTGGCTGCAGCGTGCAGCAGAGGAGGGTGGATAGCAGGTGTCACAACCAGCAGCATCGTGTTTGGGCTCAGATACCTGGATCCTGAGAGGCTGGTGTGAACTGGGCTTCTCCTCTAGTAAGCATCCATGAATTAGCATGTGCTGCAATTAAAGCAAATTTAAAGAGCTGCTTTCTCAGTTCTGATGGTTTTTGTCTTCATTTTCCCGTTTTATGTTTGTGCTGGTATTGCATGCACATATGAGAACACATATTTCTTCCTCTGGCTTTTGAGGGCAAACTGGAGGGATTTTTATTTGTACAGTGTGTGACAGAATTTTTTCACTCTACTCAAAGATAAATTTGAAGAAAAATTACTCTATCAGTGTTGGAACCTTGGTTGCTGAGAATTTCAGACTTTCTGTGCTGACAGGCACTTACCCCCAAGAGACCTGAGGCCATGGAGAAGGCTTCCAAAATTGAATGATAGAACTGGGATTGTGGGTGTGGAGTTTGAATAGAAGTGTGTGATATCACATGGTGGAAAACTCAGAGTTTAAGGTTCTAGAATACAGTAATATATATAAAGCAAGAGGGAGGTTTTAGGGCAGAGGCTGCTCCTTCTTCTTCACCTTCTTCTCCATGGGTTTCGGTGGTTCTGTGTAATTGGATAGAAAAGTCCACATTGTGGGCCACAAGTGGTTGGTTATTGGGTTAAAAGTAAAAATAATTTAGGTGTCATTTCTTAATTGGGCAGTTTATCCTTAAAAGGCCTTGTAGAGAGAGAGAGACAGGGCTCCATTTTTAGTTTGTTAGAGTGAAGTGCTGTAGAACTCAGGGTTTGTGAGACTGTAATGTAAGTAAGAACTAATAAACCTCTGAGTCAGAGCATGAAATACCTTCTCACACGTGTAATCCTGACTCTAACAAAAAGAAGTTAAGACTCCACATTTCAGTTATAGTCTTTAAAAAAAAAATAGTAAACAAATTCTTTAGTGAAGAGTACATCCAACTGTTTATGAGCTACAGTCAGTTTCATTCCAGTGATGATTTGAACTTGGGTAGCTCCCTGGATGCCTGATTCAGGGTTTATTTTCTTCCTTGGATGAAAGGAAGAAAGTAACCTTAATAAACATTTGTAGGTTCCTGGATGCCTGATTCAGGTATTTATTTTCTTCCTTGTGATGAAATTACATCAAATGCCAGTGCTGTTCTCCTGTTCAAGTTTTAGCTTGAGCTGTTTGCAAAGGTGCAGGGGTGAACCTTCCTGTGAAACAGCACTAAAACACATCCAGTGCTCATGGGTGGGGGTGGATGAGGAGCTGAGGAGACAAAAGTCCTCTGCTTGTCCAGAAAGCACATGGTGGATGCAGTCTAAGTTCTTAGTGGTCCATATACAATTTGATCTGGAGAGCTTAACAAAACTGAGAGTTTATTTGGGTCCCCTTTGCACCCAGCAGCTTTGAAAAGGGAATCGTGGATGTTTCACATTTAATTGAGGACAGAAATCTGCAATCTAAGAGCTGAACTAAAGTTGTGAGTGCTGCTCAGGGAGCCAGCCAGAATGCTTTTGAACAGCTGCTTCCAGGAAATACCTGGAATTGATAATGAAGGCTGTATTTCAATTGCTGGCTGAGTGGTAAAACATGTGATGTTCTCTAAGCCCTCATCTAGTGATGGAAGTTTTTAGGGTCAGAAAGTTTAAAAACACAATATATTTCTTAATAGGTAGAATTTATGTCTGAAAACTAAACTCATGTTTTTGTTCTTGGAGAGGAAGTTCATTCTGCAGCCTTCCCTGCCTTCAGTGGGGCCTGCAAAGGCTTCTCTCCCTGAACACACTATGGAGTTTATAACCACTTCCAGTACCTGGGGATTTTTACATCTCCATTGCATTTAAGGAAAAATTGCAGATGGATCTATAAGCCACACAGTTTCAATGCATAAATCCCATTTCCTTAAAAGATCTGGCTGAGAAAGAAATTTGACTGTGCCTTAGGAGCAAAAAGTTAAATGGGAAAAAGATTTTATTTTAACAGTTTAATAGAAAGCACCAGCTGAGCCTGATTCATTTAAATGGCAGTAGCAGTTATTGTCACTGCAACAAATCCTGTTGCTCAGGTAGAGCCTCATTTGTTTAAAACTGTCCAAAAGTTTTTGCTTTAATCAGAAATATAAAAGCAGCCACTATGTTAATCAGTATGTTATAAAGGCAGATCAGGGGAATGTGCCAAAGAAAGTTTGGGAAGGAGTGTGCTGGTCTGTATTGAGGTATTGGGTTTTAATTCAAGTAATATTTGTCCTTTATATATTTGGTCATAGTGGTCATTGGCGGATTCCTTTTGGGCAGTTTAGGAATTCTTTTAGGAATATCAACAAAGCTTATTTGGTGAACTTTTATTTAAAATTAGTTTAAGAATTGTTTCTAAGACAATTTTCCCTTTAAGCCTGTCATCCAAAACGGAATATTAAAGTAAAATAGAGTTCTTCCAATTCCTGTACTCATATACTATAACCAAATTATCTTAATTATCTCTTTTCTAAAAAGAATTCCTGGAGATTTCTGGTGCAAGTGCTGTATGGCTTCGTGATCCTTAAAATGCTGGATTTATGGAAGACTGTTGTGATTCTCCAAATGACTTTTTTTTCTATAATGTTAACAGGCAGCATAATTCTGTTGCTGAAAGGCCATTGTTATAGAAGAAATCTGTCTCTTAACAAGTTCCCAGCATCTGACATGAGACACAAAATTGTCTGAGGACGGCATTGCTCTGTTGAGACACGTGTAGAAGTTAAGTTAATTTTGATCACTGGAAGACAGGGACCCGGAGTTTTGGGGAAAATTGTTTCAGCACCACGGACAGCGCCGCTTTTAACTCCACCCTGGAGCTGTGAGAGCAGAGCCGCGCCCGGTGGAAAGTTTGCACTGATTTCTCAAAGCAAAGACCACAGTAAATGTGGAGTATTTGAGCGGTCTCTGAATACAAGAACTGCTGACTGCTTCTCTCTCATAAGCAACGCATTTTTAATTTGGGCTTTTTAAAAATCCCCCCAGTTTTGCCCATGTGCTCTCAGATTCTCCCTAAAATGTAAAGAGCTTTGTATGCTTGTCTCTTTTCCTTCTGTGGTGGCGTTTTTGGCCTGAGACTGAGCTTTTAAAGAATATTTTTTGAAGGGCTAAGCCTTGGTGTTTTGCCAAGATTTTTTAATTAAAACTCTCTTCATCAGATATCTGTATTTTCTTTGAAAAAATAATAATCTGCCAGAACGATGATTTCAAAACTATATCAGTGGAGTATGCTTTAAATGTATGATTAGTTTGTAGGCACTTGAAATTTAATTTTACAGTTTTCTCCTACCCCATGAGTTCCCTGCTGTGGCTTAATTGTTACTGGCAGTGAAAATCTGCAATAATCTCAAAGACATCTGGTTCCCTCAGTTTTATTAACTTGAAGCAGACAGGAGCAGATATATTTCAGCATACCTATGCCTCAAATACTTGCAATCTTCAAGAATATTAATTATGTCTGCTAAAAATGGTTCAACCTTTTGTTCACAAACTGTTTCTCTTTCTTCATGTTTGGGTCAAAAGCGCTTAAAGCTTGTTTCTGGTATGAGCTGTGAAAATAACCTGGTATCAAATCACATGGAGCTGGGGAGCTAAAGAGGGAGAAGGTAAAGGTCCAGGAGGAATCTTTATTTTTGATCTTTCTGTAGATAGAAAGAAAAGAGGAGCCTCTTTGGTGCCTTCTGGCAGAAGTAGCTGGACTCCAGCAGAGCCAGTCTGAAGGTGGGGAAAAAAAAAAACTATTGCAAGAATATTTGATTGAGTGCAGCAGGAACAGGGTTTTCTATTAGAATAGGGTATTCTCTCAGGATTTTAAGGTTCCCTGAAGGACTGGTGCTTCCAGAAGTGTTCCAGACTGGGGATGTTTGAACCCACCTGGGATGAGGCCCCCCCTCACGTGGCAGTCCTGAGCCTGGGGACAGCTCAGGTGCCAAAACCAGTCTGTGTGTAAGGATGAACTGCCCAAATTAAGGAAGAATGTGGCAGCTGCTTTGTTTGCCAGTCCTTGCTAACTTGAGTTTTCGCCTCATAAATGTTTTTTGGGAATTTTTCCCTGCAGACCCATCAATAAATACAAAACAGATTGTCAAGAAGCCCTGCACTGAACCAGTTGCATTCTCTTAAGCTGACATAAGTACAACTCTTATTTTCTTCATCCTTAGGACTCTTTTGCAAAACCCATCTCATCTCACCCTCCTGCACCTGCATTTTGTCTGCAATGCCATTATGTGCTGATATTTTCTATAAATAAATAAAATACTTGCAGATGTGACTGACTATCCAATGGAAACCATTATAGTGAGGTATGGACAAGACACATCATTTCTTAACCATCTTATAAAAATGCTTTGGCTTTCTGAGTTGTTATTAATTAAATAATTGTGGGCTTCTGTTGCTCAAAGTATTGGAATGGTTAAATCGAAATACATACTGAAAGGAGCATCACATTTATATATTTTTTTTCTTTATATTTTTTTTAAACTTCTGATTTTTTCACAAGTGCATTGCAAAGCTCTTTAGAGTAATAAAGTTGTTCAACATTAGGTAAGCTACAGTCATTATTTAAAATGAACAAATAATGTTGAATGGCAGCAGAGAGTTGTATTTAGCCTATAAAAGGCTGTGTTAATGAGGACCGTTGTTAGTACTCATCATGAAAACAAGCCTGTTTACTTGAGGTGTGGATCAAAAAATTAGGCCAAAAATGTTCTGAAATAAAACAGACTCAAAAGTTTTTGATGTATTGGGGGAACAGGACTTTGGTTCAGAAAAAAATCAAAATGAGAAAGTAGGGTCATCATCAAGGCAAGTGGGTTAATAGATCAAAGATTACTCTTTTGTTCTAATTTAGGGTGAAATACCAAATTCCTTATTTCTGTAGTGCATTTTGCTGTACATGGTCTACTCTTTGCTTTTTGGTATTTTGTATTTATTGCAGAATCCTAGAAAGCCATACAGCACAAGATCTGCAGGAGCTCTAGCATCTCCTTTATATTCTTTTAATGTTTTTTGAGAACTGCCTAAGAAAATTTTAGGAAGTAGAATTTCTTTGCGCACCGCAGAAGTCTTTTTGAGTTTAGAATATTTAAAATTCTTTCTGTGTTATTGGCATTATACACCTGAAACAAAGTCAGAAATGGGAGAAATTAATCTGACTGCAAGTAGGGAGGTTTTGATGACTGCCCAGGTGTCCAGCTCCCAGCTTTGTCCTGAGAGGACCCCACAGATTCCCAGTCATGTTTTCCAGGACACTGAGGCATCTGCAGTGGGAGGAAGGGTGGTTGGTAGCATTTGTGCTTGAAAAAATAAGATAAATCTCTTGGTAGTAAGGAAAATGCCCTGGTGTTGTGAAACTCATGAGAGGATGGAGGGAAAGGCACTGCTGTGCACAGATTCAGCATAATTTAATGGTTTGGAAATCTGGAGCACCCACTGTAATAATTTGCTCAAGTTTGATAGGAATAAAGCTCAGGCAGGAAGTGTTACTGGCATTGCTGCTACTTGTGTCCAGTAACTCAGACCTTTAAATCACAGCAGAATAAATAAAATATAAAATACAATAGGATAAGAGTAGCAAAGCACAGTTCTGCATACTCAGCTACTTGTTGCTGTAATAAAGCAGATGGAAAGGACAATATATTGAATTACTTTGTGTGCGGAGACCCTGATGTATTTTTCCTCCATTTTTTCCTTTGTGCATGTTTTGTTCTGATAGTGCTACCTCACAAATGCCATTTCAGCATCTACCAAATGTTGCATTTGGCTGGGAGAACTTACTCCAATTCTAATCCAATCACTGCTCATGCATTGGATGTGCCATGAGAGACTTTCTAGCACACTAAATCAAAAATCAATGAGAGCTTGAACTTTTCTTCCATCTTTTTCTTCATTTGATGTGGTAATGATTGCTTCAGGAAAGCACATTTGAAATGAATGTGAAAACAGCTCTGTCCAAAGCAGCAGGATGAGTTTGGGATGGCTTCTGGTTTAGGAACAGTTTAGGAACTGGTTTAGGAATCAGCACAAAGTGTTGGTAAGGATTTCTACTATGTAAGTATATTATTATAGTATATTAATAATACATACTGTATTAGAGTATACTATTATATTTTATAAGGATCCACTGTGTATTATTAGAGTTTTAGAGAAATTCAGAGCAATATTTTTAATAATGATCTGCTTCTGTGAAAGTGATGGTAAAGCCACTGTTTCAAAACAAATGGAAGATTGCTTAATATTTATTAACACGGGGCTTAATTTTATTATTTATTACTTGCCACTGTGTTCCCTGCTGATTAAATTGTTGCATGAACTGTAGTTCAGAGTGTGATTTGTTTCTAATAGGCATTAAGCTGCTCTTTACTCCATTTTTTTTTTTTTTTCCAGTAAAACTGCTAGGTTGAGATGTTGGAAGTGTCATATTTGGTGGACTACAACTCACTAGCAGCCCTTTGACATAAATCTTCAGGAGCTGTTGTGGCTTGGTGGTTGAAAAAAAAAAAAAGGATTAAGATTTACTTCCAAAGGCAGGCAAAAATTGGCACTAACAGGTCACAATTCTTGGTGTTGTGGCTTGAACAAACTCACCCAAATTGTGCTAATTCTGCACTGGGGGGGTTAATCTGGGATTATCCTGTATAATCACAGGTCACTTGAGGGTTGAAATGAGATTTTCATGCTGTACTTGGCTTTTTTTTTCTCTGCAGTGTTCAGCCTGTGGTTCCCTTTTGAAGTAAACACAAGTAAGGAGATGGAGCAGGAAAAATTCCACATGCAGCTGGGAATGTGGGAACAATTTCATCAGCAGGGAGAGGAACAATTTCATCAAGCTTAAAGAACTCTGGAGGAGTTGAAGTCTATGCCGGAGGGACAGGCTCACCTGAATTCAAAAAAGTGATTAAAATGCTGGCACTTAGCACTTAAAAGGATGTGGAATTGTTTTTAAAGCAAAGTAAATATCTTGTAGGCAGAATGGGGATTATCCAAGGATGCTGAACCAGAAAAACAGGGTTAGCCTACTTATCAATATGTTTTGAAAAGCAAACCCTAGAAATAAAGTGTCATTGTTAAAGAGCAGAAGAAGGGGGCTGTAAGAAGCAGGGAAACACCCTGCCAAGAGATGAACCTGAGCTCAAAGGGGAAGATAAAATCCCTGGTGACTCCAGCAGGTTAAAACATAAAGGAATGAGAGGGGAGGGGGAAAAAAGGTGAATAATAAATCCATATTTTTCAAATACATCAGAATTAAGAAGCTAGAGAGTAAGGCTGATAGATGACAAGATGTAAAAGGAACACTCAGAAAATAAGCCCACAGCAGAAACTTAATCTTCATTTCTACTTCTGTGTTCTGCACTCGGTGTTATCAGGCAGTGGAAACCTTCCCAGTAAGATGACAGAAATTCTGAAAGCTTACCCAGCTTTCAAGGGCAGCTCAAAGGAATGAATGGGCAAGGAACTCTCTTAGGGCTGGACACAAAAGTGTTCTCTGCCTCCAGATTTGCCTGAGCTCCACATCACGGGAGGCTGGGATAATGCAGTCATGTAATTTCACATTTCCTGGCAATTTCCTCCAGCCCCCTCTCACTGCCTGGTTCTCCTCTCCCTTGCCTGGAATGGCATGGGAGGGCAGCAGCCACACGGGAAAGGGAGAATTTTGGGAAAGGGAGATTGCGTTTGGGCTGCCTTCCAGCCTCCAAAGAAGTGCTCAGTTCTCATCAAAAAAGCCCTGAAAAACCCCAGGTGCTGGAATTTTGGTTATGGAGAATTTTAGATTTATTTTTGCATTGATAGATATTGATTTTTAAGTAAATACTGTATTTGATTTCAGGTTGTAGAAAAGGCTTTTTAAAATTAAATGATAGAATTAAGATTATGAGTATGTAGTTTAAATAAAAGTGTGTGATATTATATGATAGAAAATTTAGAGTTTAAAAGTTTTAGAATATAATATACATAATAAGAAAAAATAATATATAGACTATAAATATAAATAATATNGTAATCTAGGGTACAGAAGTGGAAGAGGATTTTGAACCCTTGCTATCACCTTCTGCTCTCAGCTCTCTGAGAATGATGTCCAACATTCAGGCCAAAATCTACATGCCAGAAGTTCAGGTTTGTGATGTTTCACAAAGAGTTGAATAGGAATTAAATGAATATATTTAGGTGCTTTTTAAAAGAAAATTGTTTTTATCTTGTGTACTCCTTTGCATATTTCAGCCAGTTTAGGATTTATTATAGATGAACTTACATTTTTTTCTTAATCCAGTATTGATGGAAATCTTTTATAGACAGATAATAAAAGAAGAAAATTGGTGCTATTGGTAGATTTCCAATTTCAGCTTGCAGAAAGTGACTCTGAAATCATCAGCAAATCCTTCCAACCCCAGACCATTCATTTCATGTGAACATTTCAGGAATTTTTGAAAGACAGGTGAAGTTAGGAACACATGATTCATTTCCACTGATTTTTAATTTTGAAGCAAGGAGTTAATGAGATTGAACTGTTTGGCTTCTTGGGAATGAGGCATTTGTAGCTGATCATTTGCCACACGCCATAAAGAATATTTAAAACTTTGAAAATGGAAATCAAAAAGGTTTAAGGTAGTGCTTGATGTTTGCTGAATAAGATGTACCTTCTACTAACTTTTGGATGTCAATATTGTGATTCTTCTCCAGCTCTGTGCCCATCAAATTTGATTTATTTCAGTGGCACTGCATTGGGTTTATGTCAATGTAACTGCTTCCAAGTTCAAAAACAAGTTTGCAAAGTTATTCTCAGTGGCCTGTTATAATTGCCTTACAGTTGGGAGATAGCAGCATTTGAAATGTTAACACTTAAACAATTTGTTATTAAGCAGGTTGTTTTTGAGATTTGTTATGTGTCTGTAGTACCAAAGTTTGAAGGCTGGGAAATGTAAATTAAACTGCTGCTGGGCTTTTTCCTGGTGTTTTCCTTGATTGCTGTAGGAAAGGGACTAAATGAGGAAAATGTACAATTTTAATCTGCTCATTTGACAGTTACCCTCTGGTATTTGAAGTCCAGTTACAAGTAAATGAATGGGAATATTTTTGATTTGTATGCTTTTACATATATATATACACTCAAGACTAAGGATGAGAGTTTAATACCTATTTTACATGTTCAGGGTATTTCACCCTAATAAAACACTGGAAATTCTTAATCCACATTGGCTTCAGTGCTTAGTCCAATATGAATGTTGTGCATCACCTGCTAATGTAAGGAAATAATGTTCTCTGTGTCACCAACAGTGCATGGAAGTGCAGGAGGGCCTAAGGCAAAGCTCTCAGTTATTTAAAGGTCTGTGCAGGCCAGGGAATTTTCTGCACTGTTCTGATCCTGCTGGCCAGGGAGCTCACAGAGCTCTCCCTTGCTTTGTTCAGGTTAATTCTGTGGGTTTACTGATGCACAGCTGCAGCTCAGTGACTGCCTTTGCACCACTCATTCTTACATATTCACCTCCTGGCAACCCCTTTCTAAAATCCATGTCCCATATTGTCTTCTACACCTCAGTAACTGCAAAGTGAAAAGAAATAATTGGCCTGAGTAAAAGTATTTTTTCAACTCCTTTGTTAGTTACTGTCTGAGTGACCACTGTCAGTGCTTCCAGAGCAGCATCAAATAGATTAATATAAATTATTGCCAGAGGTGGTTCAGCCTGGCCTGGCTCAGCACAGAAATGGACCTGGGGCGTTCATAAAACCAGTTCTGGTTAATTCAGTCATAAAAACTGGTTTTACTGCTTCTCAGCCAGGGATTTCTGCAGGTTTTTCCATTGCTCTACTCAGTCTCCAGAGATGGAAATGGGAGAGAGGCTGGTTTCCTTCTGCCCTGGCCTCTTGGTGCCTTCCAGATGAGGTCAGAGGGTCTCCAATTGATTGCCAACACGAGTGGCTGGTAAATGGATTGGGAAACTTGGGCACAATGAAGAGTTATAAAATTAAACCTTCACCTGACTGAGTGAGTGTGAATAGTGATAAGTGCTTAAGCAGAGGTCATGAGTGACACAACTATTCACCTATGCTAGCCACTGGGATAAATTATGCATTTTCCAATTAATATTTAATAAATGTCACTATTAAATATGGAATTCAAAACCACAGCTAAGAAAACAGCACCGTCGTCATCTTCAGGCCTATTTGGAAGGAGTGCATTATGAATGTTGGTTATAGAGCAAAGTTTTAAAAAAATAAATTTTTCAGCAACCACACCACATTTATGTAGGTCTAAATACCTCTGGAAGCAGAGCTCTTGTCCAGAGTAACTCATCATTCTGAATTTCCCTGCTTGGAAGTGAGGTGATTGATGTTTTAATTGCATGCAGATAACCAAATAAAAAGAATAGAGGATTATTTAATCTGTTTGAATTCAAAGCTGGCTAGATTTCAGTGTCAGTGTTTGCCTCTTTTCCTGCAGCTACTCCTTCCATGCCCCTGCAGAGTCCTTGCCAAGGTGTGCCCAGCTGCCTTCCCCTTGGACCACTCTGTCTTCTCTCCACCTGAAACTCTCCTCCCTCACTGGGCAGCTCATCCTCACACCCCCAGCCCCTGCTCATCTGCCCTCTCTGTGCCACAGTCTCTGCTCTCTGAAGAAGTTCCTGGGAAGGTTCTGCACCTGCCCCAGGAATATCCTGTTTGTGGAGAAAGCAGGGAGAAGGTAGAGCCAAGAAATCCCCTGGAAACTCCATACCCCCCTAGCTCCAACCTCATCTCTGAGGGAACAGAGGGAACCTAACAGTGTGGAGGTGTCTTGCTCCAAGTAACCTGATTGTGATTCAATTTCATGAATTAAAGGGGGAAAACTGAGTGTGCGGCTCCAATACACATAATGGCATCTGATTCTTTATTTATTTTTGTTTGGGTTTGGCTCTGGGAGGAGAATGATTTTAGAAGTACCATCTGTAGCTCTCTCTAGGTTTTCTAGTAGTTTCCAGGTCACTGATCACTTTTGCTGGGGGAGGTCTAAGCTCAAGAAACTGGACAGAATTCATCTTACCCTTAACACAGGATTAATGAAAAAGGGAGGAGCTATACCAGTGACAAATGCCAAATGCTCGATTAAAAGTTTGATTTGACAAAGGTTTTGTCAGAGGCTCACATAAAGTTCAGGTCAGAGGAGAAGGTTATTTTTTTTTTTTTCAACAGAAAGCAGGAGTAAGTGCAAGAATGTAAATTTGGTTTAACTCCAGTTAATCTTTTGCTGAAGTAAATCCTGAAAAAGTGGAGACAAGACATGCAGTTACCACTCTATAACTGTACCAGTATGTGGCTTCTTAATGAGCAACCTGAGGGAGGCCTTGCCTGTTGATGAATGGTTTGTACTTTCAAAATGTGTTAAGTATTTGACTTCTTGCTCCATAGGGAGTTTTACAGATGGTTGAATTTGCATCAGGGGAATATGCTGATGTTAAATTATTCTAGAGATGCTACAATGACTAGGGATTTCTTTAAAGTTCCCTGTATCTCAAATTTAAAAAAACAAAACAGAACTAAACATCTGTTGAGATGTTTGCTTTTGGGTCACGAGTTGTTCTTCATAAACTCACAAGTGGTTTTCACTGCACAAACCAATTTTTAGTCCAGGAAAAGCACCACCAAGTGGGCTCTTATTACAGCTTTGCAGGAAGAAGAGAGTTACAATCAAGGGGAATTTTCTCCTTTACTTTTCAAGAAGCAGCTCCTGAGTGGGATGCTGTCCCTTTGCCCAGTCTCAGTGCAGCAGACAAGCACTGCCTTATCACTCATCTGCTCGTGATCCGGTGGCTCTGCCTGAAGACAACAGGATGGTGATGACCAGAAGGCACCTGCAGCTGATGCAGGTGTGAAAGCAGGGTGCACTCTTATAGGTCTGAAATCTAGAATCCAGTCCTCAGAGTCCTACAACCACATATAAGGTAAGCTTGGGAGGTGTCTGCTGTGAAACTGCCCCTCACATTGTTGCTTTCCCCTTTTAGCCAGAGCTTTATATCTGGATAATGTCTGAAATCCTAAATGCTGGGGGAAATGCCCAACTTTACCCCTGGGAAATGTCACGTGGATGTGTATGTATGGATTTTTTTTTTTTGTTTCACTTTGTGAGGAACATAGTTTCAGAAGTTTCAGAAAGCAATTTTCTTGTGCTGAGCTTTGTTATGGAGTTACATAAACCATCCATCATTCAAATTCCAAATACATTAAGCTAAGTGTTTCAGGCTAATTGACAATGTTCCATTAATTTCCACTGCTGAGTAGGATCTGGAACATTTCTAATGTAGTTATTTTTCCTTCCAACTCATGCATCACAACAGCCCTCTTAGTGCTGCTTTTGGTCTATTCTCTTCCAATTTTAAGAAAGATATATGATACTGCAGTAATTTATCAGGTTTTTAGCTACCTGCCTGTACTGGGGAATTGAGTTTTGTCTGCTTGCAGCAGGACCTTAAATTATTTCTTTCATTACCCTACATTGGTCTGCTGTCTTGAGATAATTATAGTAACAAAGGATATATAAGGACAGAGAAAATTTTCTGTAAGTCAAACTTCTTCTGTTGTCTGTAAAGAGGGAAAGAGAGAACAGGGTCCAAACCAGCTGTTGTTAGTTTTGTAGTTTTGAAATTTTGCTTTGCCTGAAAATTGCTGCTAGAGGAAAAGCTGCAGTGCTGAGAGGAAAATTATGGAGAAATGGCCTTGACATTTAGAAAGTAGGTCCCAAACCTTTTAAGTGATAAGTGAAGATGTAGCTTCTTAAGAATGATCAACAGCCGTAAAGGACATCACTGTTTTTTATTTATTTTAGTTTTTGTACTAGCACTTTTTGATGCTGATTTGTTGAAGACCATGATTTAGAAATATGTGCTGGTCAAATGTATCCTTCTCTTCTTTGTAAAAGTCCAAGCAGCTGCCACAATATTTGCAAATTTGTACGTTGGTGCAATACCAACTCTTTGAATAAGGGTAAGAAAAGTTGATTGGGATCAGATACTATTCAAATCAGTTGAAGAGCCTCCAAAACAATTTAGACATGTGATAGTATTGCTGAGAAAGTTAAAATTAATAGCAGTTTGTTCATGGAGGCCATGTTCAAGTAGCTACAGATCTGGCAGATCCCCATCAAGCTGAGGAAATGAAAACATGCTTTCAAACATTTTCTTTTGCTAAAGCTGCTCATTTTGTTTTGCTTCTCTTTGAGATGCTAATGAAGGGCACAAAATAAGTAGCAGACCCTGATTTTCCTTTCCCTAACCCTGTTGAATTGTGCCTTAACATACAATGGCCACATTGAAATGGGCTGAAATCAGTTACAGAATAAAGTATTACCCTCAGTGAGAATGAGTTAAGCTGCAGCTTTATCAGGAGCAGTAACAGCAGTGTGGAGTTTATTTTAGTGCCTGTAATGGGTTTCTCTGAAACATCCTCTGTGCTGGACTGATTGGGCCAAAGTCTGGAGCTGCAATCTCAATCAACTTTTCACTCAGTAATAAGGGTGAACAAATTCTCTGTTTGAATTGTGTACAAATATCTGGATGTACCTACAGTCATCTCTCTAGAAGAGAATAAATCCTTTCTGGGTGATGCCCAGCCATGTTTGTCAAGGTTAGAAGCATTCTCTTGAATAGTGCTTTCTCTTTGCAGCACTGGAAGGGTGAAAAACCTAAGAAAAGGCTGTCGAGACAAAATTTTGTAACATATTTGTTATGCTAATATTACCTTGTAAAGGAGGATACTTACAGGCCACTGTGAAAGTTTATTTGCATTCTTTAGCAATTTCTTTACAAAGAAATCCTCCTTAAATGCTTTTAGGCTTTCAAAAGGGTATGGGTTTTGTGAAACTTTAGGTAAACAAGCTGAAAAGAATATTTTGCAGCTTGTCTTGTATGAAGGAGGGTATGGGTAAGAGAAAGCAAGCATGATTGGCAGAGCTTTTGTACTCTTTTTCTTCAAAAACCCTAAAAAAAAAAAAAAAGGAAGCTGAGTGACTGAGTCATATTCAGTAGACCAGAAAGAAAATTTAATCTCCTTTGTACTCAAGTGCATGGATCAGTTACAATGGGCACTTCAGTAGGCTTGGAGCTGGGGCAGAGCCAGACCTGCCCATCACTGGCAGAGAAGAATATTCCCATTCCCAGAGTTCTTCTGCAGCCCTTGGGAGTCCAAATATCCCTCTGTGCTGTGAGGGGTTTTTCCCCCAGAAAACCAGGGCAAAACTTGTAACTTTCTGTTCAGATATTCAGGTGTGAAGTGAACTTCACTTCAGGAATGGTGAGTTCCAGGTTCAAATGAGCAGGAGTTGCAGTTAAAGTCAGCAGATACCACTGGCTTAATCTCCTCATGTGAATACTAGTGAACTCTAATTACCTTCATAAATACCTCTTTTGTGTACAAAAATAATAGAGCACTGTTGGTTGGGGAGAGAAACAAGATTAATCTTTGTGTAGCATAATAAACACAAATATACACATATTAGTGTGTGTGTAACATAATTCAGATGTAATAGAAACAAAAGTGAAACTTGTGTTCCACAGCTAGGCTGGCAAGAGCCCCCTCCTGAGGGTGTGAACATCAAATACTCTCACAACATTTTGTGATTTTTCTAGGCCCATCAGCAGTGCCCAAAGTTCTAGATAATTATTTTTTTGCTTCTAAAGAAATATTTTATTTTCATGCAGGCATATATGTCGAAAAGTATTTTAAGCAGGTGTTACGGGCTGAAAGAAGGTGACAAGACCTCAAACTTATTGGATAGTAATCTCCCTTCTGGAAGATAGTTCAAAAGCTTCTCAACATGTTTGGAATCTGGCATGTTGGCCTATTTCTGTGCCAGATACTTCAGTTACCATAACCCTTTGGCAGAGTGGGAATATGCTCTGTGTTATAATCTGAACACGTAAAACCATTCACTTTCCATTTTATTCTATGTATAGAAGAAAAAACCTTGCTTAAAAATTCCACCCTGATCTCTAGCCCAATTAATTCTCCTAAATGTGTTTCAGAACACTCATGTGTAAATTATTCAGGTGGCTATACTCTCTGGCCTCGCGTTTTGAAGATAAATCCTTAAATTTCAGGTAATGCTTCCCCCTTCCCTCACTGGATCCTGGCATGTCTACAAACCAGCCCAAACCCACTGTGCTTGCTGGGAAGAGGCTCTGCCCTCCTTTGCATTTTGGGGACAAGGAGTAAAATCATTCACAACTCTGAAAGCCCAGTGTTAAAAACTGGAACTGAATATTCAAGCTGGGAATGTTACTACCATCCAGGCTTTTAGGGGACTGCCTGAATGGGTGAAATGAATTCTTTTTCCATTTAACTCCGTGGCCAAATTTACTTGCTTTAGTGGGAATAGGATTAAAGTCTTTGATAACAGAATTTCCTGAGGAAGGAAAGTATAGCGTGGCCATGGACAAATCTAATAATTTTTCTGCTCTAATCATCTTATGCCTCAAAGAGGAACTCATACCCCAGAGGGGCTAGTATTTACATAATTGTAATTTATTGGGTAAAGATTTTCCTAACGCAAAGAAACATCAAAGTGTTTGTCTTTGTCAAGTTCCAGAACAAGTTTGAAGTTCACATGGAAACCAAAGGTAAAGGAAAATATTCCTTTTAGACCAATTAGACAGAAATGGCATGCAATATTTGAAATCATATAGGCTGTTGGAGTATTTCTAATGGAATGCAATTAGCATTTTGTGATGAGCACTTATCAGTGCTGTCTCTGGGTATAATATACATGGCTGAGGGGGTGGTTTTCTGGAGAATCTGATTAGAATAATTGGTGATGTATTTGAGCAGAGTGTTTGTGCTAACTTTATAGACAAGACAGTGCTTGTTTATAAAAAAGAGCTTTTCCTGGCATCAAAGTTCTCTGCAAAGAACAGCACTGGGTATTGTAATTTCAGTGATTCTACTGGAGTACATCTGTTTAGGTGAAATACTGATTGTTTATCTGTTACCTCAGGCTGCTATAACTCTAGCTGTGCTGCTTTTTTAATATTAAATTGTGGTGTTGTTTATTTAATACTTTCACACATCTTCTCTTAAAATATAACCCAAGTAACTTAACCTAGTGATGCAGCTCAGTTTGTTGTACAATAATCTTGAGATGTTTTAAAGACATTAATTACTCAAGCTGGTAGAGTTCTAAATACTAAGAATTTTAAACTTTCTGTACAGACTCTGACTCCCAAAAAATCACTGCATTTAACCTAAAATCTTAGAACAAGCCTCCAAAATAAATTAATTAATAACACAAAAATTACAACTGTATAGTTAGTTAAAAGTGTGTAATATCACAAAATAAAAAACTTAGAGTCTAGAGTTTTAGAATATAGTAATAAATATAAAACAAGATAAAAGTTTCAAAGCAGAAAAATGTTATTCTTTACCTTCTTCTTCCTTCTTCATAAGTTTAAGTAATATTTTGTAATTAAACAAAAAAGTCTGCAGTGGAGACTTCAAAAAATTAGTTATCCAATTAAAAGTAAAAATAATTTAATAATTTCTTAATTAAATAGTTTAGCCTTCAAAAAACCTTATAACAAAAAATAGTTAACCAGCTTGCACCTTATTATTAAAAGACTACAAAACTCACTACTGTTAAGACCATAACATTAATAAAAATAATAAACACCTAAGTCTAAACACAAACTGCTATTTCAAATACCTTCAATCCCAACCTCAAAAAAAAAGAAAAAAAAAAGAAAAAAAAAAAAACAACCAAAAAACAACACAAGCTTAATTGATTTAGCTCCCTGAAGATCTGGGAGTTACTTTGCTGTTTCTGCAGGCAGGACAAAGCAGCAATGGAAGCCCAGGCTTAGGAAATGGTGTGAGAGAGATTCTCAAATTCAAGCACAGCCAATGGCATTCAGGTTTTGTCACAGCCACAGCGCGTGAGTTTTCAGAGTTTTTCAGGAGCATTGAGAACATCAGAAGGACCTGGTGTTTTGTTGTAAGGAGAGGGAGGAGGGCTGTTGGGAAATCTCTCCTGTTAGATTGGGGGTGCAGGTGAGGAAGGGGAGCAGAGATTTCACCCAGCAGCTGCAGGTGAGGAAGGGGAGCAGAGATTTCACCCAGCAGCTGCAGGTGAGGAAG